>JAOSBN010000177.1:28296549-28316549 GCA_027563595.1 Erythroxylum suave | reverse complement strand
CATAATTTAAAGATATTAAAATCATATATATTATTACAAAAATAGAAAAATTAAAATCATAGACTAAATGACAATCATACCAATACCTCTTTATCCATTACAATTTTAATTCTAAAAAAGAAATGACTTTCATTTTAAAAAAATCAAATATATATTCATTTCATGGTTGGATTTGGGTGATGACTTTCATCGAACACCTTGTATGCACAATATAAAACACACATATCTTGGCCAATTTCTTCATTCTTTCCCCTTTCTTCACCATCATTCAGACAACACACACACACCCCAACCATTTTGCTACTCACAAGATGCAAAGAACTGAAGAAAACACAAAAATCACAACAATTTATATATATGGTACGACCCTTGCAAATGTTAAAACCAAACCCACAAAAATGGAACGAAACTTACCCAATGTCGTCAACAAGAGAACACCGGTGTTGATGGAACACAAAAGCGACACCAACACCCAATATAAGTGGTGAAGAAGACGGAAGCAACAACAATTTCGAGAGGAGCAGAAAACCAAAGATCAACGAGGGAGAAGGGTTGGGGTGGGAAGGGTTTCGGGTACTTTAGGTTGCAAAACTTGGACGGTGTCGTTTGTCCCACTTATTACCATCTCAACATTCCATGATGAATACATTATTTGTTACTAAAAACCAACCATTTACCTACAATATACACTAATTGTCACAAAAAGGTTTGCATTTAGTGACGAAATTAAATTTCGTCCTGACTTGTCATATATTTAGCTACCACAATTATAATCATCACTAAATACCAAGCTTGGGCAATGAATTACTTCTTATCGTCCCAAAAATGTATTACAAATATGTCAAATCGTCACAAAAATTTGTTGCTTTTTCAACGATTCATAAAATCGTCGCAAAAAAGTTTGATTTGGCAACGAATTTTGTGAAACGTCGCCAAAACCCTTCTTTTTTGTTCTTTAAAAATCCTGACCTTTATTTCCAAACCTTTCTTCCTCTGTAGTCTCGAACAACTCTTCCCAAAACCAACAATCTCCAACATCTTACACACGTATCAAAGCTATTCACTTGATCGAAACACGATCTACAATGCTCTAACTTCTTTTTTACTATGTTTTGTATTTTCATTTAAGGTGATCTTCATTTTGTAAATCTATTACTGACTAGATCGACTCTTTGTTTGACAAGTTTCTATGATAAAGTTGTGATATTTATGTTTCTACAATAGATCTGGACATTCTTTGTGTAGATCTATGTACATTCTTTGTGTTATGTTATTTGCACATTGTCGTTGGAGAGCGTGGATTGTGTTAATGTTAGTTATGGAAGGGAAAACATATGGTTTGCATTTGAATCTTGGGATATCATTGTCGTCTCTGTAAGTTGTTCGATGATATTTCTTTTACGATTTGCATATCAAAAGTGTTATACTCAATGCAATATTTATTGAATCTTCTAAACTTGATTCTTGATGGTTTTAGGTTGCCTGTGATTGGAAGTAGCATCGAATGTGTTAATGTTAGTTATGGAAGGGACATATATGAATTGCATTTGAATCTTAGGATGAGTTTGTCATGTCTATAAGGTGTTCGAAGATATTTTAGTAACAATTTGCATTTGAAAGGTGTTATGCTCTAAGCAATCCACTAAGTTCTAAACCTAAGTAGTTTCATTTGTCATCATAATTGGACTTAAACATATTATCGTTTTTTTCTAAATCAACTTTTAAAGCATATACCTCTAAACATTATTAATGAAGGAATGTTGACATGGAGACTAGTTCACGATGGCTTTAATTCATTCCATTGGGAGGAATGTGGCAAAATTATCCCTATTGAGCAAACCAAAACTGAAAAAGAAATCTCCAGTATCAAACGAATTCCTCATAAACCTTCCATGGTCAATCTTCTACTTCAAGGTGTTCAGTATCATTTGAATAACGTCACTTCCCTTATTATGTACATCTCATTTCCTTTTATGAAGCTATTATATATATTCACATTTAATGGTTTATACTACCTGTTGTTTGAAGCTTCCTTTAGTCTCGAATGTGACATGTATGCCTGTGGTGGCGAGAGCGATGTCACAATAGTTCGTAAAGAAAAATTGGTTGATTTAGCAAATTCATCAATTTTGAATACTTCATTTTCTCGTGCACGTATGCATGTCACCCCAAGATAATAGTATTTCTAGAAGAATTATAGTGGAATACTAATATTATAGTATTTCTAGAAGAACTCGAAAGTAATTCGTAATATAGAACTCGAAAGTAATTTGTAATATCTTTCCATTTAGTCATTGCATATATGAAATGTATGTAAAATGACCAACAATGCATAATATTTTGGGTTAGATTTGTTCTTTTAACTCTATATGGTATTTGTTCATCAGTTAGAACATATGCAACAATATGTGCACTATTTATTGCTCCTATACAATCTTTAAAAATGGAATTATATCAATAAAATAATACCATTAAATAATATCTTGAAAGAAGAATTATAGTGGAATACTAATAAGAGTCTTAGAAGTGTACTTAGGCAAAGGTTGTTTACTAAACCACTATAAATCGATTTATATGCTCTCTTTCCTATCCTCTTTAAATTATTATTCAATTGTTTGACTGAGTTATGTTAAGCAATCCTTTTATTCTTATATATATTGAATGTAGTTAAATTGAGTTCATTAGTTAGAAAATTGAATTTTATAAATGCTCAATTTACCCTCTCTCTTAGGTACGATTAGGGACTAACAAGTAGTATCAAAATAGGTATTAGAATAATATTTCAAAAAAATCATAGAGCGAAATCTCAATGGCTGATTTAGAAGTATCATCATCACCATTCAACCAAAAGGGATAAAACATTGGTAGAAAACCTTTTCTTGGTGGAAATGATTACCTCTACTAGAATGTTATGACGAGATTTTTTTTTTAGTAGATGAAAGTGTTAACCTACAAGAACTAGTTTAAAATGGTCCCTTTATACTTATAAAAATTGCAGTCACTAAATTAAAAGAAGAATAAATATCCTAAGATTAGAGTATAATTTTCTTGAATAATGCGGTTGTACACATCTTATTTTATATGTTAAGAAGAAATCAATTTAATAAGGTCTTTATGTAAGAAACGACTTATGAAATTTAGCACACTTTACAAGTTACACAGGAGAGAACAAATCAAGTAAAAAAGAGCAAAGTTAGCATATTAACACATCAATATGAATTGCTTCAGATGAAATATGATGAAAATAAATCTAGCATAAACACTAGATTTATTGATATTATTAATGCTCTCAGAGGTCTTAAAAGACCTATGTTAAAGTTTAAATAGTAAGGAATTTACTTAGGTCACTTTCGAAGATGCAAGAAGATAAAGTGATGGCTATACAAGATGTCAAGGATCTAACAACGCTGCTATTGAAAGAACTTAGTAGATCTCTTCTTACATATGAAATGAGACTCCAAGAGACAAAATAAGAAATGACGCTTCTAAAGAAAAAGAATTGGTATTTAAAGCCTCAAAGAAAGAATTGAGTGAAAAGAAAGAGACATCAATAAGTGAAAGTAAACCTAATCATATAAGTTATAATATGCTCTACCCAAAGGTAATGAGAAGTATAAAAAAAAAACTACAAGAAGGAAAAGAAGAAAACATTTAAAGCCTCAACTTGAAATGACACAAGTGAATTTGAAAATGAGAATTTGCAAGAAAAGATAGCTTATATATACTTTACCACTATAAAAACATCCAACTTTAACTTATATGATAGTGATACTCATTTGAAATAAGACGAATTAGTCAAAAGGCTAAAAATCATAGATAAACAAAAGAAGAAATAATCTTGTAAACTCAAGGAAATTCAAAAACATTTGGATGCATGCATGAGTGAATAAAAATATGAAAAGTTAATTGCACAGCTTAAAGCATCCAAAAATTTGATCATTGATGAAAATCATGTATTAAATACATTAAAGCATGAAAATGAGACATTGAAAAAGGACATCCATGCTCTCTATAATTCATTATCTAAATTCATTAAAGCTAGTGAAAAATTAGAAAACATGCTACAAGCTCAAAACAATTTCAATGATAGGCATGGAATAGGATACAATCATATAAATGAAGTCAATTCTAAAACCACAATTATAAAGGGAAAATATTTGCATAATAAAGAACCATTGCCTAATATGACAAATGAGTAAGAAACATATGCATGCACATGCCATATCCACTAGGATTAATTCTAAAAGTAAACATCGTGCTTTTGTATGTAGCTCATAATCTAAGTATAGGGTCCAAACTTTCAAGAGAAGAATAGGCATAAATTTTATGATAATATGCAAAACTACTTACAACTTTTTACGCCTAAAAACAGTATACATTAGGCTTTCATTCATAGTAGGGCATTATACATATAATTATGATAGGAATTTCACTGCCCTAAAAGAATATTCAACACCTCTAATTTCTAAAGGAAGATTCCTTATTATGTATGCACACATAAAAGTATAAGTAATGTATTTATGCATTATCATTACCTATATAACATGGTATTTTATTTTGTGGTGAGTATGGACGTGTTGATATATTTTTTTTTCTAAAAAAAGGAATGGTAATAAGTCCTTTGAAAGTGTAGGTCAAAAATAAGGAGCCTAATAATTAAGAAATCAACAAAAATCTCCTGCCTCAAAAACCCTAGCGCTGCCTTATCACTTTCACGGTTGCCATGGACGGTGATCGCCCTGGGGGGTCCTTGCTGGACCCACTCGATCCTTTGCTAGCTTTTGTCAAAAACCTAACTCATCAATTGAGCCAAAATCCAATCTTATTAAGTAAGATAAATTCGTCAATGGAGTTCCCGTTCTTGAATATGAACTAGACGAATTTCAGCAAATGATTGCTCCACACAAATTGAGTTTGGTTGGGAAGTTCTCTTATAGACGTCCCAAGATCGAGGATGTGCACATGGAATTTGGAAAACTAGGGTTTAATGGATCATACACCATAGGGTTGATGAACCCTCATCATATTTACATTCGATTTGAGCTTGAAGAGGATTACCAACGGTGCTGGATTAAAACTTTCTGGAACATTGCGAGATTTTCGATGAGGATTCTCAAGTGGAAGCCAGTCTTTAAGTTTGAGGAGGATCCTCTGATAGTCCAAATTTAGGTATCTCTTTTTGATTTACCCATGGAATTCACGATCTTTGAGGTGATTTTTTTAATGGCCACGGCCATAGGGCAACCATTGAAGGTTGACACGCCCACACTTAATCTCACACAACCTTCTGTGGCTCACTTTTGTGTTGAAGTTGATCTAACAAGAGAATTTCCAAAATCAGTCAAGGTAGGTATATGGGGTAAGAAGCATGAACAAGTATTCACATATGAACATGTGCCTTCATACTGTTTGAAGTGTCTTAAAATTGGTCACAAAGAAGTGGATTGTAGGATGGGGAAGCCTCCTCAATCGTTGAAGAAGGAGGTAGATTGCAAGGAGAAGGATGATGTGAACAAGAAGGAAAAAGGACTCAAACTATAACCCCCAAAGGTGAAGGGAAGCAAAAATCGGGTATGAACAAAGGTGAAGGTGAGCAGAAAAAATTGGGAGATTTGCATGGTTCTTCCTCGGGATTAAGTGGCAAAGAGAAGGAGACGATCCTTGTTGACATCCCAACGGAGAGCCCTGGTGTGGATATGGTGGAAAACCTAGTTGATGACACCCCCAAAGCTGTTGAGGACGTGAACGCATGCGAATGTGTTGAAACCCTAGGTGAAGAATCCCTAAGCGAAGGAGAAACCCTAGCAGTGCTATGCTTTTGAAACCCTAACTCCAATGCTGGTTTTGAATGTTGATCAGGCAGAATTGAAGTCTAACATGGTCCCAGAAGTTGTGGTAGAAGGCTCGGAGCAGCTGGAAGCCATGGAAACATTGAAAACTCCTCACTCCTAGCCAGTGTGCAAGGAACTGTCAACAGTGCAAAGCTCCACAGAGCGTAATGGTTTCAGCTCCTCCAGTGGTGTCTGTTGCGTCCCGCCGTTGCAATAGGGACTCTCTGCAAGTGTCACAGCTTGTGAACCGATTTGAGGTACTCCAAAATCTAGCTACTTTGAATATAGAAGATATGGAAAGCTCTGAGGATGAATTGGACGAAATATTTGTTGAACCACGCACTCCGCGAACTGAGCAACACGCGCAACCTTCTGATGATGCTGGAACGAAGGAGTTAGCTCGTGATGATGCATTGCTGGAGTTGGGAGGCAGTTAGCCACAACATTGGGGGAGGAGATATTTTGTCCGAGGGTGAAAACGAAGCGGTGCAGCTCACGGGTTCTAGCGAGGTCACGATGCAAAGTAAACATGGGCAAAAATAAAAAACTGAGAGGTTGCATGCACAAGAGGGGTTGACTCTCAGTCGTTCTTTCTTGTTACACCAAATTTTTTGTCTTTATTTTTCAATGATTAATTAATTAATCTGGAATATAAGGGGCATTGCCAATGAAGCATCAAAAAGACAGTTAAAGAACTTAATTAGGGCTCACTCAATAACTTTTCTAGTTATTTTGGAACCCATGTTGGGGAGTAATGATCTGGATAGTATAAGGAGGGAGTTACACTTTGATGTATGTCTAAGATCTTATTCTGACAAGATTTGGATTTTTTGTAAAAGTGAATATAATGTAGTTTTGTTAAAAGAAATTGAGTAGGATGTACATATATAGGTGAACCATCCAATCACAGACAAAAGCTTCCTTATCTCTGCGGCCTATGTCAAAAGCACAAGGATGGGAAGACAATCTCTGTGGAATAATATGTTGCAATTTCGGGACTTGCACCTGGGGCTTCCTTGGATGGTCGGAGGAGATTTTAATATTATCCGAAACTTGGAGTAGTACTCTGGAGGTTTGGTCCAGGATAGGGGGCTATGGATGACTTCAACAATTAGATTGATTCTTACGCTCTTTTCGAACTGCAGACTATTGGGGATGAGTTCAAATGGGGAGGCACACGAAGCACTGGATGGGTGAGTAAGAAGCTGGATCGAATACTATTCTTGCAAGAGTGGGTTGATCTATTCTCCGAGTCTTCTATTCAGCACCTAAATAGAACTACTTCGGATCATTGTGCTCTTTTGCATCAATTCGGTCCCATTGTTGAAAGTAGACTAAAATTTTTCTATTTTCTAAATATGTGGTTTCGAGGCCCATAGGTGATGGAAGTGATTAAAAATTCTTGGGATTAGCCTACTCAAGGTTACGGAATGCTTGCTTTCTCCTTGAAGTTACATCGATTGAAGGGGGTGTTGAAGGTTTGGAACAAGGAGAATTTTGGTGATGTATTTGCAAATTTTAAGGCAGCGGAAGAGGGGGTTAGAATGCTCGAAATTCAATATGATACTTTACCTACTGATGCTCACCTAGAGGACCTCCACAAGGCTAGGGCTATTTTGTTACAGAAACTCATGGAGTGTGATGATTTTTGGAGGCAGAAAATGAATTTAAAGTGGCTCAAGGAGGGCAATGCAAACACGACTTTTTTCCATGCTACCTTAGCAGAGAAAAGGTCTCATTTGTGCATGCAGAAAATTCAGTGTGAAAATGGAGCTTGGTTGTCTAGAAGTGAGGAGATAGAAGTGGAGGCTGTAAGGTTTTTTGAAACCTTGTTGAAGCAAGAAGATACGAATGCTAGTAGGACTGCGCATTTTCTACAACACATCCCATCTTTGCTTACGGAGGAGGATAGATGTAGTTTGTTGAGGGGCGTGGAGTTGGAGGAGATTCACCGAGCCGTGTATGACTTGGATCCATCCAGTGCACCGGGATCAGATGGTTTTGGAGGAGAATTGTTTAGACGGTGTTGGGACATAATTTGCTTGGATTTATTGGATGCTTGCAAAGGTTCATGATGGGAATACCGATCCTAAGGGAAATAGCTAGTACTCTCATAACCCTAATTTTGGAAAAGGCTTCATACATAGAATTTTCTGATTTTAGGCCGATTAGCCTTTGGAATTTTCTTAATAAGATCTTTACCAAGATCTTGACTAAGAGACTAAAAGGAGTTCTCCATAAATTGATCTCCGAGGAGCAATCTGCCTTTTTATCTGGGCGTGACATTACAGACAATATCTTACTCACACAAGATCTCTGTCAGTTTTTGAAGCAAAAGGCAGCGGGTGGCAATTTAGTATTAAAGCTTGACATGATGAAGGCGTTTAATAGGGTTTCTTGGGAATTTTTTGAGAGATTGCTGGAGGCTTTTGGGTTCCTTAACCTTTTCATTCGCATGATAATGTCTAATTTGCAAAGCTCCTGGTTCTCAGTCCTTGTCAATGGTTCTCCCACAGGTTTCTTTAAGGCTTCAAGGAGAATTAAGCAAAGGGATCCACTCTCTCGTATTTGTACATATTGGTTTCGGAAGCACTCTCTCAAAGGCTGAAACATTTATTGGAATTAAGGTTGGTGGTACGTTATGGTTCTCCAGCAGGTTCCTTACCCGTTTCCCGTTTGTGCTTGGCGGATGATTTAGTGATATTCACACGAGGGCTGAGAAGATCGCTGCAGCACTTGAATGAATTTTTCACAAGCTATGAGGAGGCTACTGGGTAGAAACTTAATTAGCATAAGAGTACCTTTCTTGTTGTGATGGATTGCAAGCTACGTATAGTATGAAACATTGTTAACATCCTTGGAATGCCGCGAGGTACCTTCCCTTTTACCTACCTAGGTTGCCGTATTTTTTTGGGCAGGAAAAGGGTTGATATATTTTAGTTTTTGCTTGATGCACTGGAGAGGATATTGGGGAATTGGAAGAACAAGTTACTGTCGTAGGGAGGGCGTCTACTACTCATTAAACACGCCCTCTCCGCAATACCATTGCGTACGTGGGAAGCTATTGATCCTCCAAAGTCGGTGATTAGGGCTATGGAAGCTAAATGCCAAAGGTTCTTGTGGGGGAGTTCCGATGGTGAGCAAAGACAACATTGGAGGTCTTGGGAGAACATCTCCAAAAAAGTTGAAGAAAATGGCCTAGGGCTCCGGAAATTTGATGACATTATCGATGCTTTCTCGGCCAAACTATGGTGGAAGGTGAAACATGGTGTAGGGTTATGGTCGAGATTTATTCTTTCTTTATCTCCTCACTCACGGAAAAAAACAATGTGGAAGCAAGTTGAGTCGATTGATCTTAATACATCACAAATTGCGAAAGTTCTAGTTCGTAGTGGTGATAGATCTTTTTGGTATGATAATTGGTCACCTTTGGGGGTGATATGGGATTTTCCATGGAATGTGACACCTCCTTTTTCTAATTTGTCAATACGACAGTTCTTTGAGCTTCAGGAGCAGTATGGATCGGAGCTTCACTTCCACCTATCTGATACGGCTGTTGAGATTTTGATGGACTTAGAGCTAGAGTTCGAGGAAGGGGATGATTTGCTAATTTGGAAACCTACAACAACAGGTTAGTTTACGATTAAATCGGCCTATGAATCTTTTCATAAACCTCAATAGCATCACGCCATTGTAAGGAGTTTATGGCATAGGTTTATTCCTTTGAGGATATCCCTTTTCTTATGGAACATGTACAACCGATTACTACCTTTTCTAGATGTCTTGAGTGAGTATGGTTTTGCCCTAAGCCCCTCATGATGTCCTTTATGTTTCACGCATGAAGAAACCATACGTTATGTGTTTATGGGATGTCCGAAGGCTATCGATATTTGGGGACATTTTGCTTCCATCTTGGATTTACCTTTTCAGCCTTCCTTTAACGTTTAGATCTCTGTGCGTGCTTGGTGGAGGAATGGGAATTTTTCATTATCCCTAAATGCAATATACATGGCTGTGCCTTTCTACATTTTCTGGGAGATATGGAAGGCTCTGAATAGGTTCTATTTTCAACAAGAAAAATGCTCGCTTCCATACATAAAGCTTACTATCAAGGAACACTTGGTAGGGATGTTGTGTGTCGGAAACTTGAAGGCGAAATCAGTAGTTGAATCCCAAAGAATCGAGGCACTATTTGGAGTGAAATTGTCGCACCATGGCTCACGTTTGGTGTGCTCTGTGAGTTGGCAGTCGAAACTGAATTATGATACAGCTTTGAACACGGATGGATCATCCTTGGGATCACCTGGACCATCTGGTTGTGGTTATATAATTCAAAATGCTGGAGGGGGATTTATTTTTGGAGAGGCAATGTTCCTTGGTGTCGGACTTAGCTTTGATACAGAGGATGCTGGAATTTTAAATGGGGTGCGGAGGTGTGAGGAGTTGGGACTTCAAAATGTGCTTATTCAAACTGATAGTAGCGTCCTAGCCCTACTATTACAACAACAAGAAAATTATCCATGGAGATACTTGTCGGCCTTGCAAGAGATATCATACATTATGCGAAGATGTAATTATAGCATTACTCATGTATTGTGGGAGACCAATGCCTTAGCGGATTACCTAGTGCGCATTGGCTCCTCTGGATCATCTAGGGTTTTCTAGGATGTTTTTCATTGTCATCTACTGCGAGGGGGTTATTGGTTTTAGACCAACAATCCTTTCCTTACTTGAGAGTTTCATAGATGTTTTCCATTATTGGGTAAGTCTTAAGCACTGCCCTTGTACCGTTTTATTTCGCCATTAATAAATTGGTTCCATCCCCCTAGTTTCTGCCCTGGTTAATTAAAAAATATATTAATTGCCTTATTTTATAGGATTCTTACAAAAGAAAGAGAAAATTGAATATAGTTGAGATGGTAATTATTGAATTAAGTATTATTTTTAATTGTTTATACTTTTTATCTTAGTGAATCTATCCTTCTTCCCTATAAGAAATTCTTGAAGATATTATTATGGGATGAGGAGAATCTGGTCTTTAAAAATTAACTACCATGACTTTTTAAAAGATTTAATTATTGAACAAAGTGAAAGAGATGAGAAGGGTAAGATATTTTTAATAGATTGAAAAATCGATCATCATTCAAATTATTCATAGGTAATGTTCAATAAGATGAATGTTGGACTTGCATTATGAATGACAAATTGAACTTTTTTTGGTATATTATGGAACTAAACTTAGAGATTTTGTACAAGTAGGGATATTAAGTTAAATCTTGTTGATATATTAGGCCAATTGGGATATAATTTCATTATACTAATGAATGATGATATTAGGAGAGCATTGGGTATGATTCTTTATGATTAAAGTCTCCTTTGATGTTTTAATTTGAGTTCAAAAGCTGTTTTTCAATTTATTTGGTCAATTAGTCACCCGTTATCCTTAAAATACACTCTTCTCCTACTTCCTAATGAGTTTGCGAGTTTTTTAATTGCTAATTAGGTGACCAGTTAGACATATCGGTTAACCAATATCCTTTTGTGTTGACCAATATCACTTCACCTTAAAAAATTATTTCATTTTAGTAAGTTTGCTCTAAGTTTAGCTGTATATACTAATTGATCACCTAATTTGACTAATTGACCAATATATTTTAGTTGTCGACTAATATACCTTTTTTCCTTCATAAACTTTCTTCCATTAAGTTGTTGCCTTAATTAGTTGATAGGTTTGGTCGACCATATATATTACTTGACTAATAAAAGCTATGTGGTCGACCAGTCTTCACGATTGAAGGTTTCCTCCTCCTCATTTCCTTTATTTTTCAATTTGGGTGTTTATATCTTCCAACACCCTAACTAATTCACTCATTTCTTTGAAAAAAATCATCCTTTATTTTATTAAAATCTTGTTAGGATGCATCAAATTGAAAAATTTTCATTATTGGAGTTCAAATTTAAGGATTTTAAAAAATTTTCTTAACTAAGGGGCTGTTTGGTTTTACTTATATTTTTTTGTTGTTGTTTTTGGTTTTTGTTTTTTTCCTTAAAAAAACGAAAACTTGTTTGGTTGAGATTTGTAATATAAAAACTGAAGATAAAAACTTGTTTAGTTGAAATATGTCCATTATATTATAATTTTTGAAAACATAATAATAGTATCATTTCAATTAAAAATAATATAATCACTCCACGTGGTTGCGTACCTACTAGCAAGCAAACTTAAAAACCCAAAAGATGTCTTATGTTAATTTTTATGAAAGTCTTGTCTTAATGGAAGATAAATTGCCACTAGTGACTATCTGAATTCCTAAATGCTGAAGGAAATTCTCTGTAACAACATGGGATCAACAAATGCGAATTAATAATGGTAAAAATTCTTATTGACGGAAATAAAGCGTGAGAAGAGAAGATGATAAGCTTCGACGAACCAAAGAGAAGAGATGAGAAGAGTGGACACTTGCTTAGCTAAATATATTAATTCGTCACAACAGGTACAGTGGAGAGATGAGAAGTTGCGGCAGAACCAAGAGATGAGAAGAGTGAACAGTACCTTGGGAAAATATATTAATTCGTCACATCAGCTACAGTGAAGAGAATAGTAGTGGTAGAAGCAAGGAAGAGAAGAGAGTTGGGAGAAGAGTGATTTTGTGCGTGATTTCGAAGAAGAGAAGGCGATGACTTGTTTATGATTCAATACAAATAATAGCAAGTTACAACATAGACATAAGTAGATAGAAAATAAACTTGGATATCACAGATGGCAGAAAACGCAGTAACAGAGGGCAGAAGACGTGTAAATCATAGCTGGTAGAAAAACCATAAGAAGACAGATGACAACAAAAGAGGCTGAAGACATAGAGTCGGCGCAAGAAAACCAGACGTAGAGTCGATGCAAAAAAATCGTTTCCGTAAAATATAAAAACCTTCTTTCAAAATTTATTGAAACGTCTTTTTTACGTTTCCGAAATTCATTATCGTTTTTTATTTTTTAACAACAAAAAACGAAAATATTCTTAAGCAAACAAGTTTTACGAAAATGTTTTACTTTTTTCAAAAACCACAACGAAAAACTAAAGAAAAAAATGGAACCAAACACCCCCTAAGAGTTATCTATTGAAATCAATGCTTTCATATTTAAATTATAAAAGGATTAAGGTGGTCTCCCTTTATCGATGCATCTTTGATTTTGTTCAATTTTAGTATTTTTGGCTTTTTTTTCCATTTTTGAAATTTTGAAACTTTCAAAATTATACATTCTTGTATAAAATTGATGGTTGGATATTACAAGTATACTTATGCTTGATACAATTCCAACCTCTAATTTTGTTAAACTCTTGTTACTTTAATTGAATATTTCAACTTAGGCACAATTGCAAAATTGGAGATGTTTCAATGCTAGACATCATTAGGAATGCTTATATTCAAATAACCTTTTAAAACAATTATTTTTCTCTTTAAATATTTAGTAGTCCTCTTCCTTGAATAAACTTAGCTACCTTGATCAAATTTGTTTTGATCTTTTGACTAAGTTAACTTGTTGTATGACAGTTTATATTATTTTTGTATAAAATTGATTTATTTGTGATGATTCTAAAAAGGGAAACAAAGATTTATGACATGAGATTTTGGGAGAATGATGACATTTAGGGAGAGTGACTTTTATATATATGGAGATTTTTATATATATGACATTTATGTACTCTAGTAAATTTATGATATGTTTAAATTTATGTGTGGATTTCTTTAACTTATTATTGGACATTACATGAAATTAAAAATATATTTTTTCCTTGATATTGACTTATGTCTTATGTATGAATTATAATGGAGCTAATCATTATCTTGATATAGATAGTTGTTGTTTATATGCTTAATTTTATTATTGTATTATCTAAAATCATAAATGTTTTGTAATCATAAAAAAGGAGGAGATTACAAACTAAGAAAGGTTTCAATCAATGTTTTCATAATAGTAAAACGTAACTGCTACTAATAGGTTTATTGTTTTGATGAGAAGGAATACAAAACAAGATGCTCATAAACTCAAGAAGATGGTTCATGAAGTTAGATAAAAGAAGAGATGAAGTGTGCAACTTATAAAGCGAAGACCAAGTGAAAAGCAAAAGAAGAACAAGGAACATCAAGTTTGTTCTTTAGTTTGTAATGTAATTATAATCCCTTTTAGTCACTTTATTGTTCTAAAAGGCTCACCTTGAGTAAACATTTCATGTCACTTTATTGTATAAGCTTTTTTGTTTGTCAAGAGATATTGAAGCTTTTGGTTTTAATAAAAAAGCCTCCTGATCTTTCGAACACTCTTTAGGGAATCTTTTAGGAAGTGTTTAAAAATTGAGTTTGAGCATTTGAAGTTATTAAAATCATAATTTTTGGGAGATTGGTCAACTTATATGGGTTATTGGTTAACTAATATAAGTTAAAATTATCAAATTTGATATAATGAGATTTTGTAATTGCTCGGCTAATATGCTATATTGGTCGACTAATATACTTATTAGCCAACCAGTGTCTCAATGGATAAGGATTTTTGGATTCAATATACATTAGCACATCAATATGTTATATTGGTTAACTAGTGCTTTGCAACTCGGCATTGTCATGATTAGTTTTTGGCTCTAACAATTAGTAGAGATCTTGAAACTATATAACATGCGTGTTTTCTCTTTGGTTTTAATATTAAGAAGTATTTTGGTGTATTTTACAAGCATTTGTAACCCAACTATATAGAGTCAGAGACTATAATCAATAGAAAAAATCAAAATTTTAAGTGAAATCTGACATACAATAAAGAACAACATCAATGATTCGCAAAAACCCCATTAGGCAGGGAGTTTGTCACTACAAGTAGCAAAAAGATATGATGCCAAAAACAAAATGGCAAATTTTGTAAAGGGAACCAAGGCTTATGATAGTAGATGTACATAGAGAAAAGTTCGACATTAATGACCTTATATTCTTCTCTTGAGTGAATCAGTGTCCCTGAATGGTCGAAAAAGTCAACTTCTCCTCTATTCTTCATCAATTGGTTGTCACAATTCATGAATTTTCGACTTCTCCTCTATTCTTCATCAATTGGTTGTCACAATTCATGAAAACACATTTTCCATGTTTTTGGAAATTAAAGTCGATTGTCAATTTTCTTGGTTTTAAAAACTAAAAGCCAAACGTGATTTAGTGGTTTATTTCCTTTTCTTCACAATAGCAACCAAAAATTAAAACCACAAACAATCGGAACTTTGTAGTTTGTTTTTACAAAGGTTTTGCTTCAAGCATGAACTTGTTCCATAAGATGCACCAACCCCTTTGCATGAAAATCTCACTTAGATACATCAAAGCAAGATTTAACAAGTAGGATGATCATCAACCAACCTACTTGTTCTCGAACTCCTTATGACCCTCACAGTGGTTCACTCGCACACCCTTGCAAGAAAACTATGAAATAACTAAATAATTATGGTAATAATAAAAATACGAGAAAGAGATACAACTTAAAAGCCAACCTTTATTACTTCTGTCAAAGTATACAAAGGAATACTCTCTTAATCCTTAAGTATCTCTCAAACTCATCTCTTATTTTGAAGAGCAAGGCTTAAATGAGTTATTTATAAGTACCTCTAGATGACTAAGTTAGAATCTTAATAGAACTCTACTAGCTAAGATCACAATCTTATCCTTATTAGATTACATCATACTAACCAATAAATGAAATCCCTGTTCGATTAGGACTCTATCTAATAGGATTAAACTATATCACCATAACAAGATAAAAGATTACACTATCTAGGAATAATTATCCATATCCATGAAAATCTCCTCTATCTTCAGATGATCCTTCCATATGATCTTTATCTCTTAGAATTGATGTCCATCCACTGTAATCTTATCCGCCACATCATCCAAGATCTCCTCATCTCTCTTCGTTGATGATAAGTCATCCAAGCCAATAGCACACTGGTCTATCTAATGCTTACCCATGGTAACTCCATTAGCTATGGTCTATCCACTTGAGCATATATTAAGTTCTTAGTCCATCAAGAATTCAGCCTTAGCCAAGTCAGTTCGTACAAGGTCTGAAACTCTCCCAAAACTCACACAATGCTTGATCTACTTGTTAAGTAACCTTGGAGCTCTCACATATTCTTGTCATGCGTGTGATCTAGCTAACCTTCCATTTAAAGTCCATCTTAAGCCTTCTTTTGGTTTCACATATGAATCTAGCATTTCATCAAAGATTTTCGCTAATGTACACCAGTGCATGCTAACTCTTGACATTGCCCCTTTTTGTCTTTGCCTCTTTGCAAGTCCTTTGCCTTGTTTTATTGTTTCGCGTGTTAAACATTGGTTAATGCTCACCAATGCCCACACAATTTCGTTATCTTAGACTTAGGGGTCTAACAAATTACCCCCACTAGAAAAACTCAATGCCCTCGTCAAAATAAATTGTGGACACTCCGCCAAGTGTGGTTTCCTTGAAGAATCCTTAGCCATTGGCACATCTCCCATATTCTCCATCGAGTTTCCCCTTGCTTTTGTTAGAGCACTCCTTCACAAAGCCTATTGTGCCTAACATAGAAAAATTGTTAAGGTAGACTTCCTCTGTCGAGTCCTCCTCCCCTCTCCTTGATCCTTCGCAACTATGGGATTTACTTGCTCCTTACCCGCCTTTCGTCTTGGGCATTCTCGAGCAAAATGCGGCCCTTCACAAATGAAACGAGCAATATCTTATTTTGATTGTTTCTTACCTTAAGAAGATTTACCTACCTTCTCCTTGCTTTTCTCCGAGCCATTCTTTGTTCCACCATTATTTTTTCCCTCGTAACTAGTTTGAATAGGTATTGGTATTTGAACATCCACCAAGACATCTGTAGCCACTATCATGTTTAAGAGGTCCTTCACGTTCTGTCTTCACAGCTTCATCTGTGCCCAACCTTGCAAGACGCTTATGAAGTTGAAGAACTTGCCGTCCTTTGATATGTTCTGCACATCCAACATCAAAGATGTGAATTTTCTTACATACTCTCTCACCTAGTCATTTTGCTTCAACCTCTTCAAAGTTTCCCTCTTGAGCCATGAAGTGTTGTTAGGGAAGAACTGATCCGTTGGCTCCTTCTTCATCTTCTCCTATGTGCCGATGGGAGGTCTACCTACACTGATGTCGTTAGAGGTTCTCGTTCTTTACCAAAACTTTGCATCTTCCACTAAATACATAACCGTGACTGACATCTTCTTCAAGTCAGCCACCTTTTTTGCTAAAAGTACTGCCCTATATCCCATAAGAAATTTTTGAGCTCCTTGGCACGCTATTTGTCGTCAAAAACTTGTGGCTTTGACATCTTCACTAAAGTTCTTTTTGCTCGTCCAACATCTTGTGTTGCAACGACATGCCCCTAGGATCACCACCTCGAACCTAGACTGCTCTTGCGCCTTCATCAACTCCGCTATTTGATGTTGCAACTGTTGGATTAGCGCCTCCAACATCTTGAATCAAGTGTCATAAAAAGTGACCTTTTTCTCCCCCTGAGGAATCGGCCTATTGAGTGCCTCTACTTAGTTGACATGTTCTGTCAAATTGTTGCCTCCTTCCATCTCGAAATTTGGCTCTGATACCAGTTGTTACAAAGGTTTTGCTTCAAGCACAAACTTGTTCCACACGATGCGCCAACCCCTTTGCATGACAATTTCACTTAGCTCCGTTAAAGTAAGACTCAGCTTTGTCCTGTGATCGTCGACTAACCTACTTGTTCTCGAATGCCTCACGAACCTCACAGTGTTTCACTCACACACTCTTGCAAGAAAACTACGAAATAACTACATAGCAACAATAAGAACATGAGATAGAGATACAGTTTAAAAGTCAACTTTCATTACTTTTGTCAAAGTATACAAAGGAATAATCTCTCAATCCTTAAGTTTCTCCCATACTCATCTCTACGAAGAGCAAGACTCAAATGAGCTATTTATAAGCACCTTTAGATGACTAAGTACTCTACTAGCTAAGATCACAATCTTATCCAATCTTTTCCTTATCAGATTGCATCATACTAGATGACATCCCCATCCAATTAGGACTCTATCTAAAAGGATTAAGCTACATCATAATAATAAGATAAAATATTACACTATCTAGGAATGATTATCTGTATTCAAGAAGATCTCCTTTATCTTCAGATAATCCTTCCACATGATCTTTATCTCTTCTAATTGATGTCCATATACTGTGAACTTATTCGCTACATCATCCAAAATCTCTTCATCTCTATCCATTGATGATGAGTTGTCCAAGTTGATAGCACACTAGTTTGTCCAATACTTACTTATGCCAACTCTATTAGCTATGGTCTATCCACTTGAGCACACACTAAGTCCTTAGTTCATCAAGAGCATAGCCTTAACCAAGTTAGCTCGTACAAGGTCCAAAACTCTTCCGAAACTCGCACCATGCTTGTTATATTTGTTAAGTAACCTTGGAACTCTCCCATATTCTCGCCATGCGTGTGATCTAGCTAACTTTACACCTGATGTTCATCTCAAGTCTTCTTTTGGTTTCACATCCGAATCTAGCATCTCATCGAAAATTTCTGCCAATGTGCACCAATGTGTGCCAACTTTTGACATTGCCCCTTTTCGTCCTTGCCTCCTTGCAAGTCTTTTTCCTTGTTTTGTTGTTCTGCGTGTCGAATACTGGTCAAGGCTCGCCAATGCTGCATGATCCCGCTATCTCAACCTTAGGGGTCTAACATTTGTACAAAACGCCTTGCAAAAATCAGAAAGCCCATTTTACTAAACAAGTTATTAGGAGAAGAAAAGTACAATTCTGACCTCAAGGATGAGAAGGAGGGGGGGGGGGGGGAATGGAAAAGGGCTATAACTTGGAATCATTCGATGTTTACTTTAATTGCCTGTCCAAGTCTCTTGAATTCTCTCTTTAATATGGTTTTTTTTCAAGTTCTACTCCTCCCCAGGGCCGTATCTTCGGACTGAAGCATTCAAACATGAAAACAATCTCCAATCTATGAATTATTTATCTAAGGAGTGATGTTTGGTAGATCGAGTTTTAGACAATAAAAATAGGGTATTAGCTATAAAACCTTATGAGAAATAACTTGTATTATTTAACAATAACATAATAATTATTTAATAAATGGAGTGAAGAATTAAAATAAGCATATATTTTTAAATTTAGCAACTGGATTTGCACATAGGGACAAGGAATAGACTTGGGGATAGGCTTGAGACACTGTTGTTGTTGCTATAAAATGTAAAGCATGTTATCTTCAGAAATGGAGATATTAAGGGAGTCATCATCCTCATCAAAGGAATCAATAGCAATAGCAAACTTTATTTCTTATGTGGGGAACTATAGTGCTAGTAACCAATATTTTTTAATTTAAAAATATCAAGTAAACTATTCAATTCCTTAAAAAACTTAGCTAGAAACATATACAAAATATAAAGCACTAGAAGTTAATAAAAAATAAATATAAAATTTTACTAAATAATAAATTTAAGTTAATAATAAATTAATTTAACTTTTTTTTCTAAATTTACTGTAAATAAAAAAGATTGTATAATGTTTATTTTCACAATCAAATTATTCTTTATTTCCACATCTTCAAAATAATTTATGATTTTCCTTGTAAATGACACTATAAAGAAGGGAGATGAGAGAAAAGATTGATATGATTGATTTAAATTAATTTATGCACTTTGTTGGACCCCGTTTTCGGAGTCCAACTATCGATTCGAATACCAAAAGAATATTTGGCCCGGGTCTGAAAACAAAACCCACGATAACCATTTGGGACTGTCGCGTGAGGGTGATGTGAAAGAAAGGTGTAAGTATTGTAATCATAAAGAAACCTTAGCGTGGCAGCAAAGGAGAGTTCGCCGCGGTGAACCGGGAAAAGTTCGTCGTCGCAGAAGTCGTTCTTTGCCACGGCAAAACCCTCAGAATTCAAAATTCAATTCCAGTGTTCAAACACTCAAGACAACTACATACATTTAAATCAGACCTTCCAAAATTAATCACAAGCTAAACGTAATCATGCACAAGGTGTAACATCCCGTCACAGATGGGATGGGTACAGTTCATTGCATTCTTATGTGGCATGTTCATGCATTATTAGTTATGTATAATTGGATAATTGA
>JAOSBN010000177.1:28249955-28273890 GCA_027563595.1 Erythroxylum suave | reverse complement strand
GAACTCTAAGGTTGCAGTCTCCCTTGAATGAGTCTGGATTTTTATTCACAATAGGTCGACAAAGGAATCGCAATAAAAGAAAGGGAATTGAATACGATTTCCCGATTAATCGTCCGGTGACTCGATCCTACTCGCATATTTCTAACACTACGCATACTCCCCATGAAAAACATTTTGGAAGAATGTATAGAATCTTAAAATATTTTAAGAAACTCCAGGGAGAGGATTATTCTTCAAAAAGAGTGACCACCAAAAAGTTAAGGTCTACTAATGCAGACCAACAAAGATCTCTTGGCAATAGAAGGTCTACTTTTGGGTATTGCACCTTTATATGGGGAAATCTAGTAACTTGGAAATAGAAATGAAGTGTTGTGGCCAAAAGCAATGTGGAGATAGCACACAAGCCCGTGACTCAAGGAATTTGTGAAATCATCTGGCTTTAAAAGAGTAACGGAAGAGCTTAAAAGACTAGTGGAGCACCAATGAAGTTGTTATGTAATAATAAAGCAACTATCAGTATCACCAATGAGGTTGTTATGCAATGCAATCGAACAGAATATCACCTCTTTATGCACTAATGGCAGCTTCTCCTCTCACAAAGTGTACGAATTATTAAGAGTTCACCATCCAAAAAGGGTGTGGATGTCATTTTTCTGAAAGCAATACATTCCGCCTAAGTACTCATTCATTGCGTGGCTCAGCTTACATAATAGGCTCACAACAAAGGATAACTTACTCTTCCTTGAGATTGACCGAACATGCTGCCTATGCAATGCTCAGCTGGAAACCGTAAATCACCTATTTTTTCAATGCACCTTTACATGCAAAATTTGGAGCACCATCCATACCTGGCTAGGGATGACGCGCCACATGACCACGTTGCTTAGTGCTATCAAATGGATCAAGCACATCTATTTGGGAGCCCGACTACGTAGCAAAGCGGCAAAACTAGCCTTGTTAACTATCATATACCGTATATGGAAGACCCAGAATGCCATACAATTCAACTCGGCCTCCGTGACACATCAAGATATAGCAACAAAAATCAAGTTGGCAGTCTACAAAATCTTATACCGTTTGTATCCTGCGAACATGATTACATTTTGACTCACTTGGTTTTGTTACTGATTTCTTTTTCCTGTTTAGCACCTATTTGGCTGTCCTAGAAACATCTCTAGTTGGGGACTGCTTAAAAGCAATTATACTATAGGATTTTCTCAAGATTGGGGTCTTCCCTATGTACTTTGTATTCCAAACTAACATTATACTTGCTGTGGCTTTTGATTCTCCTTTTTGCCTTATGGTAAAAACTATCAGGCGACTTTCCTCACATGGTGGGCAGCACGTGCACTGCTTGAGGCAGATACTATCAGCTGACGCGTTAGAGATCCAGCTGCTCTAGGATAGGTTTTCTAACGCCACATATATATACATCTATTGTCATTTGGTCGGGGAATGCCTTGTAGGACCTTGTATCTCTTTTGCAGGTGTGCTCAGTTTTGCTGGAGACTCTTGCTATTGCTTGACTTCCAAAATACTGGTGGGAAGGTTAAGGAGTATGGAGTGGGTTGCTGATTGGGGTGCATCATTTCGATGATGATTCGGCTCTCATCTATAATACATGCCTTTCATTGAGATTGTGGCATTGAGAGAGCCAAGGTCAGGTGCTGGACAGGTCCTATACACACACCTGATTTGAGGCCACGGAGTTTTTTTGGCCCTATGGATCAAGGTTGGGCTGTGGAGAGGAAGGTTATCTTTGGTGTGGCTACCATATAGGCCTGCACGGTTTATACTAGTTGTGACTAGTCTCACCTACGTGCTATACGGGTTGGGGGAAGCAGCTCCTAACCTCCAGCACATTGACTTGTTGTTGCAGCATACTGAGCTGCCATTTCTTGGACAGGCTAGCTAACGAGGGATATACTCTTTAGTCATGAGAGTCATGGCGGGGAATTATGAGATGTAGGCCACCACGTCGCGGTTGCGGTTTAGTGACCAATTTGCTAGCACTTGCCATTGTCCTATTATAGTGCCTTGTCTAAGCGGTTTCTGCATGATTACTTTGATGTAGCACGGTTATGCTTACAAATTGACAACCCCTTGTCACTTTGCTTGCCTAACCGTGACTATCCCTTTTATGACGTATTTTGTTAGCCGATATACTGATACTAGTCTATATACTAGTATGTAAACCTGAGTTTGTTCATGGTCGGGGTATGCCCCAAAGACCAGTGTACAAACATTTTTGGTCAATATAAATTTTTTACATTGGATCAAAAAAAAATTAGCTAAAATTCTATAAATTACTGGCTGAATTAATGGGATTTTATTGCTTAGAGAATAAACAGATTCTCCTTAACTACGTGAGTAGGGTCATACTTTCTTACATATTTCCTATCCTATTCATAGAAAGATCAAGGAAAAATTACTTTTCCCTCTTTCTTCACTATTGTTCAGGACACCATGATGCAACATGAAATTCCTTAAGATACCACTCACTTATGTAGCTCCCACTCGCTTCTATAAGATGAAAGCTTCCTACGTTTGAAAGATCTAGTGGGCACTTGGATATATCGAGCTAAACAATTCTTTCTAATGGATCAAACTCCTCTAGAAATGAAAGTGAAATTTGCAACAATACATATGGAGGGAGTATTAACAGAGTGGCATCAATTATTCTTAAGACATAGGTTGATATGGAAGCAAGCCCCTTAAAGTGACTACATAGTGGCGATAACTCAAAAGGTTTGGAGATCATGCTTTCTACAGCCTAGTGGATGAATTCAAAAGACTTCAACAAATGGGATAAGGGAGTATGGCTTCAAATTTCTTAATCATATCCAATAGGTGTGCTTTATAGGGAACGAAACCAGAGTTAGAGCTTCGTAATGCTTTTGAACTCTAAATTCCTTCAACAAGCTTATGTATAGACTTATTAGTAATGGCAATATTCACAACTATATGGATGCCAAAATAATCAAGAAAAGAACGTACAAATGTATAGAGTTCTAGAGGCCAAACTTACTATGGGAGATGACTTGCAATTACCTTGCCTTAAGCTATAAAAGGACTTATGTGGTCTTTATAAGTTATTAACTTCACTACTAACACCTCAATTTGACCATTATTAGGAAGTAACATGATATTGGGTGTTCAGCTACTTTCCACTTTAGATGAAGTGTTGTGCAACTTTAGAAAATAGATAATGGTGTTCAATTGGTTCGTCTTGAAACAAGCCTTCACAACCGCACTAGTCTTGGCACTTCCTAATTATTCCAAAGCTTTTATCAATGAGTCTAATGATTGCAGGAATAGATCAGGAGTTTTTTTATGCAAGGAAACCATCCATTAGCCTAGCCTATATGAGTAAACCTCATGCTCTATCAATTTATGTTATGTATAGTAGTAATGGCTATTAAGTATACCCATCACAACCTCAACGAGAAATCTATTGTGATTAACAAAGATCACAAAAGGATGAAATATATGCTAGAACACAAAATTAGCACCACAATTCAACAAAATTGGATTCCAAACTTGTTGAATATGATTTTGAGATCAAATATAACAAAGCGAAATAAAATGTGGTTATTCTTCATTTTTTGCGCCCACTCAAGTGCAAAACTAACTACTACCAAGTATTAAAAGCTAATTTTTTCATATTAATCTCCAATTAAGAGGAAAAGGAACATATTATATATAATAAGACTCGTATTTTTCATCCAAAACTTTAAGGCTTTGAGTTATGGGATCATTCTTGTATATAAATCATTACTAATTCTTATTCTAATCAATTTAATACATCTAATACACTACCATCACGCCCAAGAATAAACATCTAGTGCCTGAAGTTTGCAGGACTAGACATCTACACATGCCCTAAAAACTGGACTACACGTGCCCGCAAAATTGAACATCTGTGGGTACCCACAAGACTAGACATTTGTGGGAAAGCCATCATCGAACTAGGTTGGCTCTAATACCATATTAAGTTCTTCATACTAATCTCCAAATAGGAAGACTGTGTAGAAATTAGAAACTACCACTCCCTTTATATACTAGATTATCTTATTCATTGGTAAGTTACAATTAAAATATCCAAAACCTCTCAATCAAATCACAATTATAATCCCCAAAATCCCTTTCTGAAACTCAGACAAATCTTATCATTCTTGTGTCTACTTTGATGAAAAATGCATACATAAATAGTTGATACATAGCCCTAGAATAGGAAACATGATTAATAATAGTTAATAATTTCCTATTTTATCACTATACAGCTATATACAACTCAACACTTCCCCTCAAGCTAGAGCATATAAATCATATGCACCAAGCTTGTTACATATAAATTCAATACGAGAACCTTTGAGAGATTTGGACAAGATATCTGCTAGCTGATTGGCTGAACTGACATGACTAGTAGTGATGCAACCTCGTATAAAGTGGCAATAAATTTCTTTGTGTTTAGTTCTTTCATAAAATCCTAGGTTAGAAGCAATATGAAGAGCAACTTGATTATCATACAATAATTTCATCTGTGATACTTCTACAAACTTTAACTCTTGAACTAATTGCTTCAACCAAACAAGCTCACAAGTTGATAGAGCCATTGCAAGATATTTTGCTTGTGCACTCAATTTGGCAACATCATCTTGCTTCTTACTTTCCCAAGATACAAGATTTCCTTCAACAAGAACACAAAAGCCTGAAGAAGAACACCTCTTAGATGGAGAACCTGCCCAATCAACATTTAAGGATGGCAATTTTTGGCCCATGGGCCTAAATTTAGTTGTTCGTAAAGGGCTGACCCATGGATCAGGCCCAGGCCCAGACAAACTCGAGATCCAATTATTCTAACTAAAACAACATCATTTTACTTAGAAGAGTTAGGCCTCAGGTAAGCTTGGGTCTGGGCAACTTACACCCTAATTTAATTTTAAAAATAAATTATTATATATTTTAATTTTAAAAAACTTGACAAGGCTGGCCCATCATTAGAGTATCCAATGATTTGTGAATGGCCCCGATTTTCATATAATAATCCTTTTCCTGGTGCACCTTTAATGTACCTCAAAATTCGAATAACTTCATCCCAATGACTATCACATGGAGCTTGTAGGAATTACTCACAGAAAAAGAAATATCAAGTTGTGTGATGGTGAGATAATTAAGTTTTCCTACCAATCTCCAATATCGGCTAGGATTAGCAAGTGGCTTCCTTTAATCAGGTAAAATTTTGAATTAGGATCCATAGGAGGTTTATTGGTCTACAGTCTAACATTCCTCTTTCTTCTAGAACATCCAATGCATACTTTCTCTAAGAGAGTACAATACCAGATTTGGATTGAGCAATTTTTACACCAAGGAAGTATCAGAGTAAACCCAAATCTTTTGTCTGAAAATAACGGAATAGATGTATCTTCAATTGTTCAATCCCAACTTGATCATTTCTAATGATGACAATATCATCCACATAGACAATCATTACACTTTTCTGATAATGTATATTGATAGAAGACCAAATGTGCCTTTAGTCGATCAACTTAACCATCTGGACCAACTTTAACCGTATATATCCAATGATAACCAACGGTGGAATGACCTGGAGGTAAAGGAACTAACTCCCAAGTATCATTATTATGTAAAGCAGTCATGTCTTCATTGCAAGATATTACAAAGGAGGAAGACTGCTTAGCTGCCTGATACTTGAGATGCTTTTCATAATCAGTATGAACAACATTAGCAGCTCATGGTCGACCACGCAATTTATAACATTTATCCATAGTATGTCCCCATTGACAACAATAACAACATTTGGGTCGACCACCACAATCCCCTTGCTCTACTCTATTAGTACTCTAAGACAGAAAGGCCAAAGCGGAAGAATTAACTAAGGGAGATCCTATCATAATGCTAGGTGACGAAACACGCAATAAGCGAGCAAATACTTCATCCAGAGAAGGCATTGTATGACTTGCCAAAATCTGATCTCATACTGAAGTAAGTTCAAGACTGATAGCAGTAAGAGTAAGAATCATAACAAACCTATCTCGATGCGCAAGATCTTCTGCTGCAGACTTACCAGTAGGTAGCAATAGGTTGCCTTCTGTTCTCAGTGAGGCCATTCTACCAAGAAATTCTTACATGTTCATATCTTGTTGTTTGGGATTAACCAAATTTGATATTACAGAATACAATCTCTGAATGTCATTAGTATAAAGTAATTTTGCCTGACTTCATATATCAACAAAAGTTTTGTGTGCCTTATAAATAGGGTAGAGTTGAGGATCAATTGTTTGCCAAAACATACTACATAATAATGCATCAATTTGAGCCCAAGTAGATTTATTTGTTTCAATATCCTCAACCCTAGTAGTTAGGTGATCGGCTAGGCCTTAACCCATACACCACAATTCAACATAGGCAACTCAGATGTATAATTAGAATTACCTACTAGTTTCTCTATTATAATTGAGGGAATAGAAATGAAGGGAAAAGTACCTAATTGAGCCTGAAATCTGAAGGAAACATAAACGGAAAAACCTATAGAAAAATTTTCCCATGACTGTCTGACTAATTTTTCAACAACCTTACAACGAACAAAACTCAAGGAAATCAGCTCATTGGCAAATGCTGAATTAGTTGGCGCCAGCAGTGACAAGTCACGCTTGCCAAAGAGAGATCGATAAGAGGGCAGCTTATTGGCAACTTCCAATGACCTTTTCTGGTAACAAAATCAGCCGTGGGCTACAGAAAACGACTAGTCAATGTTGTCTGAACAGATAAGTGGTGATGGTGAGATGACAGGGGCACCCAAGAGGGAGATCGAAAAACTAACCACCAAAGCAATGAGCGTGACGGCGCATGGAGCAGTGACCGATGGCGCAATTCTCAGGTTCTACCGGCTAGTGAGAGAGGAATAGACTGGTGATGTTAGATCTTTAATCTAACACTAGATTAATGAAGTCTGAACTTCGTCGGAAATTGATCGGAAAGGAATCAGAAAATCATAAAACCCTGGCTCTGATCCCTTGTGAAACTCAGAGAAATTTTATTATTCTTGTGTATACTTTGATGGAAAATACATACATACATAGATTGATACAATCGATAGATCCATCAGCAAGAGTCTTAATGGTATATACTCATCAACAAACAACAATTGGGGCATCTGAAGTAACAAGCTCACAGGTGTCATTTGACCATAAAGCATCTATTTCCTATTGCATAGCATGCTTCTACCCAAGGTTTTGTATAGCCTTTGTTATACTTTTAGGGATAGACAAAAAATCCATGTTTGATAAAAAAGAACAAAAAGACGGGGACACATGATTGTAAGAAACAAAATTAGAAATCGGATGTGGCAAAAGATCGTTTACCTTTCCTTAAGGTAATAAGCCAGTCTAGATCACTGTTTTCCATATTTAAAGACAAATTATGCGCTAGAGGAGAGGGCTCATCCAGATGGCCATCTATCATTCGACAAGGTTGTCGGGAATAAACCTGCTAATCGGATTGAGACCATTGATGAAGATAAGAAGTATCAAATTTGTAGGTGAATTGTCTAAACTTTTAGGTGAATTATACAAGGAGTTGTCAAAAAGTGAACACAAACAATAAGGGAAGTTTTTGGCATCTTTACTCTCAAAAAAGTATGCAATGTTCTCAAGAATGTCACATCTGCACACACAAAGAATCTTTTAAGTGAGGGGTTGTAACAATAACAGCCTTTTTGCGACCTCGAGTAATCGAGGAAGATAAACTTGATGGCTAATGGAGATAATTTGTCAACTCCTTGCTAGAGTTGGTGGGCAAAACAGACACATCCAAGCTATGAGTTGGAAAAAAAGACAAATGGGTAGTGGGAAACGTAAGTATATAACGGATCTGACCTTTGAGAGTAGTAGAAGGCATTCTTTTAATAAGATAGCAAGTAGTAAGGATAGCATCACTCCAAAAATCCTTGAGAACCTTCATCTCAATTAGTAAGGTTTGGGCAACTTCTATAATATGCCCGATTTTTCTTTCAGCAACACCATTTTGTTTTGGTGTGTAAGAGCAAGAAGATTGGTGAATCACACCACAATTTGTTATGTAAGACTTGAAGGATTAAGAAAAATACTCTCTGGCATTGTCACTTTTGAGGATATGAATAGAACCAAATTGAGACTAGATTGGTCAATTATACCACAATTTTTTATGTAGGACGTAAACAATTCAGAAAAATATTCCCTGGCATATCATTTCTGAGGATACGAATAGGACAACCAAATTGAGTCTTGATTTCATAGCAAAAGGATTGTCAAACAGAAAACAATTCGAAACGTTTTTTCATTAGATATAACCAAGTCATTATAGACCAATCATTAACAAAAACAACAAAGTAACAAAAAACAAGTTTCGAGGTAACACGAGATAGAACCCAAATATTATAATGAACTAACCCAAAAGAGCTTCTAGGCTCTATTATTAACTTTAGATAGAAAAGCAAAATGATAACATTTCCCAAGTTAACAAGACTCACAATCTAGATGAAGATTTGAATTCAAATTAGGAATCAGTTTTTAAAATTTTTGGATGGATGGATGACCAAGACGACTATGGATTTGGAGGGGTGAAGTAACAACTGAGCAGGCAGTTGAACAACTGTCAAAATATAAAAGACTTCCAAATTCACGGCCTCCTCCAATCATCTTCTTTGTCTTCAAAATCCTTGATAACAACAAAATGAGGGAAAAAGGAAACAAAACAATTCATTGATTTCATTAGTTTACTAACAAACATTAAGTTGAAAGGAAATTTTGGAATATAAAAGGTTGTTGGTACCCTCATTGAAGGAGAAGGAAATGCAGTGCCAACACCACTTGTACTAGAACCATTAGCAACAGTAAGATGGTGTGAGTTTGGTATAGGGGTAATTTGATCAAAAAATTGTGTTACTGCAATATGATTAGTGGCTTTTAAATCCATAACCCAAGGTTTAACCGGGGATGATATACAAGTTGTGAGATTACCTAGGTAAGCAAATCACGAATAGATGTAATCGCCTACTTGGCTGCTTGATACTAGAGACAAGCTACATATTCCTCTTCAGAAAACACCTTGTTTCTACTTGTTGAGGCAGAACCACCAAAAGCATCCACAATTTAGTAGTCATGGAGGGATTCACAACAATAGTCCCGAATATGCCCATTCTTGCTACAATGGTCACATTTCCTTTGGCCTCCTTTGCCCCTTCCTCAATGACCACCACAATCACCACAGTTATCTTGGCCTCAATTACCTCTTCCACTATTGTGAAAAGCTAGAGTAGACTTGTCACTACTTTCTTGAGTTGGTCCCTTCAAATATCAAGATACTCATGAATATATCTCAACGAGTGATAAGAGTTTAGTGCCATAGGGTATTTGGGCCCGAATCGCATCATATTCTAGTCTTAAGTTAGCTAAGTATCTCATCACGAATAACTCCTCTTTTCTTTAGAAGTTGATTAGCTAAGTATCTCATCACGAATAACTCCTCTTTTCTTTAGAAGTTGATCCTTATTTGTTGTTATCAGTTGGGTTGTTCTTTATTTCTTACATAAGTAATGTTATAGGAAAATATAAGTCTCAAATACTCCCATAACTCCTTTACGGAATTTATAAGTTGAAACATGCTAGCAATATGTGATTCCATGGCATTCCAAAGGCTTGTCATTATTTGGTTGTCATGTTGTCCTCACTTTTTATATCTAGGTTACTTAATATCAGGAGCTAGATCCGTGAGATGCTCATACCTGCCTAGGCCTTTGAGATATACAATGACATCTTCTCCCAAGCAACATAATTCGTTCCATTCAATTTTTGATTTGTGATTTGTTGAATCATAATGGGTGGTTGTCCTTTTAACACTTTTAGTCTTAAAGTTGCTCATGATGCAATTGATATAGTAAGAAGACGTTAACGAGAATCAAGTGAAGAACAATAGTACAAAAACCCAAACTTCAAATATCAACAATTGTGCAACAACAAAATACAGATTGAGGCAAATTCAAACCATCATGAGATGCGACTACAACAGAACCAGCGACCATTGTTAGAAACACAAAACTAGTTTCCAATAATTAAAGGCAGAAAAACACACCATCGACTATGGTTAAACACAAACTCTGTTTCCAACAATTAAAGGCAAAAAAACACAAATAGATTCTTAGAGTCGGTGTGACAGTCCATGGCAACAGGGTCAACAAAACATCACTAGAAGGTGGCACATGGGCTACACACGCCCATTGAATAGCGACTAACGTCAGCCCTTGGAGGCATATGAGGCACTCACCGGCATCACGTCTTCCTCTGACTTGGTTGGTAGTGGCTGCTTGAGGTATTTCAAGGCGGTTTAGATGGTTAGTCTTTTTCTTTTTTTTTGGAAAAAGGTTTAGGTATGGATTATAGATTGCGAGAGAACGAAGAAAAAATTAGAGGCAGGATTAGAGAACCTGCTCTGATACCATGATATGAATTGAGAAGAGGGATTGTAAGAGCTTGCAGAAATCAACAGCTCCCACTCCATTTATATACTAGATTATCTTCTTCATATAAGGTAAGTTACAATTATAATCCTTAAAACCTCCCAATCAAATTAAAATCATAATCCTCAAAATCCCTAACACCTCTCAATCAAATCACAATGGTAATCTCTAACAGGTTCATATACAAAAGACACATATCTTCACCCAAACCATACAGCTTTAGGTCATAGGATCATTCTTGTATAGAAATCATTCTTAATTTTTATTCCTAGTTAATGTGGCACAACTAATAGAAGAATTTGATCACCAAGTTGTCTTAAGGAATGCTGCAATCTAACTTATATAAGTGGCAAGGAGAGATCCTCCAATTATAGGATAGAGTGGATGTAGATTTTGACATTGACTTATATCTAAAATAGAAGTTGTTCTCCATGATAGCCCTACGGGTGGTCACTAAAGGGCCCTAACTACAATTAAAAGCCTTCAGTCTCTTCTCTATTAGAAAGATATGCCAAGGGATGTCCATCAATTGGTGCTTAATGCCAAGTTTTCCAGCATAACATGTATTTAACTTCTAATACAACTAGCCTACTACAACCAATTCCCATTCCTATATAGTGTTAGACGGTAACATGGATTCCATTGAGGATTTACTTACTTTTAACAACAATTCAATGATATTGGTGTTGATAGATAGATTTACTAATTATGCTCACTTCTTGGCTGCCAAGCATCCCTATATTGTTGAGAGGTAGCTCAAATATTTCTCTCTAATGTGTTTAAAATCCATGGAACGCAATAGACAAGTAATAATATGTCCTCTAACTATCATCCACACACCGATGGCCAAGCAGAGGCATTTAATAGAGGATTCGAGACTTACCCTAGATATATGACAAAGTTACACCACTAAGTGCACAAACTGATTTCACTTAGCTAAATGGTGGTTTACTATTACCTTATGTTTAGCCATTAACATGTTAAAATTTAAGGCCTTACGAGGTTATCCTCCACCTTTGGAAGTACCATACGTTGTAGGAGATTCCAAACAGGTGATAGTGGATCCAAGTGATATATTTGCATTTGTATAGAACACAAAGCAAGATGCAATAGCAAGCTAATAAGAGAAGGAAACTGATGTGGTCCCCTTGAAAGGATCTCGTAATGGGTCGGTGTAATGCAATGTGGGAGTCGTCAATCTCCTATAAATGCTTCTTACTATTTCTTCCTTTATGGTTTGTTTTGGTCATTAGAATGAGAGCTCATTTGAGAGAACTCTCCGATCTCAATGTTCAATTTGAAACAAGGCCAACTTGCCTCTGTCATGGATTCATATTCAATATAAAGTATGATAACTGCCTCCCACATAACTGATCAAGGCAGAATAAGTCATACGGCAAAGCTAAATATAACAATTAATTAATAACGACAAGGCTAAAACTATAACATAACTAAGTCTTAAGTCTCATGGTTGGCTTCTGTTGCATCAGTTTTGCAGAATTTCCCATGAGAATAGCACATTTCAACCTTAGAAGGCCCAACATTACTCTCCTCCCTGACAAGGAGCTTGTCCTCAAGCGAAAAGGAAGGGTAGCACTAACGTAAGTGATCCACATCTTCCCAAGAACCATCTGCGGGCGAATGATTGTGCCAATGGATAAGCAACTGTGACGTACCATGAAAATTGTATGTGTCCAAAACGGCCTGAGGCTGGGGAAGCAACTGTGGACTCCGGTGACAAGGTGGGTTGATGAAGTTGGCCATCCCGTCCATGATATGGCTTAAGCAAGGAGACATGAAATACTGGGTGTATTCGAGACTCAGGTGGTAAATCTAGGCAGTAAGCACTTGGCCTACACGACCAATCACTCTGAAAGGACCATAGAATTTAGGAGATAATTTCTGGTTAGTTTCCTTCCTTAACGACAGTTGTCAGTATGGTTGCAATTTTAAGAGGACCCAATCATCAATAGCAAATTCAAGATTCCAATGTTTAGCGTTATAGTGAGTTTTCATAAGGGACTGAGCATGGAGCAGACAGAATCAAAGTAGTTGTAGTATCTCATCTCGGTCACGAAGTGCCTCTTCCATAATAGGAAGTCGAGATGTCTAAGGATTATAGGAAAGGAGTTTTGGTGGCGAACGCCCATAAACCACTTCAAATGGAGTACACTTGAGAGATGAATGGAAGCTGGTGTTGTAACAATACTCTGCCTAAAAAAGCCAATCCAACCATCTTTTTGGTTTATCACTAGTAAAGCAGTGAAGATACATCTCAAGTGTGTGGTTACCACATTCGTTTGGCCATCAGATTGTGGATGGTAAAAGGAGCTAAAGCAAAGCTGAGTACCATAGAAGGTGAATAACTCCTTCCAAAAATTAGTAAGGAAAATAACATCTCAATCAGAAACAATCGTCTCTGGTAGTCTAGGCAATCTGACAATTTGATCAAAGAATAAGCGTGCAATGGTGACAGCCGTATACGGGTGAAACATTCCTAAGAAATGTGCGTATTTAGAAAATCGATCCACTACTACCAGAAAAGTAGATTTACCATGTGACTGAGGTAAACCCTCAATGAAATCCGGAGAAATATTTGACCAAACCTGGTGAGTAATGGGTAGCGGTTGGAGTACACTTGCAAGCTGTAAATTTCCAACCTTATGATGCTGACAAACAGAGCAGCTACGAACAAAAGCTTTAACCGCTAACTTCAAGCCCTTCCAATAAAATTTGGAAGATATATGGCACAAGGTCTTCTGATAACTCTCATGACCCATATTGTAAAGTGAGGACAAAATTTACTCACATAATCGAGAAGTGTGGTGGCGATAGACTAGGTTCTTAAAATAAATAAGACCATCAAAGAACCTCCAGGGACCTATTGCCTCACCTAGATATGTTGAGCGAGTTGTTGCAGTTCTGGTAAAGTCGCAACCTCCTAACGGATATGATCAAAGAGTATAATAGGGGTGCCGAAATTGCTAGAAGAGTTGGCTGATTGTCTCAAACTAGCGTGACCGCACATCTGCCACCACATTTTCCCGGCTTGCCTTATTGAGGAATGGTCGTTGCTCCAAAAGGTACTTGAGACTCAAATGGTCAGTCCTTACCAAGAACTTATTTCCCCACAAATACCGACACCAATGAGAAATGACTTTGGCCAAAGCAATTAATTCCTTTTCGTATGCTAGCAAATTGCAATGTCGGGCTACAAAGATTAGGCTGAAATAAGCAATTGGTTGGCTCTTTTGTTGTAACACGGCACCAATTCCAATGCCAAAAGCATCACATTCTATGACAAAAGGTGTAGAAAAATCTGGTAATGCTAAAACTGGTGTAGAAGACATTGCTGTCTTCAATTACTCAAATGTAGTCACTACGTCAGGTGTCCATTGGAAGGAATTCTTCTTAAGCATCAAAGTCAATGGAGCTGCAATATTTCAATAGTCCTTCACAAATTTGCAGTAATATCCTATTAACCCTAGAAAACCTCATAAGCCCTTAATGGTTGTCGGTTGTCGGTTGTGGCCAACAAAGCATAGCTTCAATTTGTCCGAGATTTGTAGACACACCTGCTGCTGAAATTTGATGACCCAAATATGAAATTGTTATTTGGGCAATAGAACACTTGGAACGTTTCAGAAAAAGCTGATGATGTCGCAAGGTAGAGAATGCTTCTCGAAATGTGAGATGCTCCACTAAGCTCCTACTATAAATCAATATATCATCAAAAAACACTAAAATAAATTTACGGAGGAAGGGATGAAATATGCAATTCATAAGAGCCTGGAATGTAGATGGTGCATTGGTAAGACCGAACGTCATCACCAAGAACTCAAAATGACCATGGTGTGTGCGAAAAGCCGTTTTGGGTACATCTTCTGGGTGCATACGGATCTAGTGATAACTAGAACGAAGGTCCAACTTGGTGAAAAATTTCGCACCATGAAGCTCCTCCAATAACTCATCTATGACCCGTATTGGAAATTTATCCTTCACTATTTTATCATTCAGACCACGATAATCTACACAAAAACGCCAAGACAAGTCCTCTTTTTCTACCAATAACACTAGAGATGAATAGGGAGATTTACTGGGACAAATTAAACCCTTTTTTATCATATCATCACACTATTTTTCGATCTTAGCCTTTTGCCTATGAGGGTAACAATAAGGGCGTATGACAATAGGATCAGCTCCATGTTCTAAGGTAATTCGATGATCACACCAACGGCTTGGAGGTAAGCCTGTAGGTTCTGTAAATAAATCCTCAAAATCCAACAGGATATGTTGAATTTCGAGATTGACATGCTCTTCGGAAGAATTAACCTGATGAATGGAAGGGTTGGAAGCACACTGAATACCCTAAAGTTGATGATGTCTGCCATTCCAGCCAAAGCTCATACGCAATTTCTTGAAATCCCATATAATAGGCCCCAATTTGCCTAACCAATTAATTCCAAGCACTGCATCACAGAACCCAAGTGGTAATAGATAAAAATCCCCCAAAAATGTATGATTTCCAAGCCGGAAACGGATTTACTTGCAAAGACCAGGACTATTAATCCTTTTTCCATTAGCCACAGTCACCTGGAAATAGCTTGATTGTCAACTTCCAAATTGAGATCAGACATTAAGGACCAATCAATGAAACTGTGCATGCTGTCTGTGTCCAATAAAATCTGGAGAGAACGTTGATTTATTCACCCCTCAACTTTCATGGTTTGAGGATGTGAAATTTCGACAATAACGTGAATGTAAATCTGTGGAGGAGTGTCTTCTTTTTCTAACGATTCCTCACCCGAGGAATCCTCTAGTCCAGCAATGAAGAAGCACTACAGATATCAATGTTCGGGAGAATATATTTCATCACATTTGTAACAAAGATTTTTTTCTCAATGCTCTCCCATCTTCGCCCTTGTGAGCTGCTTAATGAATTGTCTCGGTTTAGGTACAGTGTTGTTAGATGGTTCTGTCCTACGCGATCCTCGACGGCGTTCGTACGAATGGGCAAGATGCATCGCTGTGGTGAGATCAGTGGGTTGGTGAAATTCAACCTCTACAACAATGGAGTCATGTAACCCACTAATAAAGAGATTGATTTCTTGTTCAGGTCGAGCAAAGGATGCCCGTGTTGACAATTTTTCAACTTGTCATTGGTAGTCTTCTACAGATCCAGATTGACGGAGTTTGGCCAACTCCCCGAAATTACTGCGACTACTGGAAGGGCCGAACTGTCAAAGACAACGGTCCCAAAATTCCTCCCAAGTCAAATTCGGTTGATCCTTGTCTAACTTCAAATACCAATACTGTGCATCATCTTCCACGTGAGGCGCTACAATGCTCAATTTCTCATCCGCATGGGTTCCTTGATGACGAAAATAATAATCACAGTGACTCAGCCATGTTAACGAATCGGTTGTACCATCAAAACAGGGAAAGACCAGTTTGTTGGGTCGTCGGACTTCTCCAACGCCGCGGCCATCACCACCATCGGCTGGCCGACCAGCGCTACTCTCCCCTTGTTCTCGACGGCGAGGGTGTCCGACCTTCACTTCTCACAACTCTTGTCGCATTTCGTGGTATTGATCTTCAAATGATTTATGATCCCGCTCTCAGTCCTCCCTATTTCGCTGCTAGCCGGCTCGGTACTGTGCAAGAAAGGCCTCAAATTGTTGTTGGAATGAACGGTTAGAATCCCCCATCACGATTGGCTCTGATCCCAAGTTGATGTGGTCCCCTTAAAAGGATCTCGTAATGGGTCGATGCAATCCAATGTGGGAGTCGTCGATTTCCTGTAAATGCTTCTTACTATTTCTTCCTTTATGGTTTGTTTTGGTCATTAGAATGAGAGCTCATTTGAGAGAACTCTCCGATCTCAATGTTCAATTTGAAACAAGGCAAACTTGCCTCTATCATGGATTCATATTCAATATAAAGTACGATAACTGCCTCCCACATAACTGGTCCAGGCAGAATAAGTCATACGGCAAAGCTAAAGATAACAATTAATTAATAACGGCAAGGCTAAAACTATAACATAACTAAGTCTTAAGTCTCATGCTCGGCTTCTGTTGCATCAGTTTTGTTTTCCCATGAGAATAGCGCATGTAAACCTTAGAAGGCACAACAGAAACATAGAGAATTTTAGGTGGGAGTCTAATGTGCAGGACGCCTTTTTAGGCAAACAATATGCAAGTAGAAGGAGTGGTCAACGTCAACAATAGATTCAGCAGGGGCAAATTTAGTACAAAAAATTCAGCAGAGGTAGATTTAGTCAACAGAAAACCGATGAAACAGATTCAGTTAGCAAAATCAGCAACAGAATTCAATCAGTTAAGCTTAGTTTCAAATTTTGAATTTAAATATCAGTTTGACTTTCAAATTCAGTAGAGATAAGTCGATTCTTTCCTAATTTTCCAAGGTAAAGGCACCCTAGACTAATTAGAAACAAAAATAAATAGAAACATAATTCCAATAAAGGGAACCCATGGGTCGTATTCTTCTCGAACCTGAGTTTTGCTTATGTCTTGAATGAATTCAAGGATATATTCAAACCTGGCAATGGGAATGGTTTGGGGATTTCGAACAGTGACAATAGCTGAACCTAATAAGATAACAATTACAACCTAAGAAGTGATAAGTTAGCCGAAAGATGGTTATCAATTCAAGGACGCATGGTGTCCCTGCCTTTTTAGGGTAAAAAGGGGTAGAGAAAATGCTACGAGCCAATGTTCGAGTACTAGACGCTACGGTGCTGAAGTAACCCATGCCACACTCCCAAGAAAAGCTCGAATGACTTTCAACAAAAGGGCACCTGTACCCTTAAAATCCTATGTATCTATGCCTGTATAAAGGCCACCTTATTAAGCAATAAAGCATGCAAAAATTTACAAAACACTTTCTAGAAAGCCTGCCAAAGATGACTTCCATTATTTTGCTACGATAGGGCCTCATAGGAAGGAGCGGAATTTAAACAAAGGTAAGGAGTTAGATAACCTAGCGAGTCGTAAAAGATAAGTTTCCCATCCCTGTATTTGATGAGTTATTAGATGAATTGCATAGGGCTCAGTATTTTCTAAGTTGGATTTGAAGTTATGTTATCACCAAATTAGAATGGATCCTACTAATGTGGAGAAAACGGCATTTAGAACTCTTCATGTCCATTTTGAGTTTTTAGTAGTGCCATTCGACCTAACTAATGCCCCCTCAGCATTCAGGCTCTAATGGATGAGGTTATCCACTTCCCCTCAACAACATTGGGTAAGGAAACTAATGGGCTTTGATTTTAAAGTGGAGTCTAGGGTTGGCATTCTGAACCGGGCAACAGATGCCCTATCTGATAGGGAGGATGATTCGGCAACCTTGCGGGCTATTTACCAACCTCAACTCCAATTATTTGATGTTATTCAAGAAGAAGTTGTTGGATCTGAGGAGCTGCTGCAGCTACGGCAACAAACAGAAACAGGAGCATTGGGGGCAACTTGGGCAATCCAGGAAGGCCTAATATTGTATAACGGGCAATTTTTTCTACAGCCCACTCTCCCCTAATTGTTGCCATCATTTCTTATATCCATACTTCCACCCATGAAGGCTACCCAAAGACGCTACAGCGAGCGAAGACAGATCTATTTAGGCATGGTATGAAGGCAGATATTGCAGAATTTGTTCACACTTGCAACGTTTATCAACAAAACAAATGGGAAAATCTATTCGGCAAGTTTAATGTAACCCTAGACATTCCCACATAAATTTGGGCGGATATCTCAAAGGATTTCATTAAGGGATTGCCTAAAGTTGGGGGTAAGTCTGTCCTCTTTATTGTAGTTGATCGTTTCTCTAAGATGGCTCACTTCACACCAATGGGCACACCACTATACTGATACTATTGTTGCTAATGTTTTCTTTGAAAGTATTCTTTCGATTGCATGGACTACCTGAATCTATTGTTAGCAATCGAGATAAGGTTTTCACCAGCACTTTCAATGGGGAGTTGTTTCAACTTTGTGGGACCAAGTTAGCATATTCATCAGCCTATAATCCTCAAACAGATGGGCAGATTGTATGTAGGGTGCTTTGTTGGGGACCAACCAAGTCGTTGGGTGGAATGGATTACTTGGGCCGAATATTGCTACAATAACTCTTTCCATTTAACAACACAAACTACACCCTTTCGAGTGGTGTATGGATGTGATCCTCCACGCCTCCTATCCTATGACCTAAGTGCTCCTAAGTTGCATTCAATAGACCAAGCTTTAATGGAGCATGATGCAAACTTGGCTAAAGTAAGGACTCGACTTCTACAAGCCCAAGCTAGAATAACTAGAATAAAGCAATTCTATGATCAAAATCACAGGGAAGTCTCATTTGAAGTTGGGACTTGGGTTTGGTTGAAGTTACAGCAGGATCGCCAGCTCTCCATGGTGCGGCATAGGTCACAAAAATTAGCTCCTAAATTCTTTGATCCCTTTCAAATTGTCTAGCGAGTTGGCCAAGTAGCTAGCCACCTCCATTAGCCTCCTACTAGAAAGATACATGACATCTTTCATGTGTCACAACTCAAGGAGTATAAAGGGGAACCAAACAACCCCACCCGCTTTACCATCACAACTAGAGGGCAAACTTAGCCCAATTCCGCAGGCCATCTTGCGGGCACAGCTAACCCGTGGCTTGTGGGAATTATTGGTTCATTGGAAAGGCTTGCCTCAAGAGGAGGCTTCGTGGGAACCATTTTATGATTTCCAGAAGCCAATCCCACTTTCGAGCTTGAGGACAAGCTCTTTGTCTCCGGGGAGTAATGTTGTGTAGGACACCTTTGTAGGCAAAAAAAATGCAACGAGTAGCCCTCAAGGTCAATAACAGATTTAGCAAGGGCAAATTTAGTCAACAGAAACAAATTTAGATACCAGAATCAACAACAAAATTTAGTCAATTAAGCTTAGTTTCATATTTTGAATTTAAATATCAGTTTGAATTTCAAATTCAGCAGAGAATAAGTTAATTCTTTCCTGATTTCATTCCTTAAAATCCTAGGTATGTATGCCTATACAAAGGCCACCTTATTACGCAATAAAGCATGCAGAAATTTACCAAATACTTTCTGAAAAGCATGTTAGGGACCGCTTCCATTATTCTATCATGATAGGGTCTCATAGGAAGGGGAGGATTTAAACAAAGCTAAGGAGCTAGATTACCCAATGAGTCATCCCCTAACTAGATCCGGAGTCGTGGTATTTATTTGTAAAGTTACAACCTTATAGACAATGCCCACAAGCTAGGAGGATAATTTAGAAGCTACAACATTGTTTTATTAACCTTCAAGGTACTTATTCCACATAAAGGCCAAGAGAGATAGGACAAAATATAGCCTAAAATTATGATTAGTGTGGCCTTGGTACATAAACAAATGTATATGTTACAAGGATATTCACATGTTTGTTTTTATTTATAAAAAGGACTAAAAAACTAGTTAGCTTTGGAGTCCACAAGGTGAGAATCCTCAATATGACTAGACCCTAGGAAGGTGGCAATTGGCTTCCAAAGATAAAATCAAACAACCACTACAAGATTATAGTTAAAAAAAAAAAAAGGACACTCTAGTAACAACACGTATGCTTTCTTATGGGCCATATAGATGTCACAAAACATTTAACCTCAAAGATTAAATTGTAAAATGAGGCTAACCAATGGCAAATATACTTCTGACACCACCCTTTACATGAAATGTTTACAAATCATCACAAATCGAAAACTCACCATAAACAATCACAATGTGGCTTGAACTCAAGAACTCTCAAACACAAATGTACACCATGGTAAATTAGAAAAGTTAATATCAAAAGTGCTTATTTAATGCTTATGCTCTAATAGACATGTGAGACTACACTATATAGTTTATTGCTTTCAGTATGATATCACATACCTCATTATAGTGGGCATATTCACTACCTTTCCAATCTCAAGGGAATCACAGACGTGAAACATTTCTATCAGTGCATATAGTGAAATGCGAAGTTGAAAAAGAATCACAAAATAGGAGCTAGGAATTACTAACTTCAAAATTATTAGTAAATGTCAAGAAAGTCAAGTCATCAAGATCTTACCAAATGCATGGGGTAATTGGTGAAGAAAAGCATCACCTAACATAGCTCCTGCCTGTAAAGGGTTAACATAATTGCAACCAACCAGACTATAAGTTAGAAGTAGAAGAAAAGGCATGTAGCTGTTTAAATGAATAAATTGAACTTGGTTCCAACCCAGATGGACATGAAGTGGTTGCAAGCCACAAGTTTACTCTTGATTTAGCAACTGAATTTAATTTCAAAGCCAAATCATATCATGATTTCCAAAAGAATGCTGCCACCATAATCTAGGGAGACATAGGATACTATCCAAAGGAATAAATGATAGCACTGGTCCTTCTATTTATATGGTATACTATCCAATGTGGAGTATGCAAGCATTTGTCCTTCTATTTATATAACATACTATCCAGTGTGGAGTATGCAAGCAATTTGACAATAATGATAATAAAGTGAAAACTTAATCTATTCATAAATTCAACACGAAAGGCTAAAAATCCTAACCCCGAATAAGGCCAATGTATCTACAACTTCCTTGGATAGCTTTCCATGTGCTGCATTGAAACAATATGCAGCCAATAAGAAAGACGATTTTTTAAAAATTATGAAAGCGAGTACACTTAATAATTGGACAAGCAAACTCGAGAAATAAAATGAATTGGGAAATCAAAGTGGGTAAATCTGAAAAGGAGAGATTTTAAGTGACTGACTAAATATGAGAGGCAAGATGATCAAGCAGACGAGGGAAGCCAAGCTCACTAAAAGGGAGCATCCCAAGGAATGTAACCAAAGACCTGCAAGCAAGCACATTCAAGGGCTTAATCCCCCCCAAACTCCAATCCTCTGAAACATTAGACGAAACGATAATTACCTAAACCAGACAGACTTAAATCATGGTGGTGCTTGTGAGAATAGCAGTTATCAAATCCATAGAGCTTCATATCTTCCTCCTCCGCCAACTCTTCCGGCAGCGTCGACTTGCTTAAGCTATGGTCATGACCGTGATGATGATGTTGATCACAGGCATGATGATCATGAGGGTGGTGGTGAGCATGCGTATCATCACCGTGAAGCGGCGACGCACAGGATCCAGCACTACCGAAGCAAAGTTCCGGACATCCGAAGAAAACAACCAACGCAGCCAAGAAGAAAATTCCCCCTCTACCAGCTGCTACGCTCTGTTTCATTTTTATGTTTCTTTAAGGAGAATGAGGGAAGAATTGTGAATGGTTGAGGACTATGCCGGATTTGAGGACTATGCCGGATTTTGAGTGAAGCTGCTTTTCTTTTTTTATATATAATTTTAAGTAAGACCAAAAGGATAAGGTAGGACGAGTCTGTCTTAAGATTTATGGTTGTCTTCAATTTGGAGGGGAAGAAGCTGTTAAGAGAGAAGAGTAAGAATTGCGGCCTTGTTACAGTAGGATGTAGCTTCAAGGGCTAAGGAACAGACATCCCAGAAGAAGAAAATATGTAGCTTCAAGGGTTACAGAACAGACATCAGAGAAGATGAAGAAAATAGTAAAATATTGTGTTGTTATTTTTATTATTATTTATTTTCTTATTTTTCACATGACCTCACCCTCCGTCAGAACAAGATTAAATAAAATGTAAAATGTAAAATTACATACAACAACATTATCATGATATGTAACTAAAAAAGATCTAAAAGAAATACTTTTTAATAAATCAAGAAATTTGTTATTCTTAAATAAAAATATTTTCTAAAAAATAGAAGAAAATTCTCTAAATAAAAATATTAAATGTAATTTATCTTAAACAAATTGAAAGAAATACATTTAATTTAAAAATATCTTTCTTAATTATTTAAAAAACAATTTTTAATTTTAAAGAGTCTAAATAATTAATTTCAATAAAATTACTTTTAATTTTTCAAAAAATTTAAAATTTAAATAACAATCAATTTAATTATTAATGTTAATCGTATTTTTAAAAAATAATTAATCTAACATTAAATTCTCATCTTAATAAATGTAATCTCATTACATTAATTTATCTGACATAATCTAATTATGAAAAATAATCCTTAAAGATATTTGTTTGATATAATTATTGATTTGATAATTAATTTAATTTAATAATTCTACTCTTTGAAAAATTAAACTAAATTTCAAAATATTTCTAACAAAAATAATCCTTTGAAAACCTTTTTCAAACATTTAGGAAAAAACATTTTCCAAATTTGTTAGGAATTTATACAAATTTAATCTCAATTAAATCAATTGAATTAAAATAAGGCTTAGAAACATATAAAATAAAATAAAAACATGTGGGGACTCCATGGCATGGGCTAGAGCATTTTTTGTAAGGCATGTCTAACGTCTGTCTAGAGACACTTGGTCTCTCATCGTTTTTAGATCTAGAATAGGTCATTAGTAGTATCAAAACATAACAATTTCTATATGAAATAACTTTAATGATCTTAAGTCAAAGAATCACTCATCACAACCAGAATTTCTATAGACATACAAATAATGTTCCAAATAAATTTCTCATGTGAGGTCGGCTTAGTTAACTAGTTATCTAACAAGCACTCACATGTTTATTTATCTTCATACTTTGGAGATCGACTACTTTCTTCATAAGGAGAAACATAGTGTGTGTTACTGTTTTAATGTTCTATTAATCTATAGTCTTAATATAACAATGACTAATAACAATTTAGGGATAATATACTTGTAACACCCCATTCTCAACTGACATATACACGTCTGTCCATCAAATATACGTGTACATGCCTATTAGAAATGACTTGTTAACTATCTCACCTTCACTGTACATAACATGGAATCATACACTAAACCATCAATCACGCAGTTAAAAAAAACCAAAATGTTATCACATTATATCAAACCATGATTTACATTGTTTCATATAGTACATTGTTTCATATAGTACAATATGATCCATGTTTATATAACATTGTCTTATGAACATACTGGTCGACAAAATCTGCAAGTGCACAGAGTCATTCCTAGTACTCACACATTAAGTATTCCAAGGTCGAATCTCACAAGGACTAAAATACTTACTACTAAATTAATCCTAATTACTTGAACAAAAATGACAAGAAAATTAAAAGTTGATTGGGTTAAGTGAACAATCAATTGTAAAGACTATGAATAAACAAACAAGAGGAATTTTTGATGGATGAGACTTAGGGCTTCGGGTTCACCAAATTAAAGGAATTGATCGATGAATTACAAAATTGACTGACTAATGAGTTATAATAACATCTGCACAAATTCACTCATATTCTCTCTCAAGACATACAAGAATACCCAACTAGTTGATTACCATTTCTCAATGTGCA
>JAOSBN010000177.1:28227968-28238722 GCA_027563595.1 Erythroxylum suave | reverse complement strand
CAAAACTGAAACTATGCCAATACACAAAAGGATACACTGAAACCTTTACCTCTCCATTTCTTCAATCCATGGCTGCTGCATCTTCATCATTACATCAATCAGTACATTACAAAATCAAAGAAAACAGACCAATGAAGCCAAGGAGGAAACATGGTGATGATAGACCACCCTCCTTGTTACAACCCAATGAAGAAATCTTACATCGTAAATTTAACTTCCACAGACAACCAAAAGAGCAACACATACACCACTTATATTTCTATCAAATAAAAATATGCAGCAAATAAAAATGATTGCCAACCTATGCATCAACCATGGAACCGAAATCATGCATTAGAACCTGGCTCTGATACCAATTGTTAGATCACGAAAAGAAAGCATGCTATATTTGGAGAATTGGTAGATTTCAAAACTTTTTAGAAATCTTATTTGCAGCAGAAGCAATATATCCAAATCGTTATGCCAATCTATACATGATATGGTATAAGGATAATAATAAATATAAACAAGATAGTGATATTATTGACTCCTTCGCTACAACTTTAATTTCTCGCTGCGCTATCCTCTCCTTCTTGTATCTAAAGCCTTTGCTTTTGAATCCTTTTCTTTGTCAATCTATCCTCTCCTTGTTTTTGTATCCTCAACTAATTTGGTTTACCTCTTGTTCTTCTCGGACAACTTGGTTAACAAAATCCTTTGGTGGGAAAGGAGAAGAAATATTTGGAGGAGATTTTTCTTAGAAGAAAATGAACATGAAATGAGACTCTTCTCATGAAAATTTCGACTCACTTGTACATGAAAGGAGAGAGAGAGAGTCAAACCATTCAAGAACACCTTCTTACACCCTTAATTTTGGTTATGCATGGAATGGAAGAAGAGAATAACATCTAATGTATCACTTCCTGCTTTAATCAATCATAAAGTAGCCAATAAATGAGACTCTTCTCAATTATCTTTAAGATGGCTATATGAAAAGACTATTAACCTTATGACCTACCAGTTTTGGTTTTGAAAGATGGAAGAAGGAAGATGGTCTATCCAATGCACATCTTTCTTCTTTAATCCAATGAATGCTAATAAGTTATATGCTAACATTAAAAGATAACCATTAAACCAATTAATGGTAAGTTCATAACTCCATTTAATGATGATAAACCATAATAAAGGTCATCTTTATGTAGCAATTTAATGTCAAATGTGCAGCTGCACAGTCAGTCCATTAAAACCGAAATTGCTACTCCTTTCTTTAAATTTTTTTTAATATAATTAATCTAATCAATTACATTAACCAAAGTCTAGCCCATTTCTAAATGAACATTTGGGCTTTTAATTAACCATTAATTAGTGCAAGCACGATTTGGTTTGAAGTCAATAAGCACGATTTGGTTTGACCAAGGTTGAGACTAGATCTAAACTTTTTTTGTAATTTTTTAGCCTTTGAGCTAGGCTTGAACTCAGGAGACTTAGCTTAACCTAGCCTAGCCTAATGCCCAATTATATCATTGTCCATTTTTAAAATGAAATCATTTTATAGATAAAATTATGTCATTTGATGACATAAAGGATTTAAATAATTTTACCATATTGAGATGACGTTCTTTTGCTTATGAAAAAATGATATCATTTTAAAAATTCCTAACAAAAATGTTGTTGTTCCATTATGAAGAAAAACCTCGCCTATTTTTAAGAAAAATGACTTTATTTCATCATGAAAAATACTCATGCATCGCATGTGGTAGCTCCTTGTTGTCTGTTGACTCTAATCAATCTTGGTCCTCTCCTTTAGTCTCTTCTTTTTAGTTCAAACCTTTAAATTCTCCCTCATTATCATCTTTAGCCAGCTTGTTGCATCGCATTCAAGCAGTTGTCGTCACCTGGTCATCTCTCCTTTAATCATCTCTTTGCTAGTTTACTAGAGGCACCTAAGTCTTTTAAGTTAAGAATATACGCTTGTAAGTAATTTTTTGTTTAATCACCCAATTATATAAGATCTTTTAATTTGGTTTATTAGGTAAGCTTGTTTATGAACTCTTGGTATCTCCTTTTTCTTTTTCTAAGTTTCCTACTAAAAAATTACAAGTATATTTTTCACTATAACGATATTTTTTCGAATTGCAATTTAGTTTCGAGAAACTCAAGAAAACTTGATTTTAAGTCTTAGGTGGTGTGAGTAATTTGCTTTGACTACTAGGTATGAAGCTTGATAGATGTTCTTTAGTCAAAGCAAGATTCATCCTTTTAAGTCTTAAGTTGTGTGAGTAATTTTCTCTGGCTTCTCTTTAGGAGATTTATGCTTATACCCTTAACTACTATCCATTTTTGGTAAGTTACTAGTGAAAGTTGGTTTCCTACCCACTGAAGCAAACCTAGGAATAGTGGATTCTAGCCTTTCGCTTGGTGCTTCTAGCTCTTGTGGGGGTTTAAAATCAAATGAATCAATTAAAGGGAATTGAGGAATACTAAATAAAAAAGGGGGCTCAACTGGGAAAGGAGTTAGAGAACATCGAGATGATTTTCAATATTTAAATGCTGTTAAAACAAACTCCCCCATACCCCTCAACATATTAAGGGAGAAACGTCAAACAATTTGTGGAAGAGTAAGTTGGATACTGGTTCTGTCAAAATCAAGCTTACTCATTACTAGGAGCTACTTATGGATGGAATAATCACCCTTCCTCTAGAGTTGCTTTAGGCAGGTGCAAGGATTTGGTCTGCAGTAGTTATGGGTTATTTCTAGAGCAAAAGCCTTCTTTCTCTCAAGTTCAATCCTAGGCTAAGGAAAAATCGGGTGAAAAAGCCTTAGAAAAAACAATGTTAACAGAAGAAGATACCATTATATCAAAGTTTTCTATTAATTGAAAATCTCACTAAAATCTTAAAACTTGGTCCTTGACACATTACAGAACAACTTATGGTCTTGAAAAAATGGAGACTAGTTATAGAGCTTGATGGAAACTACATTGACATTATTCTAATTTGGATTAACTTTCATGAGGCACCATTGGAAATTTAGACACTTGAAGGACTGAGTTATTTGACATGTTCAATTAGAAATCATTTAACTATGAACTCCCAAAAAGCAAGTATGGATAAGATTTATTATGCCAAGGTTTGTGTAGAAATCTAGAGGGATAAAGAGTTACTTGAAGCCATTATAGTGATGAAGCTAAACGAGGCTACTAAGCTGACTAAAGTGGAGATACAATTAACATACCTTTGGAAACCTAAAAATGCAAGAAAAAAATGAAGACCTATTATTACGAAGTTTACAAAAGGTGTTTGTTAGGAACTTATAGGACAAATGAAGGCTCTAAAAAATCTTGGAGAGGTATAAGGAGATTGTAAAATTGGATGAAATGAGCAGGAAGAAGTTGGAAACAAGGTGAGTGAAAACAATAAATCACAAAATTTTGATTCTAGAACACATGTGGAAAAATTATGTGAGAAAATTACAAGTAATGAAGATAATGATTTGAATATTATAAAGGGGTAAAAGATAGGATCTAGGAGAAAATCATGGAGGATTTTGAACTTGTTATAAGTTTAAGGAGAAATTCTAACAAGTCTAATGGTAAAGATGGGTTGAGTGCTGATGCTCTAACCTAAACATCCATAATGAGTTTTCATTTTTGGAATATAAGAGGATTGAATGAACCTCTGAAAAGGCAAGATATTAAGGAGTTGGTAGCTTAGAAAAAGCCTATTTTATTAGACTTAATAGAAACTATAATAAAGCTACCACATTTACAAAGTTTCCTAAACTTTTTGGATGCTGGAAGGGAGATTCTTCCAAATCTCAAGTATCACTTTAATGGCAGGATCCTAATTACTTACAACTCAAACAAACTTTCTATACAAACTTCATTTATCACTAATCAATTGATTCATGTTGCCACAAACATATTAGAACTTTTAGTTATTTATGCATCTAACCATGCTATTCAGAGAGTGAAGTTATAGGAGAAAATTAAGGCTCTTCAAGCAACTATTAGGGATCTTTAGGCTATTGTAGGGGATTACAATTGTATCCTAAATTCAAATAAAGTTGAAGGCGGCAAAATTAGAATAAATGGGGCTGATAAAGAGTAGGAAGAATTCATCAAAGTTACAAATCTTGTGGATCTAAGACTAATAGTTTACTATTAAATATAGAGTAATAAACAGCATGGTAAATATTTCATAAGAAAGAAGCTAGATTGAGTAATGGTTAACCAAAAATGTTTGGTCAAATTCCTCAATTCATTCACTCAGTTGAATAACCCCTATATTCAAATCATTCCTGGATGAAGGTACAAGGACTAAATTTATGCAAAGCTTATAGAGCACCATTCAAATTCTTCAATGGATTGATGAAAAGTATGTGTAGCATCCTGTTACCTATGTTAAGGCTAGAATAGTAAATATGAGAGATTATTGAGAGATTAGAAAATGCATTTTATGTTCATGCATAATTGACATATACATACACGTGAATATAGGTATTTTTGCACAGAAAATGATTGTACTTGCATTCATTGACATTCCGGGTATAATTGATTTATATATGTTGAATGTGATTTTTTTAAGAATTGTGGTTTATTTGAATTGAAAATTTATTTGGCGAGAGTATTTGTTGATTTAGAATTTTCAAGGAAATTTAAAAAAATTAAGAAATTATTGGATATTATTGAATTAGGAAAAAAATGCCACTTGGCAAGTAAATTGATGAATGGAAATAGAAATGAGTTAAATGATATTGAAGAATTTTAAAGATGACTTTAGAATTTGTGAGAAGATGTAATTGAAAATTTTAGAGATAATTGGAATAAAAAGATGCGAGTTATGGGACTAGTTCAATAAGAACTTAGTTAAAGCCTTAGAAGTTAGATAAGTGTCACTTGTCTAGTTCAAGTTTCATTATACAATTACTTTTGTACATGGCCAAGTCACGTTTCTTCTATCTTTGAAAGACCAAGTCATTCTTTTTGTCTTGTCTTATTTCCTTCTTCGTGGATTCCTTCTCTAAGCTTCATCTTCTTCACGGTTTTCTCACCAAAGTTACACCTTGTTTCCTTCCTTTTTTTTTAGTACTCCCATTTTGTTGTCTATTTCTTTTGTCTCAAGAAAAACCTAACCTAAACCACCTTCAATATGATGCACGTGGTTGCATGAGAGACAGGGCTTCTTGGAGTTTTTGAAGATTTTGGAGTTTTAACATGTAAGTACATGTAAATCCTTATGAGTTGTCGTTCTATGAGATAAATTTGGTAAAATAGTTGTCATTAAATGATCATATGAAAATGGACATTTTTCATGTATACCATGGGTATGGGAGGAGTATATTGATATTTTTGATTGTATGTTTTGATGATCAATATGTTACAAGGTAATGTGGTGATGATTTTTGGAGTTGAAAGATCAATAAAAATATACATGAGAGGGGTGTAGAAATTCATACAAGTTGATATATATATACTTTGTTTTTCACTATTGATGTACGTGAATAGTTATGAGTGTTTAAAATGAATTTAGAATTTAGAAATAGGTGTATGGTGATGTATGGAGATGAGAAATATTGATTAAAATGAAAGTTTGAGGAAGAAATGAAGAAAATGCAAAAATTAAATATGCAGAAAAATGAAAGTGAAATATTGCAGAAAATGAACATATGCGTGAGTGGGGATCGGATTTTTTATGTTTGTGTTTTAATCTTGGGCTTTGATTTGTTTTTGATTTGTTATGTTATGTTGAATTGAAAGGGGAGTAGAGATGTGAGAGTATAAATTAGAAATGTTAGATAGAGAAAAAGAAAAGAAGAAGATGAACAAAATGTAGACAAATATAAAGGAAAATGCAGGGAATGAAAAGATATGTGAAATATTTTCTGGTTTTTGATATTTGGTGTTGATTTTTGGTTTTGATCTGTTTATAAATGTTTTGATTTAAATGAGAGTAGAATCAAGTTAGAGAAGTTAGTTTAAAAGAAAAGAAAGAAGAAGAAAAATTGTAGATATTCGGAAGAAGAATGAAAAGGCACAATCATGACTTTTCTAAGCAATCTCGTGAGTCACGATCATGCTGGAGCATGATCGTGACATCATAAATGCATTTGGAATGTCACGATCGTGACTCCAAAACTCTGAAAAATGAGGGACTGTTTCAATCATCCTTTGATCTTTTGTCCATATCTTTTTCTCCTAACCTCCAAATGACCTAGGATTTGAACCAACATATTCAAAACATGTTTTTCGACATCTACAAAAAATTATAATCATATAAAATCATTTTGGAGAGATTGAGTGACAATTTGAGAAGAAATTGATGAGGAGTTCTGGAATTTCATAACTATAGTATTTTCACTTAACATACTTCGGTACTTTGACAATATCTTGATCTGTATGTATCCAAAGGGAATGATTTTTGACTTGGAGTAAGCTACAGAGATTGGGCTATGAATTGTTTGAAGATAATTCTGTCTCTAAAAATTTCAGTTTTTGGGTGGAAGTTGAGTACAAGACACTATTTCAGTATAAGAACAGTCCGAAAATGTTTGGAGTATAACTTTCAGATTACTGAACCGAATTGATTGATCTTGGTGTCATTAGAAACTTAATAGATAGGAGAACAATTTTCTAGAAGAAATTATCTCCAAATTATTTCATTTTCATGGTCAAATTGATCATGAGCAATAAACCTGAAGGTATGTTTCAGGAAAAAGCTAAATTGACGAAATGAGTTATGAATTTTGATTTTAATGGTTTTATTGAGGTATAAACCATAAGTATAAATGATACTTATGTGAGTTTGGAAATATGAATGTTTACGTGATGAGAATAATAGAGCAATATCTGAGATTGTCATGAACATGCATTGTGCATATTTTATAAACATATATGTACATCAACAAACACTTATAATTGTGCAAAAGTGTGATATATGTATATTGTTTGATATAGAGGAGCAGTTGGAACGTCAACATCCAGACATTGCTGGAACTTCTAAGCATTAGCTTTGGGAGCAACTTGTGAGTAACTGAGATGGTTTCACGCAATTAATTGTTTTCTGTAGAATATGTTTTGAATGATGATATGAATATGATTTGATTATGTTGATGCCGGACAATGAAAGTTCGAAACTTGATGCATAAATGTGATATTGAAGTGCTACTTGTATATAAATGTGACGAACTAAATGCTTCTTGATATGGTTGATCAATTGTGAGAGATGCATTCCATATATGAATGCATGATCAGATAATGAGAGTTATGACCTGAGTAGCCACCGAAAACGAGCTTAAAGCTCCAAATGTGATTAAGAGCCAAAGGTTCACTATGTAAAATGAGTCTTATATCCACAACGGATAAGGGACAGTATAAATTAGCCTCGTATCCAAAACGGATATGAGATAGTCTAGGCATTCAGTGACAATAACGCAACAATTGGAAAAGAGTCATAATTTCATATACATTTTGAATAAATATGTTTGATTGTTTGAAATCCAAAATTGTCTTTCCCTTGAATGAGAATGTAATATGTGATATGTGATAATTCACGCAAAATGCAAAGATGTGAATTATATGATATACATGTGATGTGTTGCATGAATTGAGTGAACCATTAATGATGGTTACCTCATTGAGTTCGCAAAACTCACCCAAAATTGCACATTGACATTTCAAGATCGAGAGAGGACTTTAGCTACTGAGAGATGCTAAAAGAAGTATAGTTTTGTACTTTTGGGAAGAAGAAGAAATGACTCAAAGGTTGATCAGCTGAGATTGGAAAGATTAGATAGACTTTTGTGTAATTTCCTCTTTCATGTAGCATATTTTGTATTAGGATATGATGATGTACATGTATGGGTGTTTAAAAGCTAGAATGTAAATACGTTTGGATTTATGAAATGAAATGAGGAATACAATTTGAAAGTTAGGTTAAAAATTTGGTGACTTTTATATACAATTGTTGATGCCATGACTAAGTTGGATATGTTTCCATGTTATAAAGTGAAGATGAGATAGTTAACACATCATTATTATAAATTATATTCTAGAATATCCAAAGGGTATTCCGATATGTAATTTATGATAATGGAGTGTTACAGAATGGGATTTAAGCAACTAGTTATAAGAAGTTGACAGAAATAAATGGATGTAAATCTTACTACTAATTGATGAGGAAGCTTTAGTAGGTAAGGAATGATTTTAGTACTTTTTTTAATGAAATTGTCTTTAACTCTCAAGCTATTGTGAAATTAGATGAGGAAAATTAAGAAAAGCTCAATTGGATTGCTATGATAATAACTAGAAGTTTCTTATATAAAATATTGTAATTCAGAAATGAGTCTCCATAATTCCATTTTAAAGTAAGAATCTAGAGTGAGATGGTTGAAAGAAGGGGATAATAATTTGAAAGTCTACTTTCATTCTATCTCAGCTAAAAGGAATATCAAGAAGATCAACATGCTTTATGATGAAGAAGGATTAATTTTTATAGATCAAGGAACCATTAAAAGCACTGTGTTATCAGGAAGTACTAGCTTGGAAAGTAATGAAATTCGAAATTTATCCTGGTTAGCATAAGATAAACTCAACTAGTAAATGAGAGAGCAATTAGTTAGCCCAATGTCTATGCAAGAAATGAAGGAAATTTTATGCATTCTCAATCTATTTAACGCCTCTATATCTAATGGATTCGTAACTCATTTTTTCAAAGAACTTGGGACATTATAGGCTAGCAAGTGGTTAAAACTACGCAAGAGTTCTTCTTTACTTCCAAGTTATTAAAGCAAGTCAATATCACCTACATTTGCTAATTCCTAAGTTTCCAAACCATTCTATATTCAATGATTATTTCCCTATTTCTTGTTGTAACACAATACACAAGATTATCTCAAAAATACTTGCCAATAGACTTAAAAGGACTTTAAACTCACCAATTTCTTTATCACAGGATGCTTTTGTTTAAGGAAAAATTATTGGGGACAACATCTTGATAGTTCAAGAGATTGTGAAGGATTACACCTCTCTAAAAGAGCTATCAAAAGTTTCACTGTCAAGCTAGATCTTTTTAAAGCTTTTAACTTAATTAGGTGGAATTTTATTATCAGCTGTCTACTTGCATTTGGTTTCCCAACCTAATATCTACAATGGATCAAAGCTTGCATTTCATCTTTAAATTTCAGTTTGCTAGTCAATAGCAACCCCACAAATTTCTTTAAGAGTTTTGAAGGGATTGGGCAAAGGGATCCTTTATCCCCTTACTTAATCTATTTAGCTATCAAATTTTTTTTCAAAAATGCTTTATGTGTTTATAGGAAACAATTCCAACTTCTTGTATCATCACAAATGTATAGTGCTAAAACTCAACCACCTTGTATTTGCTGATGATTTAATGTTATTCAATGGTGTTAATCCTTACTCTCTTACAATTGATAAACTTTGATAGGGGCTATATGTTTGCCTCTACTAACATCTAGAATAGGGATGAATTGGGAAAAAAATGACTAGCTTTAGAATACAACTTCCACCTATCAAGTACTTAGGGGTTCCAATCATAACTAACAAGCCTAAATTTTTGCTAATTTTCTACCTTTTTAGAAAGATTCAATGCTAAAATTAACTTTTAGCATAATAGAACTTTATCCATAGCAGCTATATTGCAATTGATTTCAAATGTACTAAGAAACCTAGCCATGCGTTGGAGTTCACATCTATTCTTACACAAGAAGATTTTCAAAGAGATAGAGAGATGTATAATGCAATTACTATGGTTTGGAAAATTAGGCAACTCTAAAAGGGCTAAGGTTACTCCTGGCTAAAAGGATTTAGAGACTTTTCAAAGATAAAGAGTCCTTTTGGTCAAAATGGCACGATGAATATTACTTGAAAGAAAAAACAAGTTTCCAGTAGCATGAGATTAGTAAATGATTGAGCCCAAGTTTATAACATTGGTGACATTTTCATGGCCTTTGCTATACTTTTTGACTCCTATCTTTAGCTTTTGTGCTTAAATTGATTCTTGAGTGTGTGCTTTTATTTTATATAGTTTGAAGGTGAAAAGTGCTACAAATTAAGATTAAATGCACTAATTAATTTCCTAAGAACAATTGATATTGCAAACTACCATCTTTTTATTGCAAGAGACTCAAGGAAAAGGAGTTCAAAAAGAAGAAATGGAATTAGAGAAGACCGAAGTGAAGTCAACGCTATAGGAAGTTCGTTGCGGCGAAGTGGATCTGTCGCTGTGACGAAAAATGATAAATCCAACCTGAACTTTCGGGAGAAGTTCGTTGCGACGAAGATTAAGTCTTTCGCTGCGGCAAAGGAGCCAGCGAAGAACAAATCCTTTCAGGAAAAGTTCACTGCGGCAAAAGTCATTTGTCATCGCGGTGAACCTTCAAAAACTCAGACTATTTTTGGGAAAAATCACACGCTATGTGACCCAACCCGGCTTCACTTGTTTTAAAACCTACTAAAGCAACATACAACACACATATCCCATCAAACAAGAAGAGAGAAGTTCTTTCATCATTTCCCGACTCCTCACTCACTTCATCGTCATCCACCACTGTCATCCACCATTTTCTTTCATTTTATGTATTACCGTATTCACCACCTACTGCTACTACTATGGATGCTTTTGGTAGGGTTCCAGCTATGAGTTCTCTCGAAGCAATGCTTGGCTAAGCATCGGTTTCTCTTGAAGATGTAGCAGTGGCTTGAGTTCAATGGGCTTCAAAGGGGAGTAGTTTGTTCATATCTTTCTACACTGTT
>JAOSBN010000177.1:28209125-28219401 GCA_027563595.1 Erythroxylum suave | reverse complement strand
AGAGTTATAAACTTAATTTTTGTATAATTAAATATCTAAAATCTAAATTCCTATAAGAATATTCAACGAAATACTAAGATTTATAATATTCATACCCTTATAACTTTTTTAAAGTCATGTCCTCATAAGTCATTTTACACATAAACAGTTAATACTAAACATCTAATTTTACTAAACATCAAATGACAAACAGCTAATATAATCAACTGGTCAAATCAGCTGATAAAATCAGTTGATTGCCAAACAAGGCCAAAGGAGCCAATGAAGGCTATAATACCCAATTTATGGAAACCACAATAAGTTAGACAAACATCAGAAAGTTAAAAGCATCAGAAAACTTAGGCTTTAGGGTTACTCAGATTCCTCATGTAGCTATAAAAACATAAAATAGTAATCAATCAAGTATTTGATTCAACGTTCACACAGAGAGATTTGACATAATTACATATAGAAATCCTCCAATTGTAAAAACTATCAACCCACAAGAATAAAAATATGTATTTGAGAGCAAAGTCACAAGAAGAATAGAAAGGAGTAAAATTTTGGTGAAGAGATGTTTGGTGATGATCCCAAAGAGAATCGATGAATGGACGAAATTGACTAACTCTTGAATACAGAGAATAACTATACATCGGGTGACTTGACGACATTGATGGTGATGAAGTGGGCCTAAATGGTAGGATTTGTGCGTCATACAATGAGCTCATTCGGTTTCAAAAGTTGTACTCCATTATTAATGAAATAAAATTAGAAGCTGAGAGAAGTGGAGAATATAAAAGAAGGATTAAGGAAAGTCTCAAAATTGTTAATGTTTAGGGAAGTATTAAGATGATGCAACGACATTTTAATTTTTGTTGCTTTTTTTAACATATGGCAACAATTTATTATTATTGTTGCTTGTTAATATTATTACAGGTTACGATTTTAAAAGTGTTACATTATATTAATTTCAAGCAACATATTTTAAAGTGTTACAAATATAATGTTGCTTAGAGTACTTTTTGTTGTAGTGATGAAAAGTAAAATGCCATAATTCTTCTTCCTTACAATATCTTTGTAGTATCAGAGCCATCATCCTTGGAATTTTAAACCTTTTTCTCCTTCTTTGTCTTGTTTATTCCTTAAGCAGCCATAATAGAGACAATACCATGACTAATGAAAACAATCAACTGACAATTCCTAACGCATATGAACCCACCAAACCTCTTGTTGTTATCAATATTAACAACTCCATCAAACTCACCTCTTCCAACTATCTCTCTTGGAAACTCCAAATGGAAGCACTTCTAATAGGTTACGATATTTACAAGTTTATTGATGGCTCTCATCCCTCTCTCTCAGCCACAATCACTATAAATAATACTACCACTCCCAATTCAGAATATCAAAAAAGGCTTTCCCAAGATAACCTCATCTTTGATGCTCTTATTGGCTCTCTCACCCCATCTCTCATACCTTTTATTTCTTAATCATAGAAATCCAAAGATGCTTGTTAACTTCTTGGTAACACTTATGATAGGCCTTCCTATGGACACATTAAACCAATCAAGGAATAAATAAAGCATGCTACTAAGGGTACCAAAACAATCTCTGACTATAAGTAGTTTATTAAAACTTGTGCTGAAGAACTTATAGCATTTGGTAAACCTATGGATCATAAGGATCTTATTAAGAAAATTCTCAATGGTTATGATGAAGATTACAAACCCATCATTGATGTCATTAATGGCCGAGACACACCAATTTCATTTGATGAACTCTATGAAAAGTTAATCAGTAAGGAGCTCTCACTACGCATCCATCATTCCAAATCCTCTCCATTTCCTACCACTACAAATTCGGCTCATTCCTAATTCACTCTGGGAAATCCTGGACACCAAAGTCAGAGCACATCAATGAATGTTCCTGTCTCAGGCTCCATCAATGCCACAAAAAAGAGCAATCATCCCTCTCCTCGACCCTTCCTAGGTCGTTGTCAATGGTGTCGTACTCAAGGTCATATAATTCCTAGATGCCTCCGCAACTGTAACCACCTCCAACCTCATGTCAAACTCTAAAATGGAAATCCTATAGTACGGAACCATGGTAACCATGAGCCAACCTCATAATCTCCAAGACGCCTGATAATTCTAGCTGGCTTCTTGACAGTGGTGCTTTTCATCATTTCATTGCTCACTTGAGCAATATTTCCAGGTATGCACCTTATGATGGTTCTAATGATATTGTGATTGGAAATGGCACGAGGCTCTCTATCATCCACATTGGTTCAAAATATTTACACACTTCTCACATACCTTTTCCTTGAATAATGTTCTTTGTGTTCCTACCATGATAAAGAATTTTATTTCTATTTTTTAATTTTGCCAATCCAATAACACTTTAATTGAATTCTTACCTACTTCTTTTCTTGTGAAGGATCTTTGAAAGGGGACAACTCTTTTGAAGGGTCAAACTAAGGATGCTGTATATAAGTGACTGGTCTCTCATGTCAAGTCCTTATCATTAGTTGCTTGCTTTAGCGTCAATACCACTCTGTCTGTTTGGCATCATAGATTTGAGCATCTGTCCTTTTTTATCTATAGGAAAATTGTTTCTAATTTTCACCTAGAATTGTCAAATCCCTTAAAATGCAAATCTCAATTGCAATTCATATCAATGTAATAAAAGCCACAACTTACCATTCTCAATCTCTTCTCTAATCACTTCCTCCCATCTAGAAATTGTATTTTTTGATGTGTGGACCTCTCTTGTCCTTTCTATTAACAATTTTAAGTACTATGTTATTTTCATCGACCACTTTACAAAGTACATTTGGTTTTACCCACTAAAAAAAAATCACATGTTCATGATACCTTTTTCGATTTAAATCATCTACTGAAAACTTGTTTAATGAGAAAATTATCACACTTTATTCGGATAATTGGGGGGGAGGGGGGGGGAATTCTCCAATGGTATCTCTCATCTCACTTCTCCTCCTCCTCACACAACAGAACACAATGGATACTTAGAATGTCAACATTGTTACATTGTTGAAACAGGTCTTTCTTTACTTTCTTATACACCATACCCCTATCCCATTGGTCTTATGTTTTTTCCACTATTGTTTATCTCATCAATTGTTTACCCACTCCAACACTTAATCTCCTTTCTACATATGCCAAACTTTTTGACACCCTACCAAACTACTCAAAACTTTGTAGTTTTTGTTACCTTTTTTATCTATAGCTATGGCCATACTCATCCTATAAACTTGCCCCTAGCTCTTCCCCTTATGTCTTTCTTGGTTACTCCGCTACTCAAAGTGCCTATCTCTATCTTGAACTGACCTCCTCTTGTATCTATATGTCACATCATCTCACTTTTTTTGAGTTCATTTTTTTTTCACTTCCCTTCAATCTCATTTTGACCATCCTTCCTCTAAATTTGTCTCTCATTGGTATAGTTTTGTGTCCCTCCTCCTAGCTATCAGCACATCATCTATGGATCGACATCTATACTCCCTATAGATCAAACACTGCCCACACCTTTCCCCATCTCCACTTCCACACCACCTTTCCCACTCTTCCCTCCACTATTATCATATACCTCTGTAGCCAACCCCACCCGTCCACTTCCACTTTTGTTGCCTCTCCTCCTCGAGTTATTGTTACTAGATCCAAAAGCAACATTCACAATCCAATCACAAAACTAAACTCGACTACTCACCTTACTACTTTTCAAGACCTTGAACTACCAACTATAACTTAGGCCATCAAAGATCCTAAGTGGCATTAGGCCATAACTAATAAGTATGATGCTTTTATTTGAAATGGGACATGGGAACTTGTTCCCCCAAATCCCATACAGAATCTTGTTGGCTGTAAATAGATTTTTGTACTATGTATTTAATTGATGGCTTTCCTAACATGTACAAGGCTCACCTTATTGCAAAAGGGTTCCATCAATGCCGTGGTATTGATTATTTGACACTTTTAGTCCAATTGTCAAGCCTACCACTGTCTGAATTGTTCTTGACCTTGTTCTTAATTACGGATGGTCTTTTCAACAACTTGATGTCAATAATGCCTTTCTTTATGGTACTCTTTTTGAGGATGTATATATGACTCAACCATAGGGCTTTATTGATTGTGATCATCCTCATTATGTCTGTCGACTTCGCAAGGCTATTTATAGTCTTAGCAGGCTCCCGAACCTGGTATCATGAGCTGTGTCACCTTCTTGTTATCTTTGGATTCACCAACTCTCATGCAAATACCTCCCTATTTTTCTTCAAAAAAGATGGGACTATAGTTCTTCTTCTAGGTTATGTTGATGCATTATCATTATAGGTGACAATGATGAGGTTGTATAGAAGTTCATCCACCTCCTAGCTAGTAAATTCTCCCTCAAGGATCTTGAACCACTAACTTATTTTCTCAGAGTTGGAGTGATTCCCCGCTCTCAAGGCCCTTTTCTATCTCAACGCCTATATATACAAGATCTCCTTACTCGAACACATATGATAGATGCAAAGCTCGTTACTACACCTCTTGTAATTGTTCCTATATTTTCCCTTCACTCCAGCTACATGCTCTTTGATCCCACTGAGTATTATACAATTTTTGGAAGCCTCTAGTATCTGTCATTTACATGCCTTGATATTGCTTATATAGTGAATAAACTATCTTAGTTTATGCATCAATACATTAGTGACCATTGGACTGCTATTAACGATTATTACACTATCTCTATGGGACTTTAAATCATGGAATTTCACTTCATAAGTGTGTGTATAGTTTCTATTGCTTTTAATTGCCTTAATATCTTGATTATGTTACAAATCCTTGTGTTTTGATCCAAATTTAAGATAAATTAAGTGGAAATAGTATGAATATTGTATGAATGTTAATTGGATTATTTTGTGAATTTTGAATGAAGGTTGAAAGGAAAGTCCCATAAGTTTTGCATGAAAAGAGGAATTAAAAAAAGAAGAAGAAGAGTGGTGACAAGTGTAGTGACTAACATCCATCATGACTAACATCCAAATATTAGTCATGTTGGTGACATAACAAGTCACCACCGTGACTAACATTTAAGTGTTAGTCACAGCGTCAAGGTGGGGACAACTTAAGTCACCCCTGTGACAAGTGTGTGAGGGTGACTTAACTTATCACTCCCATGACCCTCTTTTTTCTTTAATTCATCAACTTATCACGTGTCCTGTGCAGAGGTGGTGGCAGAAAACCTAAAACTAGATGAGGCTAGAAATAAAAAGGATAGGAGGGTGGTAGCCACATCTTTCATTCCATTCTTCATTCTTAACCACCCGAGGCAAATGGAGAGAAAGAGGTTGGATAAGAGAGAAAGGTTGACTGAGGGAAAGAAGAGAGAAGCATAGCAAAGAGGGGAAGGTAGTGCCAACATCTAGATGGGAAGAAGTTGAAGCAGAAGGCGACAACTAATGTGGGAAGCTTGAAAGGGACAGGAGAGCACTACCTTTACACTCACCTAATCGTTGTTTGCTCATTCTGTTCATCTGTTGCTCTGTTTCTTGTTGTTACTAAACTTGTTACTTTCATAGCTTAGCCAATTATTATTTGTTATCCTTTAATAGTTCATTCGGTTATTAACTTGGTTTACTGCTTAAATACTTCCCTTATACTGATAAAGATCGGATTGAAGTATTTGAATATGATGAATCTTATTATTTCTATGATGGGTTGATCTCTTTTTTTTTAGGATTAATGTAGCTATTTAAGTTAAATATGCATGATTAAGGGATTATGTTGTTGTCTAATGTTGCTATAGTTTCTGAATTGAATGGATGTAATAGTATGATCAAATTTTGCATCATTTTGGTATTAAATGAAGGATCGAGTGGAAAAGTTTAATATGGACTGAGAACCTATATATGCTTAAGTTAAGAATTAGAATTATATTAAGTTCAGTGGTAGTCGAGTTTCCATAATTAATTTGGATGATAACTTGTTGAATACAAAAGTTAGAATTAGTTTATTATTCGAGTTGATCTTAAAACCCAATTGCTAATTTTAGTAAGGAGACACCCAATCATTTCCCTTTAGTCATGGATGGGAGATTAAATTAGTGAAATTAATTCTCAAGAGTTTTCCATTTAGATTAATATGTTTGTCTTTACTTCCAGTTTATTTTGTTTACTTTTCATTCTATTTTTTGTGATTTTCTTTGAAGTCTTCACTTAACAAATTGAGATAGAATGTTTAGGATTGTATCTATTTTTATTTTTTCTTTTGTTCAAGGTTAATTTAAGTGGACCAATTTCATTTCTATAGGAGACGACCTTAGGTAATTACTAGCTACAACTACCTCGTATACTTGTGAGTAGGGTAGCCTAGGTATTTTTAGAACTTATTTGGGCACAACAATCAACATTCACCCTTATCTCTCCATGCTTTCTTTGATGCAAATTAAGTAGGCAAAAAAGATAATTTCACCTCTACCAGTGCCTATCTGATCTATTTGATCAGAATCCTATCTCTTGAAGCTTAAAGAAACAAAGCATAGTGGCCCACTCTTCAGCTGAGGCTAAATATCACTATGTTTCCATTATTGCTACCGAGCTCTATTAGATCCTCTCCCTTCTTAGAGAACTTGGTGTCACTTTTCTGCAACAATCGATAATCTATTGTGATAATATTAGTTTATGAATTTGTGCTCCAACATGGTTTTCCACTTGCGTATGAAACATGTGGCTTTATACCATGAAGAAGTTCAAAGTGATGCTTTCATGACACTTCTGTTGATCAATTAGTTGATGCACTCACTAAGCCACTTCCATGTGCTCGATTTTCATTAATAAAGGACAAGATTGGACTCTCCTCATAGATCTCCATCTTGTGCGGGTATGATAAAGGAAATCTGTATGATAAAAGAAATCCCTTAAATTAAGTCTTTCCATTCTTGATTAAAGAAATTCCTTAAATTAAAAATTTCCACTCTTATTTTCTACTTACCTAATGTACAACAACCAACTTCCTATAATTTTGTTTTTATGTTTATATAATAGGCTTACACTTGTATATATATTATAGCACCCCACTCTCGCCCGACATGTGCCCGAGCGCCCTCGAGACGTTTGTACACATGTCTATCGGAAATGATGAGCTAATTATATCACTTTCATATATATCATGGCATCATAAATTAAAACATAAATATTGCAATGTCTAAAACCAAAAAATTCCTCATTTCATTCCATAAACCATGATTTACAATGTAGCATTACATACAACTTTCATAGTTATACAATGACAAGCTATCAGAGTTCACAGCTCTGTCTACAAAGTATGCTACATACATGAGGAAATAACAAAAAGATAAACTAAATCCTTCAATCCCAGATGACCGACCTTTAAGACAAGTCCTCTATCCGAAAGTTGTACTAGATCTCTTATAAATGGTCTTGGAAGCTAAGTTGTCACTCTTGTACTTGAAAAGTCAACGTTGCAATTTTGATGAGTTTTATGAACTCAATTGAGTAACCATCCTTGATGGTTCACTCATATCACACATATCACATCAACATATATAATCACATAATTCACAACATTTAGTTTCTCATGTATCATCATAAAACACATTGTACACATATGTTCACCTTTTTCATTCAATTCACTTCCACATTTTAATTGCGATCATTCAAATCATATAATTCATATGTATATACAATGTTCATGAGACTTACATTTGTCTATGATGTTATTGTGACCGAGTGCCCTTTCCACTGTCTTGTATCCATTGGGCTTATTTTACATAGTGAGCCAAAGGCTCTTAGCATAGTCTGACTTTAAACTCTTTTTCACTGGCAACTCCAATCACAATCGCCTTTATGTTTCATGCATTCATATAATGAAATGCACCATGCATTTTCAATCATTATGCTCATTCTGTCACATTCACATTCTTTCTCATTCACATTTTTCATCGGACTTTTAATCCAGCATTTAACATTTAAATTAAGAAGCCATTAGTCAATCACATTCACATTCAAGTATTACTTGAAATGTTTTATTCATGCATCAAATGCCTCAAACGTTGATTGTTCAAAAATCAGTACATAACCGTCACATAACAATTCGATACATAATTTAATAAACAAACAATCATAGTGAGACCATCTTAGGTTACTCACAATTTGCTCCAGATATTTTATTGCCTTGAAGTCCCGGCAATGTCTGGAAGCGGTTGCTCTAAATGCTCCTCTATATTAAAGAAACACATACATTTACACATTACTACATTGCACATTCATATGAATACCCAATCATAAGCATATATATAAAAAGTTACAGTTGTGAGAATTAAAGTCACGGTTCTGACTAAGAGAAGTCACGACCGTGAGTGAGAAAAGTCACGGTTGTGACTTTAGTAGTCATGACCATGACAAAGTCCAAAATGATTGGGTTATGCACATTCGTGCTAGTACTCACCTTAATCTCTTCATTTAACATAAGCTAAATTCATTCAAGAACTCATTTAAACCTAAATACTTCATATGGAAACACCTTAACATTGATTAGTTCAAAAGTCACTCAAAAACCCACTATTAGTGTTAACAATGCACGATCATGACTTTCAATTTAACATCAGCTAAATTCATTGAAGAACTCATTTAAACCTAAATACTTCATATGGAAACTCCTTAACATTGATTAGTTCAAAAGTCACTCAAAAACCCACTATTAGTGTTAACAATGCACGATCATGACTTTCAACAATGGTCTGCACATTCGTGTTTTTCACCTAAAGTCATAATTATGCTTTTTTCCTTCTATTTGCATGATTGTGCTTTTCACAAAGGGTCACGATTGTGCACCCTGCAATGTTTTCTTCTTCTCCATTTTTATCCCAAAACAAAACAAATTCAAACACCAATTTCACACCAAATTTTCAGAACTTTATAACTCTAACATAACATCTTCAACTATCAAACCTCCAATCATTTTGTTTTGCAACTTCAACTCCATATAATCATTTGTGAAATCCTATCTTTTTCCATAATATCTCATTCTTAGTATCAAACAATTCATTGCCAAAATTTCATCACAGATTTTTCTGCACATTTTTTACTTCATTAACACCTTCATTTTAACTCTAATTATCACTTTAATTCAACTCATTTTAAGACACCAAAAATACACCCTTCCTCTTATCAAAACTTATGGTTTATCATTCCTTAGAACACCAAAATAAGACACGACTCCACCTATCTGTTTATCCATTCATCATCATATTTAGAACTCCACGTTTTAGAATCATTCATCTCTTAAATGTTATCACTGAAATAGCTTCTTACTAAAACAACTCATGCATGCATCAACTCAGTAGATTTAAAACATAATCTCTTTATTATTGTTACCACCCATGTTAACACAAAAGAATCAATTTCATGATCATTATCCTCAATCTCAATTTCTCATCATAATAATTTCATTTAGCACTACCCATGAAGATTAAGCATAACTTAATAAAAAATTCAAACTCTTCAAGATCACACTTAACCCAAGCTTTCTTCTCTCACATACACATCATCATTTAAAGATGGCAGAGTTGGGTATTTAGTGAGAAATGAAAGAGAGAATAAGATGGGGGCAATAATTACTTGATGCAAGCAAGGTATACTGTTAATAATGATTGGGTAATCGAAAATTGTGAAGAAAGATAAAAGAAGATCTCAAAGAAGATGACAAGTGAAAGACAACAAAATATCTATCTTTCATTAGACGTAATCGTATAAGTTATGTGAGGAGTGGTAGTGTCATGTTTCACTGCCACTCCTCACTTTCTTATAGCCCATAACTAGTTTATTGGTCTCCAATTAATAATTCAATTGTCTCCCAAATTTCAATGACACTTATCAATAATTCCTAAAGTCACTTATCAAAAATTTCCACTATCATTTTGACTCTCATTTCTACTACCATTTATCCATTATCCTGCCACTCAACATTTTTCCTAGTTTAAAAATACCCCAAATTTTCACAGATTTCCCAAATTTCTCAAAAATCTCAAACTCATGCTTATACACACCAATTCAATTTTCAAAGCATATAATCCACAATTCATATCAAAAATCACATTTATAATTCAATGATACCTGAAAAATGTTAATGAATGCATGTGCAATCATTTTAATGTGTAAAATAATCAATTTAACATGTATGTGTGCTAAATGATGCATAACACTACAAGAAAAAAGACGTTTAGCGACGGAAATTACTGACGGAATAACCAAAAATTCCGTCGGTAATAATGTTGC
>JAOSBN010000177.1:28171443-28204007 GCA_027563595.1 Erythroxylum suave | reverse complement strand
AAACTAAAAAGTGTGTAGTAAAGTGGTTTGCCAAAATCCTAAGTGGGAGCTTAGGTAGAGGATGTAGGTCTTAGCACCAAACCTCTATAAAAACAGTGTTTGCTTCTCTTCTCTACTCCTTGCATTTAAATTCATTTAATTATTTTGTGTGGTTTTAATTTCTGGTTTTTGTTGAATTTTACAAAAAGGTTAAAGGATCTATTCAACCCCATGTTCTAGATCATTTACACAAGGTCAAGGGTGAACCAGTATAAATTGCGATGTCATATTCTCTAACTCTTACCTTTTTTATTTTCTTGTTGTTAGAAGAATAGATACTAATTTTTGTTATTGCATTACTCATCAAATCAAGTGCCTTGTTTAAACCTGTAATCATCTGAATTTGTCAAGAAAATGAAAAAGATTTTAAAGATTCATATCTTAGACGATTTAGCATAATTTGACCCCCCTTCTTGTGTATTTTACATATTATATGTGATTTATATATTAACAAGTGATTTACTTCAGTTGGTATCAGAGCAAGGTTTCTAAGAAACACTCCTACAAAGTGAGGACAAAGATCCATGACTGAATCACATGTTTTTATAACAGAATGTGCCTCGATCTCAAGACCACCTGCATTCATTGGTGAAGATTATCATTATTGGAAGGACAGGATGTGGCTCTTCATAGAATCCACACACATTGATCTTTAGGATATCATTAAAAATGGTCCATACATCCCAGTAGACAACGAAGGAAAAAGCATCTCTCATGACCAATGGTCGGTTGGTCAGAAACCTCGCTTTCAATTAAACTCAAAGGCCAAACTCTTTTTAAGTTGTGCTCTAAGCAAAAGTGAATATGATAAGGTTCATGGATGTGAATCTGCAAAGGAAATGCAGGACACATTAGCCATTGCACATGAAGGCATAAACCAGGTGAAAGAATCTAAGATTGGTATTTTTGTTCAACAGTATGAGCTGTTTAAGACGAAAGACGATGATTCAATTAATCAGATGTTTGGACAATTTCAAACAATTATTAATGGACTTAAAGCTCTGGGAAGAATCTACAACAATCAATATCATGTCAGAAAGATTCTTAGAAGTCTTCCAAAAAGATGGGGACCCAAAGTAACAGCAATACAAGAGGCCAAGGATTTAAGCAAGCTGAAGCTAGACGAATTGCTTGCTTTGCTTAAAATTCATGAAGTAGAACTTGATGTTGAAGATAAACCTAGAAGGGATAAATTTATTGCATTGAAGGCTGGTCAGAAGAATCAGAAGATGTAGAAAAATAGAAGTACATCTTCAAAAGTATTAAAGATTAAAGAAACCAAGAATGATGATATTAATGAATCTGATCAAGATTCAAGTGAAAATGAAGATGAGTTATCTTTCATTTCAAGAAAGATTATAAGGATGTGGAAAAAGAAATCAAGGTGAAATAAAGACTTCTCTTTCAAAAAGAATAGCAAAGACGATTCAAAGAATGAGAAAAGTTCTATTGTCTACTATGAGTGTAATGAACCAGTACATTACAAGTCTGAATGTCCACTGCCCAAAAGAAAATAAAATAAAAGTCAATAAAACAAAAAGAGCATGATGGCAACATGGGAAGATTTGGATTCGTCTGAATCTAAATCTAACTCAGAAACATCATAACAAGCAAATATATGCTTGGTAGCTGAGGGGGAGAGCGATGATGAGGTAATTTCTAACTTTGATGATCTTCAAGATGCCTATTTAGAATTGTTAGAAGATTCACATGTTTTTTAAAACAATATAGGTTATTGAAAAAGAAATTTGTTGAAAAAGTAAAGAACACAAAACTATTAGAAGAAGAAAACGCCAGCCTCAAGAAACAAGTAGATGATATGAAAAAAGAAAGTAACTGTAGGTATATCTGAGGAAATTAATCTGTTAAAAAAAAGGATTAATAGTCTTTCAGTAGAGTTTTCGAAATTTACAGAAAGTAAAAAAAGGATGAATGACATGATTGGTAGTTATAGACATCCAAATGATAAAAGTGGTTTAGGTTTTAATAATAAGAAGTGTGATTGTGATAGGAATTTTGTTGCTAAGAAAAAGAAACAATATTCTTATTATTCAAAGAAAAATTATAAGACTAACTCCAAAGGACCCAAGAAAATATGGGTACCTTAAAAGGATATAATTTATACTGCAAATCTCCTTACTTGGAAGAAGCAACCACTACTAATGGTATTTACACAGTGGCTGCTTGCGACACACGACGGACAGAAGGTCTATGTTCCTAGACCTCCAACATAAGCAAGAAAGATTAGTAACTTTTAGGGACAATAAGTAAGGTAAAATAATTGGAATCGCCAAAATTGGTAAAGATTCTCGTTCGTCTATTGATAATGTTCTACTAGGTGTTGGTTTAAAGCATAATCTAATAAGTATAAGTCAATTATGTGATTATGTTTTTGAAGTATCCTTTAATCAAAATTCTTGTATAATCAAAAACAAGGATGGTTCCATATTCTTTTATGCCAAGAGATGAAATAATCTCTATAAAATCAACATAGATGATTTGAAAAGTCAAAATATTTCATGTTTTATATCAAAAGATGATGAGAAACTGATTTGGCACAAAAAGCTAGGTCATGTTAGCTTTAAACATATTTCCAAATTGGTTAGACTTGATTTGGTAAGAGGCTTACCAAAGATAAGTTTTAACAAAGATTTCTTTTGTGAAAGTTGTCAAAAAGGAAAACAAGTTAAAACATCTTTTTTGTCTAAGAACTTTGTAACTTCGTCTAGACCTCTAGAGTTGTTACATATAGACTTGTTTGGTCCAACCAGAATAGCAAGTCTTGGTGGAAAGAAGTATGGTCTCGTAATTGTTGATGACTTTACTAGATTTTGTTGGATATTGTTTTTATCACATAAAGACGAATCTCTTAAGTGCTTTAAAGTTTTGTCCAAAAAGTTACAAAATGAAAAAGGAATTTCTATTGCCAGAATTAGGAGTGATCATAGTGGAGAATTTAAAAATGAAAAGTTCAAAATGTTTTGTGAAGAGAATGGAAATTTTCATAATTTTTCTGCTCCTAGAACTTCTCAACAAAATGGAGTTGTAGAGAGAAAGAACAAGACGATTCAGGAAATGGCAAGGACTATGCTATGTGAAATGAATCTTCCTAAGTACTTTTAGGCAGAAGCTGTAAATACAACTTGTTATATTCAAAATAGAGTATTTTTGTGACCTATTTTAAACCCTATATGAATTATGGAAGGGAAGAAAGCCAAATATTTCTTACTTTCATCCTTTTGGTTGCAAATGCACTATCTTGAATATAAAAGAAAATTTGGATAAATTTGCTTCTAAGAGCAATTCAGGAATTTTTCTAGGTTATTCTATTAATTCTAAAGCTTATAGAGTTTATAATCTTATTTCTATATCTGTTGAAGATTCTATGCATGTAAAATTTAATGATGATTCTCATCTAGATAAAAGAGACAATTCTGATGATGAAACTCTATCTTCTTCCTTAGTTTATAACCTAGATGATTCACCACCAGATGATCCATCTGATAAAGTAATAAATAGTTCTGAAATTATTAGTTTAAGAAAAGACAGGAAATATAAGTCTTCTCACCCTGAAAACCTGATTATAGGAGAAACACGAAAAAGAGTGAGAACTAGATCTAAGTTTAGAAGAGAGGCCAATGTAGCATTTGTTTCTGAAATAGAATCTAAGAAAATTGATGAAGCTCTTCAAGACGAACTTGGATTTTAGCTATGCGAAAGGAGTTAAATCAATTTACAAGGAATAAAGTTTGGTCACTAGTCCTTAAACCCTCTAATAAATCTATTATAGGTACTAGATGGGTTTTCAAAAATAAACTAGACGAATTAGGAAAAGTAACCTATAAAAAAGCTAGATTAGTAGCTCAAGGCTATAATCAACAAGAAGGAATAGACTATAATGAAACATATGCTTCTATAGCTAGACTAGAAGCTATTAGGATCTTTCTTGCATATGTTGTTCATCATGATATAAAATTGTTTCAATGGATGCGAAAAGTGTATTTTTGAATGGCTCTATAGACGAAAAAGTTTGTGTGAAATAATCCCCAGGTTTTGAAGACATTGATAAACCTGATTTTGTGTATAAACTTCATAAAGCTTTGTGTGGATTAAAACAAGCACCTTGTGTATGGTATGACCCTCTGAGTTCATTTTTTATTAAAAATGGCTTTGTTAGAGGTTAAGTAGATAAAACATTATTTCAGAAGGATATTAAAAATGATTTTATTATTGTACAAATATATGTAGATGATATCATTTTTGGTGCTACTTCTAGAAAATTACGTTCAAGTTTTGAAAATATTATGAAAAGTGAATTTTAAATGAGTATGATAGGTGAATTAAAGTTCTTTCTTGGTTTACAAATTATACAAACTGATGAAAAGATTTTTATTCATCAACAAAAGTATATCAAAGAGCTTTTAGTCAAATATAAAATGGAAAATGTTAGACCTATGTCTACTCCTATGGATCCGTCAATCGTCTTGACTAAAGACGAAGCTGGTAAGAAGATTGATCAAACTCTCTTTAGAGGAATTATTGATTCTTTTCTTTACCTAACTGCAAGCAGACCTGATATAATGTTTAGTGTTTGTTTATATGCAAGATTTCAAGTAGATCCTAAAGAATATTATTATATTATTGTTAAAAGAATATTGAGATACTTGGTAAGTTCTACTGATCTTTGCTTAATGTATGAGAAAGGTAAAGACTTTAAGTTAATTGGTTATTGTGATGCTGATTATGCTGGATATAGGATTGATAGAAAGAGTACAAGTGGAGGTTGTTACTTTCTGGTCATAATCTAGTTTCTTGGTCAAGCAAAAGGCAAAGTTCAATCGCTCTATTTATTACAAAAGTTGAATACATATCAGCTGCAAGTTGTTATTTATAGATATTATGGATAAAGTATTAGTTAGAGGATTATTCTATCTAAGAAGATCATATTCAAATTTTCTGTGACAACACAAGTGCTATCAATCTCTCAAGGAATCTAATACAACACTCAAAGGCAAAGCATATTGAAGTTAGATACCATTTTATACAAGACTATGTACAGAGAGGGATCATCAATCTATAATTTGTTTAGATGAATCAACAATGGGTAGATATCTTCACCAAACCCTTAAGTGAAGAAAAATTTAAGGAAATTAGACAAAATCTGAATATGGTGATGTTAGATGACCATTAGTCTGAAACGCCATTATCTAGACGATTCATTATGAAGAACCTGAAAAGTCACCAGTTTTAGACTAAACAGTAACAATAACTTTTACTCGGTAGTTTCAATCTCATAAATATCGGTGGATCAGTGGCAAACATTACAAATGGTAACTTTTCAAGAGTGTATATAAAAAAGAGAAATCATTTCAAAATCTGCATCACCTTACACTTTAGAATTTTTGAGAAAAACTTCGAAACCGACTTGTTCAGATTGTTCTTAACAAAGACGATCCAACGCTCTATTCTAAACATCAAACTCTTCTCATTGTATCTCATATCTTTCTCTTAATATTTTCTATATTCTAACCTCGCTTTTTAAAGTGAAATACATTTCTTTGTTTAGTTTTTATCTTTTGCTGATTAGAAAATGCTGAAATCTCTTGTCTATGGAAGACTCGTTGATTTCACTTCCTTGAAGAATGCTTGGATGAATATCTAACTTGAGATTGAAGCAGTTAGATGGAAGAACTTCTTTAACTTCTGAGAGTCGGTGTATCTGAATGAAATATATGAGTTCTGAAAGAATGCAAAGATAGTAGACAATACCTTGGTATCGATGGTAAATGGGTTATCAGTAATAGTCACACAAGATTCCATGGTGGAGGCTATAGGGTGTCTAAATGAAGGAGCAAAATTGTTCAACAATACAGATTGGATCACTTAAAATCATATAGACGAAGCCAACATCAATCAACAACTATATGGATTTAGTAATCCAGGAGTCAAGAAGTCTTCAACCCTCATTCTGATGGCTAGGGTTCTTCACTCATTTCTTCTATATTGTATCCTACTGAGAGCAGGATCAAAGGACGTGGTAACAATGAATGATAAACACTGTCTATTTCATCTACTCACTCACCAACCTATTAATCTTCCGTTTTTGATTCTCAAGTATATAATAAAGGCTAGGGAGGAATATCATCAGAAGAGTGGTCCTTTACCTTATGGTATATTGTTAACAAGATTTTTCAAAGCATCTGGAATCCTACTTCATAGAGGAAATAGAGTAAAGCTGAATGTTAAGAGTGTTATCAATGCCTCTAATATTCACAAAATGGGGATCAAGACTGGAGCCGAAGTGGATGAAGATTTCACACCGAAAGCACAGTATAAGGAGGAGCTTTCAGAAAGATAAAGCAAAGGAAATGTTCCGTCTGAAAAATGAGCAACACTTCGATTGTCTGAAAAAATATCAGCAAAGGGAAAGGTTGAACAATCTTCTGATAAGTCGATACAAGCCAAGACGAATCCACAGAAGAAGGAAAACAAGGTTCAACAACCAACTTACCAAGTGTCTTTAAAGAGGAAGGCTGAGATGCTCCAATTAGAAATGCCCAAGAAGTCAAGAAGGTCATTAAGATTAATGACCTTACGACAACAAGAACAGAAGAAGCAAAGAGTTTTAATTCTTGGTGCAAACTTTGCGAGTGAAAAGGAGCAAGAGAAACAACAACAGCTAGTGAGCCGTCTCTATCCCTCACATTCAAGAAGAACAACTTTCTGGAGAGACAGAGATGAAAAGGAAGTTAGTGTTTGAGAAGAAGAAGCCTCAACAACAACTCCCTTTCAAACCAGTAGAAGAACAAAAGAAGACGAAGCCTATTCAAAAGAAGAAGGTTTCATCAACTGATGTTCCACAAAAGACATAGACTATTAAAAAGAAGATGAAGACACTATCTGAACAGCAGTTACTAACTTTCAACCCTCCTTAACCGATAAAGAAAGAAGATTTGAAGATGAAGGTCATAGAAGAATCAACACCTGATCGTAACAGAGGTACAATTATCATCAAAGAACCTACTACACAGAAAGTTAAGGTTCAAGTTAAACCTATAATAGTAAATGATCAGATAATACATCTTCTAAATCATGAAGAATGAAGATTATATAGTATTCTACAAGACAAAAAGGCATAACCATATCCATTGAAGATTATGAAAAATCCTTATACAATCTATCCAGTGACAAACAGAATGACAATCAAGATTGTACTACATGTACAACCTAGAATTCCAGCACCGATAGCTAGCAAAGAAAAAGGGAAGAAGAAAAAGTTTCCTAAAAGATAAGAAGTTGATCTCACAGAACAAGAAACTGAAGCGGCAGTAAAGAGCATAGACTATGTATGTCACACAGCTCAACCTGTAAGCATCTATGTATCACATCATATATCAAGGGCATGAGGAAGTAATTTTGGAGCATCTACTATAGACGAAAGCTTCAAGGTAGTTGGCTCAATATCAGAGGGAAGGTATGAAAAGTATCACAATTGAAGGTATCGTTTTTAACATAGAAACCTTTGTGCATTTGCTCATTCATTTCAATCCCTTAGGTTTCATTCCTTCAATTAAAACTATTTTACACCTTCTAGGGCAACCAATTTACAAATTACCCAGACCTGATGATCTTGATATCCATGTTGAAAAACCACCTTTCAAAATACCCTCTATTAAAAACATAGAATTAGACGATTTATCTAGAAAACCATCTGTTTTTTAGTATGTTCATCCACTTAGTGAAATGCTATAAGATCCTTCCATTAATTCGGAGCTCTTGAAGAATTTCATCAAATCGACTGATGCTAGTCACAAGCAGATGGAAGTTCAGGAAGCCTTAGCTAAACGTATTTAGAAAATCAATACTAAGGTTGATATACTGGGTGATGCAGTAGGTGATCTTCATGAGGAATTAGCACTTCTACGTGTTTCGATAGAAGAAGACCTCAAGACAATCTGCACTGATGTTCAACAAATGTTTTCCGAAATTTTGAAGCATCTAAAATAAACTATCTTTTTAATTAATCACAAATTGGGGGAGATAGGGAGATATAGATAGATAGATAAATAGAACAGTAGAAAGGATTTTTTGTAAATATCATTTTTGTATATTACATCTTGCAGTATTCATCTGAACATTATTCATTTGAATATTTTTTTACCTTCTAAAATTATGATTATTTGTTATCATCAAAAAGGGGGAGATTGTTAAGTCAAAAACACTTTACTTCTTCTATTGATTTTGATGAAAGTCAAATAATAATAATAATAGAAGTGTGTAAACTGTTTTAATGAATTTGTTAAGTGCGTAGATAAATATAAGTGGCATAAAACATCAAATCAAGACAATACTTAAGTAAAAGCTGAATAAGACAGATTAGAAGAAGTGATTAAGTTTAAGACATCAGACGAAGGATACGAATCTAAGCTAGTCGATGTAATTGAAGAATGTGCTAAGAACATCAGTTAGTTGGAGTTAGTCATGAGACTTAACTAATAACAGATTTTATAAGACTCGACAAGCAGATTTCTCAAGAAGACCATTGGAGACTTAGGCTATAAATATTAGTTGTAGTCGTAGACTTCAAAATTAATTTTTGCATGTATAAAAATTCTTAGAGAAATTCTGTGCTCAAGTGCTTATGTTGTAAAAAATATTCTGAAAGAAATGAAAGAAAGAAAGAAAGAGAGCAAATACATCTGTAATGTGAGTGTGAAAACTCAAACAATATCTTTTCGAGAGAAAGGAAGGCTAGAGCCTGAAAAGGCTAAGGAAGCAAATAAAGAATACTTTGTGAAAGAGACCTGAAGAGGCTCTACAAGTGTAGAAATAATACTTGTAACATTGAAGGAGATAGTGAAATCTCAGACAAACTCTGAGGACTGAACGTAGCCCAAGGTTAAGGGTGAATCAGTATAAATCGCGGTGTCATATTCTCTAACTCTTACCTTTTTAATTTTCTTGTTGTTAGAAGAATAGATACTAATTTTCACTATTGCATTAATCACCAATTCAAGTGCATTGTTTAAACTTGTAATTGTCTGAATTTGTGAAGAAAATCAAGAAGATTTTAAAGATTCATATCTTAGACGATTTAACACAATTCAACCCCTCTTCTTATGTATTTTACATAATATACATGATTTCTATATTAATAAGTGATTTACTTAAGTTGAAACATTGGGTCTAATGAACCCCTTTTCTAGCAACTCCTATAATTGAGCCTTCAACTCCTTTAACTCCACAGGTGCCATCCTATATGGAGGAATGGATATAGGAGTAACACCTAGAACTAGATCGATTATTAACTCTGTTTCCTGATTTGGAGGTAAGCTAGATAGTTCAGTGGGAAACACATCTAAGGATTCCCTAACCACAGGATTATCTTGCACATTCTGCTTAGTTCGAGTATCAATGATGTGGGCCAAACAAGCCTCACATCCTCCTTACATCAACCCTAAGGCACTCATGAATGAGATCAGCCTGGCTGGCACTGTTTAACTAATACCTCTGAACACTGCTCTCTACTGATTAGGAGATTCTAATATTACCCCTTAGAGTAGCAGTTCATGATAGCCCTATGAGCAGTAAGCCAATCTATGCCTAGAATAACATCGATCTCCCTTAACGGGAGATGCACATGCATCAGACCGTATATAGTAAAAAATTACAAAAATTGTTAATATGCACGAGTTCAGGGAAGTGCATGGCCATGTGCACAAATCTTGCATCCTTTCTACACTTTAAATCTTCAATTTCTATTGTGATCTCGTTCGAATTCTTCCCCTTTTAGTCCATGAAGGCAATTGTGTTCTGTAAACACATTTAGAGCAAATTAAGTGCCAAATATGCAACAAAAGAATAAAATATCAATCAAAATACATCAAATATGGGTGTAAAATATAGTCAAATATTCATCTACCATAAATCCTTCAAAATAGGGTCAAACCTAATAGTGAAATTCATGAATCTAGTAATGCAATCTTAGAGGTTTTAACTAGAAATTGAGGGTTAATTATTAATAATCTTGACAAAGATACTAACATATGATAAGAATTTCTACAATCCAACGATCAATAATTAAATTGCAGGATAAACGTTTATATTTAAGAAATCTTTAGGGGATTCATTACCTAGTTACTAGTTGTTTGATATTGATTGATCTTAATATTATCTGGGTTCTTATTCGTTATTATGTTAAATTTTTTACTTTATCTTGGTTTTAATTAAACATCATCATATTCATTAGTTATATAATAGAAAAAAAGGGTACTACTAGTACTTTTAGTCCTCGTGGAATCAATCTATACTTATCAATGCTAGCTACAACCATACTGCGCACTTGTAGTTTAAACCCTTAAAATTACATATCAATCGTTCATTTCCCACTAGTTTCTTTAGATTTCCAAACCCTACAAGGAGTTTGTAACATGGATTGTAGATCCGCTAAGTGTCATAATCATATTAGATTCATAATAAATAAGAGAAATTTGATTATCTTTCTTTTCAAAAGAAGTTTGAAATTAAGGACAATCCTTCTTCGTGTATGCCTTCTTCTTACAAAAGAAACACTTGGACTGCTTTCTTATTGCACCTTAGGGAGGTATCTTTTTGTCCCTTTCCATTACCTTGATCTTTATTCTTTACTTGAGTAGTCAAATGCGTACTTTTCCCAGCCTCGATAAATACCCTTCCTCCCTCTTAGACATACATGGTCATCTTCTCATTAATTGACCACTTACTTTTATACATGTTATAGGAGATTTTAAAAGGTCCATATTAAGGTGGCAAGGTATTTAAAATGTAGCTCACAAGGAAAGACTTGGATATATCAACTTTAAAAGCCTTCAATAGAGCCATAATGTCCCTTATTTGCATAATTTGCTAACCCACACCGCTAATACCAGTAAGCTATTGAGATGAGAAATTTATAATCAAGGTATTAGCAAGCGCCTTATTTGAAAACACAATTTGCTCATCTATGGCATTCAACAAAGCACAAACATTATCTTATTGATCAATTAAACCCCAAATACCAACTGAGATCTTAGTTTTTATGAATATTACAATTACATGATTAGATTACTCCCACTTTTCATGAAGATCAACCTCATCTAAAAGACTGGTTTCAATAATGGAAGGTGGTTCATCCTTCCTAGTAACATAATCAATGTCCATCCACCTCAAATAAAGAAGAAATCTCTATTTCCAAACCTTATAGTCATCACCTCTTAACTTAGGAATATTCTATTTTATAGCAGAAAAATTCACAAGTTAAATGATCACAAAACAATTATATACATACTTATGTCACAAAATTAAGGCAAATATTCATAATCATGCTCTACCAATGTAAAAAATGTGATTGAAATGAATCGAAAACAAGAATTGTTTATAAACTAAATTCAAATGATTCATGTGCCTTTAAAATGAATGTATCAAATTGCATTCCATTTCTTAATCCCTTTAGGTAAATTAAGAAATATAATATGATATTTCATTTAAATTAACTATACAATTGTAATGAAATTCTTGCGAGATGATATTATTGCACTAGATATGAACAATTACAAACTAATGCCTTTTACTGTATGTGATCTTAAAGATCTCAATGCATAATATTAATTAAAGATGTTATAGCTAATCATTAATTAACAAAAATGTATATCATTAGGCATTAAATTTCATTAATCAATTGATTCAATTGCATATAATAGTCATATATATAATAAACTTCATGATATATAAACATAGAAGCAATAATGATAATTCAAGAACAAACGTAAAACATGCTTCATATATCATTTTGTAGATCATTAACGATACACTAAAAATTTTAATCAAAATTCATACATTTAGTTTTCAGATCCTCCCAATGAAGACCAAACATTAAACCATGTCAAAACAAAGAAAACATTTAGCTTTGATACTAAAATGTTAAGAGAAAGTAACCACCAAATCCAATAAAATTTGGAATAAACTTAATTCAAATATGATATGCATAAGTGACCTAATATGCATGTTATATTTAGTATAAAAGAGAAAATTAAAAGACTAAAAGATTTATTATAGAAGCGAAAAATACAAAAGACTAACCTCTATCCATTGATATAGCTTTTGTAGAGAAATCACAAGAAAATCTAATTTTGAATATTCCAAACATAAGTTTAATGATTGGATTATTCTTATTGACAATCTAACTTAATGGTGTGTTATCTTTACGAGAACTAGATTTTAGGCGACCCAAAGCCAGAAAAATTTGTTAAAATGACAATCTTCCATTAAGAATGGCTTCATTAAGATGGTAGTTATCAAAGGAGTTGATTTCTTGCGAAAATGTTGGACCATTATATAAGAAAATTTTCAAATACAATAAATACACATCCCAAACGTAAGCTTAAGAAATGTCTACATAAATAATGAACGAACGAAATTTAAATAATATTTATTGATAATTTAATATAAATCACATCACTAATTCAACAAAATCACTTAAATTGCTTACAAAGGGTTCGATACATGAGATTGTTAGAGTGATTCATTTGTTCAAATGATGTGAAGAATTATATTTATAATGATTTGTGGTTTTTTTAAAATAAATATAGATGTAAAACAGCATTAAATTATTGGTTAATTCTTTTTTCTTTTTATTTAGAATCTTAATTGATTTAAGCAATCAATCATAAAAGTGTACTCTAAAAAGAATTTTGATTAGAGAATTTCAAATAAAAATAAATGTTTTCAATTTTCATAAATGACTAAGTAATAGGCCGTAAGATTTCTTGTACTCATTATTCACATATTACTAATTTATGCAATTAGGGATGTCGATTTTGACTTGACCTAATTTTGGTTTGGATTTTTCAAGCCACGGACCAACCCGATCGAAACATAAAAATCAACATCGTTTTATAAAAACGACATTATATTTTGAATTTTTTTAAAAATATAATCGACCCGACCGGCCAAGCTAACATGCATTTTTGCAATCAATCACAACATTATAATTTTGACCACTTAGGCCCAAGTTGCTCTTAGCCTGGCCTATTGACATACTTATATGCAATCAATCACAACATTATAATTTTGACCAAAGGATGTTCAATACATAAATTTTTAAAATTATCATAAGATTCTTCTTATTTTGATTGAGATTTTACTTAATTTGCATATTCAATTATAAAATGGTACCTATATGATGAATTTTGACTGGAAATATATCTCAAAAATAAAATATTGTTCTTTGATCTTTGATCTTTCAGGTTATATAAGTCTTTAAGGTCCCTCTAATAGGAACGGAATATCAAGTTTATGTTTACCTTTATATGTTAATGCTCAACTTTCCGAATTATTAGTTATAAATTTTCCAGAGCAGGAAGTCTTAACAATGATTCCAATAGTATCCCTGCTCCAAGAGTAAGCTGAAAGTTTACAGCAGGACATAATAAAAATAGTTTATCGAAATTCTAATCATATCATTCCAGCACGTTAAGATTGGACCATTGAGGAACTGATACCCGAAAGTATATAACTATATTTTCTAATAAAAACTAACAAACAAGACAGAGTATCAAAAACTGCCCAAAATCCAACCGTTCGGGGCCTTTCAAGTTAAGTATCGCTTGGCGGTCAAGCGCTGACTCTGATATTTCGTAACGTACTTCCCAAGTTTGGTTCTATCAATCTACAACCAGGAACAACAATGGCTGATACAACCACCGGTGCATCACCATCCAGCACAATCATCACTTCCATGCCCAAGATGAGGACGTCATTCTGTCCACGTCATGCACAATAGAGCTATGAATTTTGGGTTGGAGCACCCTATTTTTGTAATTGTGTTAAATTCTGTGTCAATAATAACGGCCCATATATTTTGTTCTTTTAAATGAAAATCACAAAGAGGAAGCATCTATTCCTTTTGTGAAGTCCAGCTAAAAAAGAAGACGACATATGAAACCGACCTTACTTTAACGATCCCTTTCTAATCCAATAAGCTCTACCTGGTCAAGGTTCGAAATATGTTATTGGAGTTTCTTGCTCAAGAAGGATCTCAATTTGGAGCTTGGCTACCGTGTCCGATTTCAGCCTTTAAAGATCGCAACTTTATTCACTTTTTCTCAACCCACTCTCTGTATTCCTCCTAGAACACAACCCTGTTAGTAGGCTAATCAGTGATCAAGTGTGTCTTGCTACTGACCAATTTCTAATCCTTAAAGCTTGAATCTTCAACCTTGAAAATCATTACTTTGTTGCCATGTTGCCTTTTTCCAACATGTCTCAGTCAGCATCCACGTTGTTCTCTGCTTATGCCTCCTTCGCAGGTTCGATGATGTTGGTTAGATCCATGGCCAATGAGCTTATTCCTTATGAGCTCAGGTCCTATATTTACTCGGCAATTCACTACTTAATCACTCCTCTCTCGTCCAACCTCACTTTGGTCATAGATGAGCTTTATGGTATATCTCGCAACCAAGTCTATGACGCAGCAGAGGTCTACCTTGGAACCAAAATCAGTCCCTCTACGGAAAGGCTAAGAATTGGGAAAACGCCAAAACAGAAGAATATCAACGTCTCTATCGAGAAAGGCGAGGTTGTTAACGATGTCTATGAGAATGTTAAGCTTCAATGGAGGTTTGTCTTCTCGGAATCAAGCAGCAACAAATACTCTGTTGAGAAGAGGTATTTCGAGTTATCGTTCAACAAGAAGTTCAAGGAAAAAGTGATGGACTCGTACTTGCCTTATGTTTTGGCTAGAGCGAGAGCGATCAAAGAGGATGAGAAAGTGGTCAAGCTCTATAATCGCGGATGCCCTTTTGGTGACGATGATGGAGCTGGAGGAATGTGGGGTTCAATAAATCTTGACCACCCAGCTACATTTGAGACCATTGCAATGGACCCTGAGTTGAAGAAGATGATCATTGAAGATTTGGAGAGGTTTGTGAAGAGGAGAGACTTCTACAAGAAGGTGGGTAAGGCTTGGAAACGTGGATATTTGCTCTATGGTCCTCCAGGAACAGGGAAGTCGAGTTTGATTGCTGCTATGGCGAATTACCTGAAGTTTGATGTCTATGATTTGGAGCTTACTAGTATATATTCAAATTCCGATTTGAGGACGACATTGCTGTCCACAACGAATCGGTCTATTTTGGTGATTGAGGACATTGATTGCAGTGTGGAGGTGCAGGATCGACAGAATGACAAGCAGAACCAGTATGATGCTCCTTCCTCAAAGGTTTTCTTTAAACTTCTCTTTAGTTTGATACATTAATTAGTTCAGAAAGTTATAAAGCTTTCATCTTTCCTTTACCGATCATCAATTCAAGTATACAATTTATTGTATTCGGACCGAATTTGTTGGGTGAAATTTGTGACCATTTTAAAACTAATATATCTGCAATTGTTTCATTGTTTGTAACAGTTGACACTCTCTGGTATACTAAACTTTATTGATGGGTTGTGGTCGAGCTGTGGCGATGAACGAATAATTGTGTTCACAACCAACCATAAACACCGGCTCGACCCTGCTCTACTGCGGCCTGGAAGAATGGATATGCATATTAACATGTCCTATTGCACAGCTTCGGGGTTCAGCCTCCTAGCGTCTAATTATCTAGGCATAGAAGGCAAAAATCATCGTCTTTGGGGACAAATTGAAGGTCTGATAGAGAACACCAACGTCACACCAGCAGAGATAGCAGAGGAACTAATGAGAAGCGAAGATGCCGATATTGCTCTGGAAGGTGTTGTCAAATTCCTCAAACGCAAGAACCTGGAGGCTATCGAAACCAAAGACGAAGATGATGGCAAAGTAGAAGACCAAGTTGCTAAGAAACTTAAAACTGATAATGGCGAAAAGAAATTAGGATCGTTAGGTACTATTAATAACAACAGAAGAGCTTTACGAGCTGTAGGAGGTGGAAGGAGAAGATGTAGGCGACGAGCCTCGCGTTTCTTGTAAAATTACCGCTTTTATTGTTAATGGAAAGAAGATATGATGCATCAATCACTTGAGATTTCTTCCTTTTGTGGTCAAGTTCTTTAAGGCTCATACCCAGTCAATTCATGAATTGTATATCAACCTTGTCTACTGGTTAACTCATTGAAGAGATATGCAGTCACTTTTGAGGCAACTTTTGTTGTACAGGGTATTAGTTTCCTGTTAATAATTAGCGAAATCAGCTCCAAGTTGCTATACTGATTTTATGTAAAATATCCTCTCGTATCTTTCTCTGTATGGTAACTATTGACCTCCTAGAATAGTGCTTGTAATCCCCAAATCTTAGGATCCTCCGTAAATAGTTTGTACACTGCATTTATGTAGTCGTTAGTTGCGGAGAAATAAAAATGTGTTCTGAATTCTTCCCACATAATTCTTATATTTCTATATTTCTTGTATTTTTGACTTAGTATCATAGTAAGGTTTCTTGCATCCTAAAATACCATGCCAGATAAATGATCTTAATCACCTTTTGTACCTGATAACACGTTCAATCCGAAAATTCCAGCTTTGTTGCTGGAGTTATTCTTACCGAAACTAATTGTTAAGTCAAGAAGAGTTTACTTTTTCTATTGATTTTGATGAAAGTCAAATAATAATAATAATAGAAATTTGTGAACTGTTTTAATGAGTTTATTAAATACGCAAAAAAATTTAGGTAAGACGAAGTTATAAGACGATGTGAAGTCACAAGACGAACCGAAGACATAAAACGAAGCGAAGATATAAGATGAAGCATACAAATCAAATTAAGATGATATAATCTACAACAACAGTTAGTTAGTTAAAATTGATTACAAGACTCAACTAATAACAGATCTCTGAAGATTTGACAAGCAATTTTTTTACGAAGACCGTTTGCCAATTAGATTATAAATATCACTGTAGTCGTAAACAAAACAACTTTAACTTTTACTTAATTTTACTTACATGAAATAATTATATGATCAAGTAAGTATACCAAAAATATCCTGAGTGAAAAGAAGGAAGACAGAGATCAAGAACACTTTTAGCGTGAGTTTAGAAAAGCTCAAACAATATCTTTTCAAGTGAAAGGAAAGCTAGAGCCTGAAGAGGCTAAGGTAGTAGATAAAAAATACTTTGTGAAAGAAACTTGAAGAAGCTCAGGAAGAGTAGAAATAATATTTGTAAAGTTGCAAGAGATAGTGAAATCTCAGATAAACTCTGAGGACTGGGCGTAGCCCAAAGGTTAAGGGTAAACTAGTATAAATCACGATGTCATATTCTCTAACCCTTATCTCTTTAATTTCTTGTTGTTAGAAGAATAGATACTATTTCCACTATTGCATTACTCAAACAAATTATATGTGTTGTTTTGTGATCGTATGAGTTTTTTAAAGAAAATCAAGAAGTTTATAAAGATAACTATCGTAGATGATTTAACACAATTCACCCCCCCCCCCTTCTTGTGTATTTTGCATATTATACATGATTTCTATATTAAAAAGTGATTTACTTCAGTTGCTATCAGAGCATAAGTATCCAAGAAACACTGTTACAAAGTGAGAACCAAGATTCATAGCTGAATCACATGTTTTTATAGCTGAAGGTGTCTCCGTCTCAAAACCCCCTGCATTCAATGGTGAAGATTATGATTATTGGAAGGACTTAATGCGACTTTTCATAGAATCCACATACATTGATCTTTGGGATATTATTGAAAGTGGTCCATATATTCTAATAGACTACGAAGGGAAAAACATCTCTCGTGAACAATGGTTAGCTGATCAAAAAGCTCGTGTTCAATTAAATTCAAAGGCCAAGTTCTTTTTAAGTTGTGCTCTAGGCAGAAGTGAATATGATAAGGTTCATGGATGCAAATCTGCAAAGGAAATGTGGGACACATTAGCCATTGCACATGAGAGCACAATCCATGTGAAAGAATCTAAGATTGGTATTCTTGTTCATCAGTATGAGCTGTTCAAAATGAAAGATGATGAGTCTATTGATCAAATGTTTGGATGATTCCAAACAATTATTAACGGAATTAAAGCTATGGAGAGAATCTACGTTAGTCAAGATCATGTTAGAAAAATCCTCAAAAGTCTTCCAAAATGATGGAGACCCAAAGTAACAGTAGTATAAGAGGCCAAGGATTTAAGCAAACTAAAGCTAGACGAATTGCTTAATTCACTGAAAATCCATGAAGTAGAGCTTGATGCAGAAGATAAACCTAGAAAGAATAAATCTATTGCATTTAAAGCTGGTCAGAAGAATCAGAAGATGCAGAAAAATAGAAGCACTTCTTCAAAAGCCTTAAAGATTGAAGAAACTAAGAATGATAATGCCAGTGAATTTGATCAACATTCAAGTGAGGATGAAGATGAAGATGAGCTATCCTTTATTTCAGGAAAAATTAGAAGGACGTGGAAAAAGAAAAAAAAGGGAAATTAAGACTCCTCTTTCAAAAAGATTAGCAAAGATGATTCGAAGAATGAGAAAAGATCTATCGTCTACTATGAATGTAATAAATCGGGATATTATAAGTCTGAATGCCCCTTGCTCAAAAGAAAACAAAAGAAGAATCAAGAAAAAAAAAGGCATGATGGCAACATGGAAAGATCGGTATTTGTCTGAATCCGAATCCAACTCAGAATCATCCAAACAAGCAAACATATGCTTGTTAGTTGAAGGTGAAAGCGATGACGAGATAATCTCTGACTCTAATGATCTTCAGCATGCCTATTTAGAATTGTTAGAAGATTCACAAGCTATTCTAAAACAATATAAATTATTGAAAAATAAATTTGTTGAAAATTCTAAGAACACAAAACTCTTAAAAGAAAAAAAAATGCCTTAAGAAATAAGTAAATGATATGGAAAAGAAAGTAACTTTAGATAGATCTGAGGAGATTAATTAGTTAAAATAAATGATTAATAGTCTTTCAGCAGATTTATCGAAATTTAGAAAAAGTACAAAAAAGATGACTAATATTATTGGAAGTTATAGATATCCAGATGATAAAAGTGGTTAAGGCTTTTTTGATAGAAATACTATTCATAATAGTAATGGTCTTCAGAATAGGAATTTTGTTCTTAATAGAAAGAAAAAGAAACCACACTTTTATTATTATTCTAAGAATAATTATAAGACTAACCCCAAAGGACTCAAGAAAATATGGGTACCTAAGAAGGATAAAATATATACTGCAGATCTCCTTACTTGGAAGAAGCAAAACTATCAATGGTACTTGGATAGTGGCTACTCACGACATATGACGGGTAGAAGGTCTATGTTCCTAGACCTCCAAATTAAGCAAAGAGGCTCAGTAACTTTTGGAGGCAATCAGTAGGGAAAAATAATTGGGATCCGCAAAATTGGTAGAGGTTCCTTTTCATCTATTGATAATGTTCTACTAGTTGATGGTATAAGTCAATTATGTGATTCTAGTTTTGAAGTATCCTTTAATCAAAATTCTTGTTTAGTTAAAAACAAGAGCGGATCCATATTCTTTTCTGCCAAGAGACGAAACAATCTCTATAAAATTAACTTAGATGATTTGAAAAGTCAAAATATTTCATGTCTTCTATCAAAAGATGATGAAAAACTGATTTGACACAAAAAGCTAGCTCATGTTAGCTTTAAATATATTTCCAAATTAGTCAGACAAGATTTGGTAAGAGGTTTACCAAGGATAAGTTTTAACAAAGATTTCTTTTGTGAAAGTTGTTAGAAAGGAAAACAAGTTAAAGCATCTTTTTCGTCTGAGAACATTGTAACTTCATTTAGACCTCTAAAGCTGTTACATATAGACTTGTTTGGACCAACTAGAATAGTATGTCTTGGTGAAAAGAAGTATGGTCTAGTAATTGTTGATGACTTTACTAGATTTTGTTGGATATTGTTTTTATCTCATAAAGATAAATCTTTTAAATGCTTTAAAGTTCTATCCAAAAAGTTATGAAATGAAAAAGGAATTTTTATTACTGGAATTCGAAGAGATCATGGTAGAGAATTTGAAAATGAAAAATTCAGAATGTTTTGTGAAGAGAATAGAATTTTCCATAATTTCTCTGCTCTTAGAACTTCTCAACAAAATGGAGTTATAGAGAGAAATAATAGGACGATTCAAGAAATGGAAAAGACTATACTATGTGAAATGAATCTTCTTAAGCACTTCTGGGTAGAAGCTGTAAATACGTGTTATATTCAAAATAAAGTATTTATGTGACCTATTTTAAATAAAACTCCATATGAGTTATGCAAGGGAAGAAAGCCAAATATTTCTTACTTTCATCCTTTTGGTTACAAATGCGCTATTTTAAATGCAAAAGAAATTTGGATAAATTCGATTCTAAGATTAATTCAGGAATTTTTCTAGGTTATTCTATTAGTTCTAAAGCGTATGAAGTTTATAATCTTGTTTCTAAATCTATTGAAGAATCTATGCATGTAAAATTTGATGATGATTCTCATCTAAACGGAGAGATGATTCTAGTTATGAAACTTTATCTACTCCCTTAAATAGTAACCCAAACGATTCACCATCAGATGATCCATCTGATAAAGGAGTAGATATTTTTAAAAATATTAGCTTAAGAAAAGACTGGAGATATAAATCCTCTCACCCAAAAAACCTAATTATAGGAGAAACATCAGAAGGAGTGAGAACTAGATCAAAGTTTAGGAGAGAGGCCAATGTAGCTTTTTTTTTTTCTGAATTAGAACCAAAGAAAATTAATGAAGCTCTTCAATATGAAGCTTGGATTTAGGTAATGCAAGAGGAGTTAAATCAATTTACTAGGACTAAAGTCTAGTCTCTAGTTCCTAAACCATCCAATAAATCTATCATAGGAACTAGATGGGTATTCAAGAATAAACTAGACAAATCAGAAAAGGTATCTCGTGACAAAGCTAGATTAGTAGCTCAAGGCTATAATCAACAAGAAGGAATAGATTATAATGAAACATATGCTCCTGTAGTTAGATTAGAAGCTATTAGAATCTTACTTACATATGCTGTTTTTCATGATATAAAACTGTTTCAAATGGATGTAAAAGTACTTTTTTGAACGGTTTTATAGATGAAGTTTGTGTAAAACAACCCCCAGATTTTGAAGTCAATGATAAACTAGATCATGTGTATAAACTTCATAAAACTTTGTATGTATTGAAACAAGCACTTTGTGTATGGTATGATTATCTTATTTTTTTATATAAAAAATGACTTCATTAGAGGTCAAGTTGATCAAAATTTTATTTTGGAAAAGTATCAAAAATGACTTTATTGTTATACAAATATATGTAGACGATATCATTTTTGGTGCAACTTTTAAAAAGTTACGTTCAAGTTTTGAGTTTCGTATGAAAAGTGAATTTGAAATGAGTATGATGGGTGAATTAAAGTTCTTTCTTGGTTTACATATTAAAAAAACTGAAGAGAAGATCTTTATTCATCAACGAAAGTATATCAAAGAACTATTAGTCAAATATAAAATGGAAAATGTTAAACCAATGTCAACTCCTATGCATCTTTCAATCGTCTTATCTGAGGATGAAGCTGGTAAGAAGATTAATCAAACACTTTTTAGAGGAATTATTAGTTCTTTGCTTTGCCTAACTGCAACCAGACCTGATATTATATTTAGTGTTTGTTTGTGAGTAAGATGTCAAGTAGATCCTAGAGAATCTCATTATATAGCTGTTAAAAGAATATTGAGATACTTAGCAGGTTCTACTGGTCTTTGCTAAATGTATGAGAAAGGTAAAGATTTCATGTTAATTGGCTAGTGTGATGCTGATTATGCTGGAGACAGGATTGATAGAAAGAGTACAAGTGGAGGTTGTCACTTTCTTGTTCATAATCAAATTTTGTGGTTAAGCAAGAGGAAAAGTTCAATTGCTTTATCTATTGCAGAGGCTAAATACATGTCAGCTGTAAGCGGTTTTTCACAAATACTATGGATAAAGTATTAGTTAGAAAATTATTCTATCCAAGAAGTTCAAATTCCAATCTTCTGTGATAACACAAGTGTTAACAATCTCTCAAAGAATCCAATACAACACTCAAGGGAAAACCATATTGAAGTTAGACATCATTTTATAAGAGACTATGTACAGAGAGGAATCATCAATCTATAATTTGTTAAGATGAATCAACAATGGGTAGATATCTTGACCAAACCCTTAGGTGAGGACAGATTCAAGGAAATTAGACTAAATTTGAACATAGTAATGTTAAATGACCATTCGTCTAAAACTTCATGACCCAGACGATACGTCCTAATGAAGTAGAAAAGTTATAAGTTTTTAGAATGAATAGTAATGGTAACTTTCACTCTGTAATATCAATCTTATGATTACCTATGGATCAGTCACAGATGTTACAAACAATAACTTGTCAAGAGTGTTTATAAAAAGAAATCCTTTAATATCTAGAACACTATACATTCTAGAGTTCTTTTAGTAACTGACTTGCTTCAAAGTGCTTTCAACAAAGATGATTCAATCCTCTATTCTCTACATCAAATCTTTCTTATTTTCATTTCATATCTCTCTTTCAATATCTTCTACATACTAACCTCTCTTTTTTAAGCAAAAAACATTTCTATGTTTAGTGTTTATTCATTATAGATTAGAAGAATGTTGAAATCTCTTATCTGTGGTAGACTCGCTGATTTCACTTCTCAGAAGGATGATCGAAAGGATATCGAACCTGAGATCAACGCAGATGGATGGGAAAGTTTCTTCAATATCAGAGACTCAGTGTATCCAAATGAAGTATATGAGTTCTGGAAGAATATAAAAGTGGTAGATAACACTTTGGAATCAATGGTAGACCGGTTGCCAGTGATTGTCACATAAGATTCTATCGTGAGGGCTATTGAATGTCCAAATGAAGTAGCAAAACTATTCAACAATATAAATTAGATTACTTAAGGTAATATAAATAAAGATAACATCAATCGACAACTATATGGATCTAGTAATCCAGGAATTAAGAAGTCTTCAAACCTAATTCCGAAGGCTAGGGTTCTTCATTCAATTCTTCTTCACTGTATTCTAGTAAAAGCGAGATCAAAGGATTTGGTGACAATGAATGATGAACATTGTCTATTTCATCTACTCACATACCAATCTATTAATCTTCTGTTCTTGATTATGAAATACATGATAAGGGCTAGGGAGGATTATCATCTGAAGAGTGGTTCGTTACCTTATAATATGCTCTTGACAAGATTCTTTAAAGAATCTAGAATCCTACTTGATAGAGGAAATAAAGTAAACCTAAATATTAAGAGTGTTATCAATGCCTCTGCTATTCGCAAAATGGGGATCAAGACTGAAGTTGAAACAGATAAAGATTTCACAGTAAAAGCTTAGTCTAAAGGGGGGCTTTTAATAAGATGAAGTAGGAAAGATGTTTCTTTTGGAGTGCAAGCAAATCCTCTATCGACCAAAAGAATCTCAGCAGAGGTAAAAATTGCGCAATTGTCTTATAAGCCACTACAAGCCAAGATGATTCCTGAAAGGATGGAAAGTTCAGTTCATTAACCAACTCATAAAGTGTCTTTAAATAGGAAGGCTGAGACAGTCCAATCAGGAAGACCTGAAAAGTTAAGAAGGTCACCAAAATTGATGACCTTATGACAACAAGAATAAAAAAGGCAAGAAACTCTAATTCTTAGTCAAGGTTCTGAAAGTGCAAAGGAGCAGCAACAACATCAATAACAACAACCTACCAAAGTAATTGTCTCTATCTCTCAGACTCAATCAGAATAACCTTCTAGAGAGACAGAGATAAAAAGGAAGTTAGTATTTGAGCAGAAGAAGTCTCAACAACAACTCTCTTCCAAGCCAGCAGAAGAACAAAAGTTGACAAAATCGACTCAAAAAAAGAAGGTTTCATCGTCTGATGTTCAACAAAATACACAGACTATTGGATCGTAGTTAGTAACTTACAATCCCCCTCAACCAATGAAGAAAGAAGACTTGAAGATGAATATAATAGAAGAATCAAGGCTTGATTGCATCAGAGGTTTAGTTATCATAAGATAACCTTCTATACAGAATGTTAAGGTTCAAGTTGAACCTGTAACAATAAGCCATCAGATGATACACTTTCTAAGCCCTAAAGAAAGAAGATTGTATGGTATTCTGCAAGATGGAAAGGCAGAATCATTTCCATTAAAGATGACAAAAAATCCTTACACCATCTATCCAGTGACAAGCACAACAACAATAAAGATTGTATCATATGTACAACCTAGACATCTAACACTGGTAGACAGCAAAGACAAAGGAAAGAAGAACAAATTTCCTGAGAAATAAGAAAATGATCTCACGGAAGAAGAAATTGTGGCAATGAAGAATATAGACGATATATGTCGTGCAGCTCGAGCTATAGGCGTCTATATTTCACATCACATATCAAGGCCATCAAGAAATAACTTTAGCGCATCTACTCAAGATGAAAGTTTCAAGGTAGTTGGGACAATTTCGGAAGGAAGGTACAAAAGTATTACAATTGAAGGTATCAATTTCTATTTAGAAACCTTTGCGCATTTACTTATTCATTTAAAACCCTTAGGTTTCATTCCTTCAATCAAAGATATCTTACACCTTCTAGGAAAACCAATTTTTAAACTACCCAAACCTGATGATCTTAATATCCCTCACGAAACATAACCTTTTCAATTACCCTCTATCACAATTATTGAATTAGACGACTTAATTAGAAAACCATCTGTCTCTGAGTATTTTCATCCACTAAGTGAAAAGCTATAAGATTCTACCATTAAATCAGAACTTTTAAAGAATGTCATTAATTGGATTGAAGCTAGTCAAAAGTAAAAGGAAGTTCAAGAAGCCTTAGCTAAACTTATTGAATAAATAATTACTAAGGTTGATGAACTAAGAGATTCAGTGGGTGATCTTCATGAGGAAGTAGCACTTCTACGTGTTTCTACTGAATAAAACCTCAAGAAGATCCACATTGATATTTAGCATATGTTCTCTGAAATTTTGAAGCGTCTGAAATGATATTCTTTTTTATTAATAACAAATAGGGGGAGAATAGTAGAAAGGAAAGGAGAATTAGTTTTAATAATTTTTTTTGTTATGCACATTGTATATCTTGTATTGTTTGTCTGAATAACTATATTATTTGTCTGAATATTGTTCGCCTGAATTCTATTGATTTTTTTCTAAATATTTTTTATCTTCTAATACTATAATTATTTGTTATCATCAAAAAGGGAGAGATTGTTATGTCAAGAAGACTTTACTTCTTTTATTGATTTTGATGAAAGTCAAATAATAATAATAATGTGTGAACTATTTTGATGAGTTTATTAAGTACGCAGATAAATGCAAGTAAGATGATGCGAAGTCACAAGACAAAGTGAAGATATAAGACGAAGAGAAGACATAAGACGAAGCATACAAATCAAATCAAGACAATATAATCTACAACGATAGTTAGTTAGTTGTAGTTGGTTACAAGACTCAAATTATAACAGATCTCTGAAGATTCAACAAGTAGTTTTTTTCAAAAAGACCATTGGCGAATTACACTATAAATATCAGTGTAGTCGTAAACAAAACAACTTTAACTTTTACATACTTTTACTTACACGAAATAATTATATGATCAAGTAAGTATGCAAAAAATCCTGAGTGAAAAGAAGGAAGACAGAGATCAAGAACACCTGTAGCATGAGTTTAGAAAATCTTAAACAATATCTTTTCAAGTGAAGGGAAGGCTAGAGCCTAAAGAGGCTAAGATAGCAGATAAAGAATACTTTATGAATGAGACCTGAAGGGGCTCTGGAAGAGTAGAAATAATACTTGTAAAGTTACAAGAGATAGTGAAATCTCAGATAAAGTCTAAGTATTGGACGTAGCCCAAAGGTTAAGGATGGACCAGTATAAATCACGATGTCATATTTTCTATCCTTTATCTCTTTAATTTCTTATTGTTAGAAGAATAGATACTGTTTTCACTGTTGCATTACTCAAACAAATTAAGTGTGTTGTTTTGTAATCGTTTGAGTTTTTTAAAAAAAACAAAAAGTTCCTAAAGATAACTATCTTAGACAATTTAACATAATTCAACCCCCCTTCTTGTGTAGTTTGCATATTATATGTGATTTCTATATTAACAAGTGATTTACTTCACTAATTATGATATGTGGTCCCAGATTTGGAACTACAGATTGTTAGTGATGAGAAACTTGAATATATTATAGGAAGGGCAGGCAGAAATGTCAAAACCGGCTCTATCTAGCCCACTTTTGGCTCAGGTTTATGGTCGTGGTCCATCAGGCCATAGCCCGTGATTGAGTCGAGCTGCGGGCTTACCCATCCTGACCCACTAGGCCATAGATCACCATGGCCCATTGACATCCTTAAGGCAGATCCTCAGAAGGAGACTGATGTTTCTTATGCAAAGTGGTATGCTAAAAATCATAAAGTTAAAGGATGGACCCATATCGGGCACATGAAAACCGCCGCATACCCGGGCTAAGGATACATCACGATATCACTTAACCCAACTATACAAGGCTAACTGTACATAAGAAAAGGGGCAACATAATGACTGTATTTTGAAGATCCCAAAACTTCATTTCAACACCTGTAAATCAATTTGAACCGCACTTTTAAAATCACATTAAAACTTAACCACAACTTCTGGACTTTTAAGTCCACTCAAAAGCAATCCCAGCAACAGTACAAAAGTTTCATACCTAAGGTCATTGACAAACCACAAGACAGTCAAGATACAATCATCAAACATGTCTACATACTCATGAGTCATTATACAATAAAATAACAAAATAGAGACTACCCAGTGCGTTAATGCCCTAAAAATGTCCGAAAGACCATATGATCCACTTAAAGCTTCAAGTTCTCCAAAATGTATGGTTGGAAAGCAGAGGGGGTGAGTACGCTATGTACTCATAAGCAGGAAAAACATATATTGGAAACAGAACCCAGTACACACCAAAGTAGTCAAGATAACTTGAGGACAGGTTTTTCACACATCTAGCTAACACACAACTATCCATGAAATGAATATACATGACATAAAAAACACATAGGCCTAGCCTATGACTCAATACATATTGGTTAGGAACTACATAGGCCCAACTTATTAATTACTCGGTTGGTGAACATAGGTTCTAGTTCCAATACATAAGACCAAAAAAAAAAACATCATATGTAAAATCAAAACTCGTTAGGAAGTCAAATCTCAAAATAAGCCAAAATGGTTATGTGTGTCACCACTAGTGGGCCAAACTAGTGTGCACACCCACCGATTCTTGGTGTTGACTCGATTTTCATTTATAGCGAGTCCAGACTATGATCGACAAGAGCTTCATGACCCTAGATAATGACCTCGTTGGTGACCAGACTTCTAGGTATGAAATCACCCACAAATCCTACAGAAAGGTGTCGTTACAAGGACTTGACTTTTATGTACCAACATTAAGAGTAAAGGGGTCTTTGAATCTATTGTGTCTAGTACACGATTGGCCAATTGTTTCCTCACCAATAACAAAAAAAATCATATAAAAATATTATGTACAAAAATCAAGTAAGGTACTATACCTTTATTTATCAGTCCAACCGATAAATGGTATCTTTCTATGACTCTAAGCACAAAGAGAATGTATATATGCAGCATATATGACACGGTTATCCATATGTAAGTTTCAAAACATTTTGCATGTAGTGAAAATCATCTTTTGCACTCCAAGTGCAAAGTTATTCAAAAATATAGTTTTAGAAAATCAAACATTATCCTTTGCATTTCAATTGTAGGTTTGTTGAAAACAATATCATTCCTTAAAATAAAAAATAAAAAAATCAGTTTCACTCCAAGTGCAAAGAGTTATTCAAAACAATGTCATGTATGAAATAGATAAGTATACTAACATTTATTTGAGAATTAATTTTACTGTGCATTACCTAGGTTCAAAATTCACACACAAGTCATCATGCATGTCTTGAGATGTCTTAATCCCATATGAGAGATATGTTTTCCCCAACTCATCTAAAAAATGTATACTCCTTTGACTTCAACAATCTTCATTATGATTTCCTTGATCAATAGCTCCCGAGCCTTTATATATATAATATACAATGTATTACTATTTAAACATATATCTCATAAGTATAAACCACCATATAAGTGTATAAAACACAAACTTTTGCATTTTCCAAGGCATTTGATTCCTTGGATCCAATGCTTACATATTTCAAAGCATAATTATACAGATTTGTATCCAAACATAGTACGCCACTACTCACAAGAAAAATTTTACAAAAGCCTCTTTCAATGTACACTATTAAAATCCTTAAATCTGAAGCCAAGTTTACTTAGGCATTGCATTGAAAACCTAATGTGAATGACTTTCAATTCATATTTTCAAAACTTTGTCATAGTACTTCATGCTCCTCTCTTGTTATATAACAAGCACTTTTAAACAACAACACATTTCACTACTCCACTAAATCCAATTCCCTTCATTTAAGCCATATTCATCATAATTATACCACTCATTACATTAGTCCATTTCTTCTCCCAACATTTTGGCCAAGCTTATACAATATACATCTTCTTCATTTTTTTTCCAATTCACATTATGCATACACAATTAACACCATAGAATGCATTTAAACCATCAACTCGAAAGATATTCAAAATATCACAAACTTTCACCAAAGAGAGGGCATTTTGGTTTTGGCTTAAGGAAATTTCTCCATGATTCATTTCATTTATCCAAACCATGTTTCATGCATAATCAAGCATTGAGAACAACATAGCTTAACACCAAACTCAAAATAATAATGTAGAGAGAGATAAGACAAAATTTACCTAAACTTTCCTTTAGTGATATCTTCCAGTCCTTTGATAATTTCTCAAATCGAATGATATATTTGTGTTCCTTGACGCCAAATCACCTTAAAACACGTAGGTTTAGGTTAGAGAAAAAAAAAGTGGTGAAAGGTGGGTGATGGCTGAAACTCCACTTCTCCTTCTAACTTCTCTTTTTTTCCTCCTTTCTTTTAATTAAAACAAATTGTTTCTAATGTTTAATGAAGGGTGAAAGACCACATAATAAAGAAAGATCTAGATTATTGACTCTTCTTTGACCAAACATGGTGAATTACCCTTTTGCCCTTAGCTTATGGAAAATTACCATTATACCCTCCAAACTTTTCTAAACATGCATTTAAGCCCAAACTTTGAGAATGATCCCTACTTTTATTTTTTTTCGGTCTTTAGACTTTTGAACATTATAATTAAGCCCCTTAACTTTATAAAATTACCTCTTGATCTTCCAAAAATTGAAAATTACATTAAAAACCCTTAACTTTTAACAATTGGCATATAAGCCCTTGTGTACATCAACTTTTCAAATTAAGCTGTCTAAGTGTCCAATAAGTCTATAAATCATGTCTAATCACCTCTAAGGCATTAGAACACATTTAAATTGGCCACTAGGTCCATATCCATCCAATGGACTCGGTTTTACCCATTTAGAAGCTTATATGTAGAAATCTCCAAGATTTCACATACTGATGAAATCTAAGTTCATGTAAGGGCATATAACATTCTATATCATTGGCATATATACCGAAAGGGTTCAAATACATTTTTGAACTCATATACAACCATTTTTATGTCAATATATAGTAGTATCTCTAAGTACCGACCAATATAAAAGGGCTCAAAAAATCCGACGTTACAAGTACTCCTCCCTCAAAAGAGTTTCGTCCTCGAAACTCCTAAGTCAAGGATACAAATAAATGGGGTACTAATGTCTCATAGCATCCTCTGGCTCCCATGTCATCTCTTTAACTCTGTCACTCTTCCAAAGAACTTTGACCGTAGGAACTTCCTTGCTGCGTAACCTCTTTATCAGCCGATCTAGAATCTAGACTGGTTTCACCTCAAAACTTAGGTCTTCTCTTAACTCCATTGGAGGTTTATCCAAAACATGAGATGGATCCGGTATATACTTTTGATCTCATCAAATAATTTTGGCTGAACTTCAAACAGAACTAGTAATGTTCTGTCATTCTCAGCCGCTGAGAGTCCAGCTCCACATACTCATCAAATGAGTCATATTGCCTAACAGTTACTACCAAACAGGACTTACGACTTAGTGCATTGGCTACCACATTTGCTTTTCCCTGGTGATAATCAATCACTAAGTTATAATCCTTAATCAATTATAACTATCTCCTTTGTTTGAGCTTTAGCTCCTTCTGTGTTATTAGGTACTTCAATCTATTGTGGTTAGTGTATATACGGCAAGTCTCCCTAAAAAGATAGTGCCTCGGCTGTGAGCTCCAAATCATGAGTAGGATAATTTAGCTCGTGCTTCTTCAGTTGTCTAGAAGCATATGCGATCACTCACCCAGCCTGCATAATCACACAGCCAAGTCCCTGACGACTGGCATCACTGTATATCTCATAATTAACACCCTGGGTAGGTAGAGCAAGCACTGGTGCAGAAGTCAATTGCTTCTTCAGTTCCTAAAAACTCACCTTACATTTGTAATCTCATTGCAATTTTACCCCCTTCCAGGTGAATCTCGACAAAGGGGTTACAATCTGATAGTAACCATTTAACCTTAGAAAACAACGCACTTCTGTCACATTCTTAGTTTGTTCCCACTCAAGTATATCTTCCCCTTTTTGTGAGTAAAAAAAAAAATCTTCTCTAGATACCACATACCCAAGGAATCTTATCTCCTTCAGCCAAAATTCACACTTTGAAATCTTTGCGTGCAATTATCTTTTATGAAGTATTTGTAGCATAATTCGAAGATGTCTAGCATGCTCCTCTCCATCCTTAGAATAAACTAAAAGGTCAACAATGAAAACTATGAAGAACTAATCTAAATAAGGATGAAACACCATGTTTATGAGATCCATAAATGCTACAGGTGTATTTGTGAATCCAAGCGGCATCACCATAAATTCGTAGTGTCTATACCTCGTCCAAAAAGCAGTCTTGTGCACATCACTTTTACCAATCTTCAATTGATGATACCCAGACCTCAGATCTATTTTAAAGAATGCTATAACTACTCTGAATTGATCAAACAAGTCCTTGATCCTAGGGAGTGGATATTTATTTTTGATGGTAACCTTGTTTAACTGTTGATAATCAACATACAAAGGGAAAGTCCCATCCTTCTTTTTGGCAACCAATGTTGGTGCTCCCAACAATGAATGACTTGGTTTGATAAAGCCTTTGTCACAAAACTCTTGCAACTGAACCTTCAACTCTTTCCATTTTGCTGGTGTCACGCGATATGACAGTATAGATATCAGTGTTATCCTTAGGACCAAGTCAATAGTAAAATCAAACTCTCAATCAAGTGGCAATTCAAGTAACTCCTCCTGAAAGACATCGGGGAACTCACATATAATGGGGATATTTCTAAGTTCAACCCTTTGTGCTGAAGTGTCAATCACATGTGCAAGGTATGCCTAGCATCCCCGACGAATCAACTTTTTAGCCTTGAACACCAATATCAAACAACTTGGAAATATCCGTCAGTTACCAATAAATTTTATTAGGACTCCTCCCTAGGCATCAGACTCCACCTCTTTCTTATAACGATCAACTCTGGCGCGATGCCTCTCTAACCAGTCCATCCCTAATATCACCTCAAAATCCTAGAGATCGAGGGGAATAAAATCTACCTCTAACATAGCATCACCGATGTTTATCTTACAGACTGTATATACTTCATCACAAGCTATTTGCTCTCAAAGAGTAGTGACTATAATGAGAGGGGAATCTAATAGCTCCAGTGTATGACTAATACCCTCAGCGAAGGTCACACTAACAAAGACCTTTTTACAATGTCGATCAAAACTTTAGCATCTCTACCGAGAATACACATAACGCCTATTAAAATTACCCATTAGTAATTCATACTATCTAAGAGTTTACCTGTACCACACAGAATATGCATCACAATATGACAATACAACAACATAAAAAAATTAATCCTGAAAATACTTGTAATCTTTTCCGAATTGGCTCAAACGTCCTCCTCCGTTATTGCATAAACTCGTGTTTGAGCTCGCACAACAGAATACTGCTCACCTGCTGGAGATGTATTATTGCCCACTCCAGTCCTTTGTGTGGATCTAGAAGAATGACCACTTTCCCTGGTAATCCCCCCTTGGTGTCTCACTGGTTATGTAGCATCCCATTACCTATGGGAAGGTTAAAATAGTAAATAGGAGTATTCAGTGAGAGGCAAGAGATGCATTTTTATGCTCATGCATAATATAACAAGCTCATATAAGTGAATAGTGAACTATTCTGCACATGAAATTAGGTGTACATGCATTTATGAATAATTCCGGGTAAGATCGGATTGAATTGTGAAATTTTGAGAATTTTGAATGTTCCTATATTGAAAATATTATTTGATTGGTAGAATTGTAAGATTTATGAATTTTGGTGAACTTAGGATTTATTTTGTAATTTATAGAATATTATGGAAAATAGGAAAAAGAAGAGA
>JAOSBN010000177.1:28157606-28171343 GCA_027563595.1 Erythroxylum suave | reverse complement strand
TTTTCCAGCCGTGTAGATTGTTTTGGCGAGAGAAGTCATGGCTCACAGGTCGGTCAGCTGGGACTTTTGGGGATGGCGTAGATAGAGCTAATGTTTTCCTCTTTCATATAGCATTTTGTACTAGGTTTTTGGATTTATGTACAGACAATACAGGATGATAGACGTGTAAACAGTTTGATTTTGATGAAATGAAATGAGGAAAAGTTGGTTAAAAAAAAAGGATCGTATTTATTATGATGCCATGTGAAGTGATTGTAGTGATTGTTTGTAGCTCACTCTTATCGTAGGATATGTACCGGAATGACCTGCGGGTGTCCCAGTGTGTATCCTGCGGTAAGGGGGTGCTACAGGTTACACCAAGCTATCTCCTTCGCGAGTTAAATTCCAAGCTAATTGTAGACAATTTCTCCTCAAGTGCCCTATCTCTCCACATTGAAAAAACTTTCTCGGCTTTGTATACTTGCTTGAATTTACCTTTATGCATTTTCTGCATTGTTAGGACCAAGATGGTTATGCTCGAGAAGAGGAGCTGATAGTAGGGGCATCTAGTCATGGTGATTGTAAACTGACAGTTCCCGAAGCTGAACTACCGTGGCTCCTCTTGGGTTATTTACTGGAGAGACCTCTTTCCTTCCTTTTCTGGTTCTTTATCTCCCACTGTCTTCTGCGCTCTTTCACTAAACTCTCACCTCTCTTGACTGACTGTACCATCTCCTTAAATGTGGTAGTGGGGGGAACCATCATTCTCTCCTAGATCACCAAATGCAATCTACTCTCAAATTGAACACACAGATTCTCTTCATCTGCCATGTACTCTGGGACATTGGTGGCAAGCTCTCTTAACTCTGTCTCAAACTCGTGCATTAACCTATTTTCCTATCTTAGTGAAAAGAAGGCAACCTTCTTCTAATCTTTATCAAATCTGATATAATATTGTCCGTTGAATTCATTAACAAAAGCCACCTAAGAAATCTTATTACGGTATTGTCCCTGAACATTTTCTCACTAAACTCTAGCATCACCCTCCAGCAATTGAACAACTACCTTCAGCTTCATCTCGGCAAATAGTCCCATATCATGGAATGTCTCTACAGTTCATCTTGTCCAAGTTTTGGCCTCGGTAACATCAACACTTCCATCAAAAGTACCACATGCTAGGTTCTTTGCCTCCTTAACATACCCCTAGATTTCAAGCATCGGACGTTGCTCTAATGTAGGACTAGGTGCTACTACTAGCTGCTGAGAAGGCAGTAATGGTGGTGTCATCTATGGCGCTTCAGTCCTTGGTTGCTGTAGTGTATTATGCCCACCATATCATCACCAGCTATAAAGCCTCTAAAAAAACAGGTGGCAAACCCAGTTGCGCTACCACTGGCGGTGCTTCAGTGTGAGGCTACCTATGAGCTGAAGAGCTAGTGACCATTAGTTCTGTGATAGCTTTAACATTGTATTCCTCTAGCTTAGGTCGCAAAGGTCCAACCTTATGACGACTTCCCCTTCCTTGTCCAACCATGCTATCACTATAAAATCCTAGCTTATCTGAGGTCTTAAAATCCCAAGGAATGTCAACAAGTACTCTCGCCAAGGTTGAAATCATTTAACCGTTAAAGACGTCAACTTAATGATCTGAAACTTAACTCCTCAACCAAAGACTTGTGACACTCAGAATTGACTCCTAAAGCTCATGAGTCTATTAAAACAGTAATAACACTTTTTTTGTTTTAAATGAAAACCTGACGCTCTGATACCAATTTAATTATCATGACCCAGACCCATATCGAACACATGACAACTACTACATATTCGGACTAAGGATGCATCACAATACCACTTAACCCGACTATGCAAGGCTAACTATACATAAAAAAATTGGGTAGCATAACGGCAATATTTTGAAAATCCCAAAACTTGATTTCAACACCTGTAAAAACAATTTGAACTACACTTCTAAAATCACATTAAAACTCAACCACAACTTCTAGACTTTTAAGTCCACTCAAAAGCAATCCCAACAACAGTGCAAAATTTTCATACAAATTTACAACCACAAGACAGTCAAGACACAATCATCAAACATGTCTACATACTCATGAGCCACTATATAACGAAAGAACAAAACAAAGATTACCCACGAGCAGTAATGCCCTGAAAATGTCCAAAAGACAGCACGATCCACTCAAAGCTTCAATTTCACCAAATTAACCTTATGTTGGAAAGCATAGGAGGTGAGTACACTATGTACTCAGTGAGCAGGAAAAAAATATATCGCAAATAGAACCCGGTACATATTATGGCAGTCAAGATAACCTAAGGACAAGTTTTTCATGCATCTAGCTGGTACACAACCATCCATGAAATGAAGATACATGACATAGAAACACATAGGCCTAGCCTACGACTCAATACATACTAGCGAGGAACCACATAGGCCTAACATATTAATTACTCGATCGGTGAATAGAGGTTCTAGTTTCAGTACACAAAAGAAAAGAACATCACATGTAAAATAAAAATTTGTTAGGAAGTTAAATCTCAAAATAAGCCAAAATGGTTATGTTTGTCGCCACTAATGGGCCAAACTATTGTGCACACCCACCGATTCCTGGTGTGGACTCAACTTTCATCTGTGGTAAGTCCAAACTATCGTCAATAAGAGTGTCATGACCCTAGGTGATGACCTCGTTAGTGATCAGACCTCTAGGTGTGTAATCACCTGCAAGTCTTATAGAAAGGTGTTATTGTAACACCACGTCCCCATATTAAGGGTTAGAACTCAGATTTCAATAATGGAGAGAATAGTAATGTGGGAGTTAGAAAAGTTTGCATTTAATGCCCAGTAGCATGTCAACATGCATACATGTGAATTTGAATCTTTGCACATACAAAAATAAGTGTACATGCATTCATTGACAACTTTCGGATGTGATTGTTTTCAAATGTGATTTTTTTAATTAGAAATGAGAAGTAGAGGGAGTAGAAAGAGTGATCTTGGTATGAGTTGTGATAAGGAAAGATTTGGAAACAAAAGTGGGATCTGGAAAATGTGCACTAAGTATGCTTCGGTCTGTTAGCCATAACTTTTTCTCTAGTTATCTAAATGATACAATTCTTTGTTTGGATTAAACTAGAAACACATGGATACATTTCTTATTAGGACATTGAATTTAAATTCTCTCTTTAAAAATCTCAAAATTTGTCATGAAATTGAGAACTGGGTGCAGTAAATTGGATGAATGTAAAAATTCATGTTCTGTATTTGAGGGAATCTGAATTAATCTAGGCTGATTTGGGCAAATGTTCCTTTAGAATATCATTCTTTTATCTTTTCAACAAGATATAGCATGAAATTTTTGGACGTTTGATCTGAAAGTTATGGTCCTTATAAAGGAAGATGTATCTTCTATATTTTCGCTTCTTCTATGATGATGTCACATGGTCTATGATGACATCATATCTTCTGTGTTTTGCTTCTTTGACTTTTTACTTCATCTACTTTTTGACAAACTTTGTCTACTTTCTGACAAACTTCGCTTGCTTTTTCGCCTAGCCTATCTTCTGTCCCATTTTTGACCCTTCAAAAGATAGAATCTTTCTTTGAGGTCTTCATGAAGGTTGTAGATATTGAAGTCCTATTTTGAAAAATATAAAGAAAAACTTAATCCAATATCTTTAGGAAAGTCATAGCAATTTTCCCATTTCATATGTCTTTTTCATTAGTCTGCCTTTTCATTTGGCTTAATCTGTACCTATCTTCTGCTCCATTTTTTATACTTCAAAATATAGAATCTGTCTTTGAGGTCTTCAAGAAAGTTTTATATCTTGAATTTGTCTTTGAACGATATAAAGATCACCTTAATCTGATATCTGTAGAGAAAGTTATAACAATTTTCCCATTTTATCTATCTTTTTCCATTAGTCTACTTTTTCATTTGACTTTGTCTGTACCTATATTCTGTGCCATTTTCTACCCTTTAGAAGATAGAATCTGTCTTTGAAGTCTTCTAGAAAGTTGTAGATCTTGAAGTCTCTTTTGAACCATATAAAGAACATCTTAATTAGATATTTTTAGGGAAAGTTATAGTAAGTTTTCCCATTTCATCTGTCTTTTTCCATTAGTCTACTTTTTCATTTGACTTCATTTGTACCTATCTTCTGTTCCATTTTCTGACCCCTCAGAATATAGATTCTGTCTTTGAGATCTTCAAGAAAGATGTATATCTTGAAGTTCTATTTCGAATCATATAAAGAACACCTTAATCTGATATCTTTAGAGAAAGTTATAGCAATTTTCTCACTTCGTCTGTCTTTTTCCATTAGTCTACTTTTTCATTTGGCTTCATCTTTACCTATCTTCTAGTCCATTTTTATCCCTTCATAAGATATAATCTATCTTTTAGGTCTTCAAAAAAGTTGTATGTCTTGAATTTCTCTTTTAAACCATATAAAAAACACCTTAATCCGATATCATTAAGGAAAGTTATAGCAATTTTTCCATTTCATCTGTCTTTTTCTATTAGCTGCTTTTTCATTTGACTTCGTCTATACCTATCTTTTATTCCATTTTTGACTATTCAAAAGATAGAATCTATATTTTAGTCTTCAAAAAAGTTGTATTTCTTGAAGTTCTCTTTTTAACCATATAAAGGACACCTTAATCCGATATCTGTAGGGAAAGTTATAGTAATTTTCCCATTTCATCTGTCTTTTTCTATTAGTCTGCTTTTTCATTTAGCTTTGTCTGTACCTATCTTTTGTTCAATTTTTGACCCTCCAAAAGATAGAATCTGTCTTTTAGGTATTCAGAAAAGTTGTATATCTTGAAGTTCTCTTTCTAACCATATAAAGAACACCTTAATCCGATATCTGTAATAAAAGTTATAGAAATTTTCCCATTTCGTCTATCTTTTTCTATTAGTCTGCTTTTTCATTTGACTTCCTCTGTACCTATCTTTTGTTCCATTTTTGACGCTACAGAAGATAGAATCTATCTTTGAGGTCTTCAAGAAAGTTGTATATATTATAGTTCTCTTTCAAACCATATAAAGAAATTCGATATCTATAGGGAAAGTTATAACAATTTTCCCATTTCGTCTATCTTTTTCCATTAGTTTGCTTTTTCATATGACTTCGTCTGCACCTATCTTTTTTTCCATTTTAACCCTTCAGATGATAAAATCTGACCTCAAGATCTTTGGGACCAAATCTTGTTTGATTCTTTTGGTCATAACTTCTTCTCTAGACACTCAAATGATTTGGTTCTTGAACCATTGGACTCGTAAGACAATAGAGAAGATTTTTCTAGAATAAAGTGTTATGTCAGAATGTTCAAGGGTATTTTTAGCAAGAAACTTAAGTATAAAAGACATAAGGCATAAATGGAAGGGAAAATGGGACAATTCTCATTCACTAAGGGCATAATTAGAAGAAGAAGTGTTGTCTTGCTTATAAATGAAGAAGAAAAACGTGAATGGAAGGATAAGCTATAGAGAATAATGAAAATAAGAGAGAAAGAGAAAGAGAGTTTGAAGGTTTGACAGAAAAGAAGAGAGTGGGTTATGGTTTAATTCTTTTTAGTATTCAAGAAAGATTTTGAAGTTGTCCAAGAAGAGAAAAAGGAAGAGGAAGAAAAGCTTCCATTTGAGCTAAAGATTTCTTTATTTGGTGAAGAATCAAGGTAAGATCATTCTGAATCTTTTGGATTTTTGGAAGGATTCTAGTTCATGGAGTTTAGAAAATGTTTGGGTTTAAGTATTCTAAAATCAATTTTTAGTGATTTTGCATTATGGGATTTTCAATTAAATTCCTATTGAGTTATGATATAAAGTAATCAAGTGTTCTTGAGGTGTAAGCTTATGAATAAGCTAGACACATGGAAAGGGTAAAGATTGAAAGGAGAATTTAGAAAGATCATGTAAAAATGAAGTATGAATCTAAGTTCAATTAGACACATGTGAACTATGAAATGGAAATGAGCATAATATGTGTTCTAGAACATATACCCGGGATTGTCATGAACATGCATTGTACATATTCCATATACTCACATATGTATATATGAATGCTTCTAATTGTGCAAAGTTATTAATGTGTGAGTGCATTATGCGTATTACATAATTATGATGTGCAGGATAAATGTCTGCATTCAATTGTTTCCAGATTATTAAAGCTAGTGCTAATCTGGAGCGTATTGTGAGTAGACCTAGATGGTCTAATTTCATTGTTTGTTTTGTGCAAATTTTGGTATTGATTAACTACTGAATGTGATTGATTGTGTTGGTTTCCGGACAGGAAGTCCGATGATTGTGATGTTTGATTTGGATATTGAAGTGCTACTTGAATGTGAATTGGATGAACTATGTGTACTTAAGGTGATTATTAAATGTGTTCTAAATGTGCATTTGCATAGGAATGAAAGTGTGAATTCTCAACTAAATGTTGAATGCCAGAGTACGGTACGATGATATGTGAATATGATTGAACGGGATCATGCATAGGTGACTGATGCATTCCATTACATGAATGTATGAAACATAAACGTAGTTGTGACCGGAGTAGCCATCAAAAAAGGAGCTTAATGCTCAGAAACTGTAATAAGAGCCTCCGGCTCGATTATGAATGTACCCGGTATCCACTAAGCGATATGGGACATCATCTGATGTAGCCCAGTATCCACTAAGAGATATAGGCTAGATAAAAAGACACTCGGTCACAACAAAGCAATAAATGGAAAGTGGGTCTCATACACTCTGCATATTGATAATATGAATGATTAAATGGTAATGAGTGCAAAAATGTGAAATGTTATGAATGTGATTGTTTGTTATGTGACTAGGTGAGCCATCAATGATGGTCACTCATTGATTTCGTAAAAATTCACCCAAAATTTGTAATTATTTTTCAAGATAGCATAAGTGAAAGATTGCAATAACGAATTGTGATTTCGAGTTTTATGAAATGAAAGTATGGGCCCAAATGACTATTGAAACTCTAATGATTGTTTTGTTGCAATTGAAAAAGTTTAAAAGTAAAAGTGGGGCCGAATTGGTTATAAATTTTCGCATATTGTGTTTGTGATTCAAATAAAATTATACCGAATTCTAAATGATTGAGTGCTTTAGCACGCCACCCTTACAGGACGTAGACTCGGATATCACCCACGATGTCGGGTTCGGGTCCTTACAAGAGTGGGGTTCGGGTCCTTACAAGAGTGGGGTGTTACAGTTATTACAAGGACTCGACTTTTATGTACCAGTGTCAAGGGTACATGGGTCACTTAATTTGTTATGCCCAGCACAAAATTGACTAATCGTTTTCTCACCAATCGCAAAAAAATCATATACTAATATTAAATACAAAAATCAAGTAAGATACCGTGCCTTTATTTATCGGTCCAACTGATAAAATGGAACCTTTTTATGGCTCTAATCCAAAAGAGAACACATACATGCAGCATACATGACTTGGTTATGAATATGTAAGTTTAAAAACGTTTTTCATGTAGTGAAAGTCATCTTTTGCACTCCAAGTGCAAAGTTATTCAAAAATGTAGTTTCAAAAAATCAAACATTATCCTTTGCACTTCAATTGTAGGTTTGTTGAAAACAATATCATTCCTCAAAATAAGAAATAAAAACATCAGTTTCACTCCAAGTGTAAGGAGCTATTCAAAACAATGTTGTGTATTAAATACATAAGTATAATAGCATCTATTTGAGAATCAATTCTACTGTGCATTACCTAGGTTTAAAATTCACACACAAGTCATCATACCTATCTTGGGATGTCCTAATCCCATATGAGAGATATGTTTTCCCCAACTTACCTAAAAAACGTATACTCCCTTGACTTAAAATCCTCTTTATGATTTCCTTGATCGATAGCTCCCGAGACTTTATACATACAATATACAATGTATTACTATTCAAACATGTATCTCATATGTATAAACCACCATATAAGCGTATAAAACACAAACTTTTGCATTTTCTAAGCCATTTACTGCCTTGGATCCAATACTTACACATTTCAAAGTATACTTATGTACATTTGTATCTAAACAAAGTAGGCCACTACTCATCAGTCTAAGCAAAAATTTAAGTTCACTCTAAGTATACATGAAAGCATCGTTCCAATGTATACCACTAAAATCTTTAAATCCTAAGCCAAGTTTACTTAGGCATTTCATCAAAAACCTAATTTGCATGACTTTCAAGTCATATTTTCAAGACTTTATCATAGTACTTCATGTTCCTCTCTTGTTATATAACAAACACTTCCAAACAACTACATATTTCGCTACTCTATTAAGTCCAATTCCCTTCATTTAAGCCATATTCATCATAATTATACCACGCATTACATTAGTCCATTTCTTCTCCCATCATTTCAGCTAAGCTTATACAATATGCATCTTCTTCATTTTTTCCCCAATTGATATTATATATACGAATTAACACAATAGAATACATTTAAACCATCAATTCGAAAGATATTAAAATTTTTGCAAACTTTCACCAAAGCGAGGGCATTTTGGTTTTGGCTTAAGGAAACTTCTCCTTGACTCATTTCATTCATACGAACCATGTTTCATGCATAATCAAGTAGGGAGAACAATGTAACTTAACACCAAACTCAAAATCATAATGTAGAGAGAGATGAGACCAAATTTACCTAAACTTTCTTTAGGTGATATCTTCCAATCCTTTGGTAATTTCTCAAATCTAATCATATATTTGAGTTCCTTGACCCCAAATTACCTTAGAAAACCTAGGTTTGTGTTAAAGAATTAAAAAAATGTGGTGAAAGGTGGGTGGTGGCTGAAACTCCACTTATCCTCCTCTCCTCTCTTTTTTCTTTCCTTTCTTTTAATTGAAACAAAGTGTTTCTAATGTTTAATGAAGGGTGCATGGTCACACAATGAAGAAAGATCTAGATTATTAACTCTTCTTTGACCAAACATGGAGAAATTACCCTTTTTCCCTTAGCTTATATGAAATTACCATTATAACCTCCAAAATTTCCTAAATTAGCACTTAAGCCCAAACTTTAGGAATGATCAAAACTTTTATTTTCATTTTTGGTCTCTAAAATTTTTAACATTATATTTAAGCCCTTTAACTTTGTAAAATTACCTCTTGGTCTTCCAAGAATTGAAAACTTATATTTAAAACCCTTAACTTTTAACAATTGGCATATAAGCCCCTATATACATCAACTTTTCAAATTAAGCTTTCTAAGTGTCCAATAAGTCTATAATTCATTTCTAATCACCTTTAAGGCATTAGAACACATTTACCTCAACCCATCCAATGGACTCAATTTTACCCATTTAGAGGCTTATATGTCAGAAATCTTTAAGATTTTGCATACCGATGAACTCTAAGTTAATGAAAGGGCATATAACATTCTATATCACTGGCATATATACAAAATCAATTATATTTTTGAACTCATATACAACCATGTATATGTCAATATATAGTAGTATCTCCAAGTACTAACAAATATAAAAGGGCTCAGAAAATCTGACATTACAACTGACCTTTATGCCATTGGAGATTATGAAGCACTATATTTGACTGTATACTGCATGTGAGATTAGGAATGCTCTTGCTAAAGCCTTCTATGATGGGTTAGATAAAGGACAAATCTTTGCACTAAACCAACGAGCTTTCTCTACAAACAAGTTGGCCGTCCTCTATCCACTTGTTATGGTGACCTTGTAGAAATCTTTTAAGAACTAAGTCACCGTGATATAATTAAAATGAACCCCGATGATGTTGTTGATTATGCCAATTGATATATTACGAGTGCATATTTTTTTGAATGGGCTACACGCAAGGTTTGAACAAATTCGACATTACAAGAAAAGTAGGAATTAGAGATGGAAAATTACCGACAAAAACGAGACCGTTGCAAATTACATACAAAAAATCAATTTTTATGGGTAACATTTACGAGAAAATTTTCATTTAGCAGTGGTAGTAATATCCATCGGTAAATATGGAGGAAAATTATTCCAGCAAAATTTTTAACGAACTATAATGACGGTATAAAATACCCGTGGATAAAGAAGGCGGGAATTGTTAGAGGAATAAAAAAGTTTTGGATTTGCCAATGGAAACTTTTGCATCGAAAAATTTCATTAGTAAATTTTAAGTATAACATCATCATCTGCTTCGCCTTCAGTATTTTAAAGTAAACCAAAATGATGTTATTTGGTTTAATACCAAACAACATCGTTTTAGTTTACATTTAACTCACCCAAAAGCTCCTACCCCCTCCCCCCCCCCCCTCCACCTGCATCTTCTTTTTTGTCTCTCCTCTCGTGCAATTTCTTCTCTTCGGTTTCTCTATCGTGGACTCCTCTTCTACTCGTCAGTGTTTGTCTTCTCTGACCACTATCATCGTGTCCTTTGGTGGAGTTATTTTTGCAGCCACTGTCATCTGTTTTTCCATATATTGGATGAAAGTTAATTTGAGTATTTGGTTGCTTTCATTTGTTTGTGGATTATGTGATTAGAAAACAATTTTAAGGTATAAGTGTTAGTGATAGAAGGTACAAGACGTGATTTTGGTACTGATGATAAGATGAATTTCTGATACATGTAAGGTGTTTGATGAAATGTCTGTTATGTTGATGTTTATTGTATGGGATTGTTTAGCATAATTTAAATTGATAGAAATCTATTCCTTCAAATGATGGGAGTGTTATAACTTTGATTCAAGTGTGTATAATGAAAAATTAAATCATTCCTACATTGAAAAAATGATTTCAATTCTTTATTTTCAGTTCTTTTTTATGGTTTAGCGTAGTGTAGTGTAGTGTAATGGAGCTTACAAGAGAGTGGTATTTCGACCTTAAATTGGAAAACTAAAATATATAGCTTATTAAAAGTTAGGGTCTTGGTTTTAGCAAGTGGAGGAGGTGTAAAAGGGAAGTTATTTAGCCAAAAAAGCATCAAAAAGTTTCTTTGAAACTATTTTCCATTATTCTTGATCAAAAGTTCACCATTCTTTAGAGATAGAGGAAGGATTCAACAATTCTTTAGAGATTTTTAATAGTTAGGAACATGACTTTTTTATATTGTTTTCTTTATTGTTTTAATTGATATTCTTTATGTGTTTATGAACTAATATTGACATAGATTGAGGTGGGAAGAACCTCATTTGTGATATACTCTAATTGATTCTTTGGTTTAATGAAATTGTAGCTTTATTGTGATTTATTCATGCTTTTACATTTATTAAATCAAAGTAGCGAAGGTGAAAGATTCATTATTAGATAATAAAAATTGAGATTTGAGAGTTGAGATATAAGTTTAAATCATAACATTAATAAAAAGAATCAACTATAAGCTATTTAAAAGAAAGCTGCCTAAAGGTCTTTTTAGATTAGGGTAGAATCTATTAGAGAGGTTATATAATGAATTGAATTATTTTAAGGTTTTCTAGATTCAAAAAGGATTTTGGTTGATTACCCTTTAAATAGGTATTATATGTCTCAAGAAAGAATGTATTCAAAATTAGGAATTCTTAGTAGTCCAAGAACTAGAATAATTTATTAATTAATAGTGAAACTAAATACAATCGAGCCTTAGGGGAACTTGACCTAGCTAATAATTCATAGTTTAGTATGTTCTTGATTATTTCTTTACATTAGTATTTAGATTGCTACTTAATTTTATTTATCCAATCATCTATAAATTTTGACATATCTTGCTAAGTTTATGATAGTTAGTAGTTAATCAAGAATCCTCACGGGATTGATCTATACTTGCATTGTTAGCTACAACTACATTATGCACATGTGGTAAAACAATTAAAACAAACAATTAACTAATGTAGAATGCATCATTGATTTTTTGAATTATAATGAGTGTTCCATTTTAGAAAACCTATCTTGTACTACAAATATTGAATCCTTACCATTTCCAAAACTAAATAAACCTAAAGAAAAATCCATTAATAAATCTGCCTATCTATGGGGTTGCACTTGAGATTTAACTTTTTTATAAGTAACACATCTTTCACATATTCGCTTTATATTTCAAGATTCTTTTTTATTTTAAAGTTTCCTATGCAATGATAAATTTTAGATTTATTTTTCATATGTTAAATTAGCATAATTTACTATTCTACACTTATTATTCGTATTAGAACCACTATTTACATTCCATTTAAAATTAACCTAATTATTTTTATTTATTTTCAGTTCTTTATTACGTCATTAAATTGTAGGATCATAGAAATTATATACTCACATTCATTCAATTAAAGGAAAGGAAATGGTATATTTTATTGGTTTTCATCATTCTCTTTCCAACTTATAAAAAAGGGGTTTCTTTTGCTCAAGTAATGTCATTAATTCACTTATTTTAGACTGTTGGCTTTGCTTTAGATTTTAATAACCATTATGGAATGTGGATAGCTCTAACTATTTAATTTCTTGTTTCGATGTGGTAGAACTTGGAGAAAAAAGGACTTGTTCTTGGATGTCATTATTTGTTCGCTCTTCAAGTTTATTCTTGTTCTAAAAGAAAAGGAACTATAAAGTCCTAATCTAAGAATTAAAGTTTAGGGATTGATTGCAGGATAGGGAAGGTGTAGGCACCTAATCATGCTCATCTAAATAACTACCTAGGATTATGACAAATTTAAAGATTTGGGGAAAGATTTAAAGAAGAAAGGTAAGATTGGTAGGATGAAAACATAAGACAATTTACTATACCTTTGATAACTTAAATTGTATAATTTAATTTGTTATTACATAATTGATTAATTGTTGAGGAAAGAATAGTTTTATAAAGGTTTAAAGAGTATTTAAATTAGTAGGGCTAATTTTGATTATTATAATTGATAATACTTTTAAGTTAATTACATATATTTAAAATTTTGATATATAAATAATAAAGAGAATTCACACATCTTTTTTTAAATTTTGAATAATTTACCCTTCTTTTTACAAAATATTCTTTTTCTCAGGCCCTATATTATGTTGAAGAGCTTTGCTCATCCTTCTTTGTAGTCTAGAGTTGTCCGTCCATTTAGGTAAGTCGTCTAACTTATGTCTACCATATGTGTTTCTTTAATAATATGATTCTAATGCGTTTGGGTTTGTGTGAATGAAAAGGAGGTCTTGATTTTGTATTGTTGTTTAGAATATTCTTATAATCATTGATAAGTTTTGATGTTCTTCTTTAATAGTATAAGTATTTACCGTATGTGGAATGAGTTTGAGATCTTATGGATGATTTGATGTATAACTAAGTTCTTGGGATGGTATATAAGTTGGAAACCCGTAATGGAGCTCCTATGAGACTTATCACTGAAAAATTCCACAAGTCTAGCAGTCTCAGCAAGAATTTGATTTCTTGATTCACAGTTGTAAACAATGTCATGTAACATAGTATTGAAATCAATTGTAGGTGATTAATTCAATTGATTAATATTTCAACTTCAATGTAACTAATGCAAACTTAGTACTAACATAATAAATTCATATGTTTAATAGACAAGACAGTTCTTTGCATAATAAACCCTTAGGACAGTATATGGGCTAAAAACTCATGATATAGCTCTTATGAGGCTTATCAGTGAAAAATTTCACAAGCCTAAGAGTCACAGCAAGAACTTGCTTTTTTAATTCTCAGGTGTAAACTGTTGGGCCCCGCTTCCGAAGCCCAACATTCGGAGGTCGGAACGGCCTGGAGGGCCCACCGCTCATAACTTTCAGAG
>JAOSBN010000177.1:28144201-28156726 GCA_027563595.1 Erythroxylum suave | reverse complement strand
CATTCCGTCTGGTTTACACTTCACCTCTCTCTCACAAACTATTCTTTTTTCTAATTTCAATCAGAAAATATTCTTTTGATGACTTACCCTGTTGACGCTCTCAATGTTACCTTCCAAAATTGTCATTCAAACATTTTTAAGAATATAACATAAACTGAACTAAGTAAAGTCAAAGTGTTTGCATTCTGCATTTCGTCTGTGCACTATACTTATAAAGAACACCTTCCATGCACATCGTCTGGTGCATTTCGTCTCATTTTTATCCACATCGTCTGGTGCATTGTCGACCCTTAATCTTTAAAGTCTTTACGAAAGTTGTAGATCTTAAAGTCTTCTATTGAAGTTTTCTTTCTGTGACGGAAGCGAATCAGACGAAGTGTACAGACAGAAGGAAAAGCAGACGAAGTGCACAGACCAAATCTTCGTCTGCTTTACATTTGTCCGTCTCCTCTACATTTCGTCCATCTCTATCTTTCCTCACAATGTCACTAAATAATTTAATCTGTATAACTTAAAATCGTATCAAAAACATTATTACTGTTCAAATATATCATGAACATCTTCTCCTTTCCATTTCATCTGTTTCATTCCGTCAAACTCGATTATTAAAATTACATTGTAAATTTTACGATCAAATAAATAAGTTCAAATCCTATTAAAATTCAATTATTAAAATTACATTGTCAATTTTACCGCACAAATGTTTTTTACAAATGACTAATATTTACTATAATATAATAATTATAACCAAATTGCAATAACGGGGCATTATTACTGCACATTTGTGCAGTATTACTCTGCTAGTCTTTATAAAACACTTGGGATACTGCATACTACCATAAAATTATTTTCAGGGGTTATTATATTCATGTATTGTAGTTTTCCATTTTGTTAATTAAATATTTAATAAATTTGAAGATTAATTAATTGAATAAATTAATGAATTAATTGAATAAATAATATATTATATTATATAATTAATGATAAATTTGTTATATTTTATTAGAAATAAATGATCAAATAAGTAAGAAACTTATAATATTTTATTTAGAAAATATATTTATTAATAAATAAATTACTTTCAAAAATAAATTTTATTATTTAGAATTAAGATTTAATATTTGAAGTTTTTATTTATTTAAGAAACTTTATATTTGAAATCTTAATAAATAATTACTAAATTTGAAAGTGCAAATTAAATTAAATTATATTAAGTAATAAATTATATTATTAAAATAAAATCAGGTTATTATTAAAATAAGAAAAATAGAAAACTAAATTTTTTTAAAACTATATTATTAAAACAAAAAACAAAAAAAATTAGGTGGGAGCTTTTTGAGGCATCAAAAGACAAGAGACCGCTAGGCTAGCTAGACTTCAACTCCCATGGACCTTAATAAGTTTGAAGGATTTAAAACTTTGTGGAAGGTTTCATATATTCTCCCAATAGCTCCCACCGACGCTCATATTGTATTTGTCAATGGAGATATGGTTATGGTGGCATATAGAGCGAGTGAAGAGAAAGATTTGTTATGGTGGTATATAGAGCAAGAGAAGAGAGACCGTGTCAACAAAATGAGCACAGAAATGCAAAGATGGCAAATATACCAAAAAAAGGCGGTCGGTCTTAATTATCGTCGATCTGCATACCTTACTGTATCTCATTCTCCCCGCAAACGTCTCCACTACTGTCCAAAGAATTTGTCTCTGCTGTTATATGTGTTTCTATCTCGACACATTTTCCCTTACCCTTCACGGAGGTCATTCTCTTTCTCCCTTCCAACCTTTCATTTCCTATTATTTCACCTTCTTCCTGTACCTTTTTACTCATTCTCTGGTTGTTTCTGTCTTTTCTTTGGATTGTAATTGCAGGCATTTGGTTAGAGCATTGGTTGTGCCATTAACGTGTTGCACGATCATATTTCGCGCCAATGGCTGCGGTCTCTGGACCTCTGTCTCCCTTACCAGGTTTGTCCATCCAAAACTCCGTATCTTTCTCGTATTCTTCTTGTTCCATCATATTTTTTGTTTTATTCTTTTGCTCTGCCATGCAAGAACGCGTTACTTATGAATATGTGATTGTGGGAAATCCCATATTTGAGTTATGATAAAAGCATGTCATGAGATTGGTTCTTACTGTTGGTGGTTGGTTATGGCAGAATCTGAACTGGGCCATTCTGGGGATGAGAAGAAGACCAGAGTCGAGTCGTTGAAAAAGAGAGCGATTAACGCCTCCAAAAAATTCAGGAACTCATTGACGACAAAGGGTCGGAGAAGTAGTAAAGTCATGTCAGTTGAAATCGAGGATGTCCATGATGCAGAGGAGATCAAGGCAGTTGATGCTTTCCGCCAAGCACTTATCTTGGAGGAAATGCTGCCTTCAAAACATGATGATTATCACAAGATGCTCAGGTTTCTTTTTCTCTGTTTCCTTGTCAGATTCTCTTGGTTTTGTATCCACAATAATGATTCAATATCTTGTTCTGGAATTGCATCTTCAACTTTTCTAAGCACTATTCTTGAATGTAGAATATTGATTAATTTCTCCTCCATTTATCTAGATTCTTGAAGGCCAGGAAATTTGATATTGAGAAAACAAAACAGATGTGGTCTGACATGCTTCAGTGGAGAAAAGATTTCGGCACAGACACAATCATGGAGGTATTGAGAAGTTGGAATTTCTGCTAAATTAGTCAATGTAATTGTGACTTCTACGCTAGAAAATGAATCACGTGGCTTACAGTCATTGTGTGCTCCTTTGATGAAGTTACTCCGTTTGTTTTTCTATATTTTCTTCTGTGAAGGACTTTGAATACAAGGAAGTCGATCAAGTTGTGAATTGTTATCCCCAAGGCTATCATGGAGTAGACAAGGACGGTAGACCTCTTTACATTGAGAGGCTAGGCTTAGTAGATCCTACCAAGTTAATGCAAGTTACAGATATGGACAGATATCTCAAATACCATGTCCAGGAGTTTGAGAAAGCTTTTGCTTTTAAGTTTCCAGCTTGCTCAATTGCAGCAAAGAAGCATATTGATCAAAGCACGACCATTCTTGATGTGCAGGGAGTGGTGAGTGAGAAGTAATTAATGTATGATGATTTGATAACGTGAACCACTGTGAGGAGCTTCAGTGAATTTAAAGTTGGGAGATGCACGGTGGTACTATGCTGTTTCATTTCTCTTTTTAGTGACATTGATATGGATGTTTTGAATCTATTGTAGGGCCTCAAAAATTTCACCAAAGCAGCCAGGGATCTCATCACTCGCATTCAGAAGATTGATGGGGATAATTATCCTGAGGTATGAACGTCTCTGTTTCCCTTAATGTTACAATTGATTCAAAGTCCTTTTGCTGTGATTTCACTGTGGACAAGCTAATTGTACTATTATGCAATTTTTGTTTTATGCAGACTTTGAATCGCATGTTCATCATCAATGCAGGTTCTGGATTCAGAATGTTGTGGAACACCATTAAATCTTTCCTCGATCCTAAGACCACTGCAAAGATCCATGTAAGTGTGCTTAGCCTTGCCATAAATTGAAAATCTTTATCTGGGCCAAATAACCAATTACTATAGGGAATCGTTTTCAGGTTCTTGGCAATAAGTATCAGAGCAAGTTACTCGAGATAATTGATGCTAGGTAAGTTTCTGATGAGTTGTTATCATTGTGTCCTGTCTTCCTTCTGGGTTATTACTCCTATTCAACTTAAAATTTTCTTGTCCAATATTTGTAGGTGATTCAGTTTTTTCCTGTTTAGACCATGCTTATGGGTACTGATTATCTCATCTGTTTGTACTTTTTGCTTTATGTTCCTTCGTGGCTCCCTTCTGTATTAGTGAGTTGCCTGACTTTTTGGGAGGTAACTGCACTTGTGTTGAGAAAGGAGGATGTCTGCGTTCTGACAAGGGCCCTTGGAACGACGAAGAGATTTTGAAGGTGAGTTGGAGTTCCTTCTACAAATCTTTGCAACTTCAACCAAATTCATTCCATGCATACGGCCTTAAATTAGCAGCTAAAGTTTTACTTAATTAACTTGCAGATGGTTCAAAATGGTGTGCACAAATGTTCAAACGGAACTCTTGATGAGAGGGCAATGTCTGAGGATGAGCCTGTAAACTCAAAGGTCTCATTTGTTGGAACTCACCATTGCATTTATTCTTAACCTTGCGGAGAAAATCTGGTTTAAATTGTAGCTTAATTTTTAAATAATGCATCAGGAACTTGACTCTCCTAAGTTAGCCTTGGACTCCCTAAGGGAAAATGTAGAGCATCCACAGCTCTCTGCTAAATCTCAAAAGGTAAGTTCAGCATATTTTAGAGAAGTTTGTTGGAGATTAAATTTTGTGAGCAATTTGCAGGTTAACTTTAGCCCTCCTGGGACTAAAATAAAACCTATGAGGCTAAGGAAGGAAATCTGTCGACATTCATGTATCTTCCAGGATGAGTAATCACATTGCAAAAGATAGTAATATGCAGATTCATTATACACTGATCCTTAAGTTAGTCGATGAATAATCAAACTATTCTCCACTTCATGTCACTAGGTCACTGCGATTATCGGCTCAAAATGCCTATCTTCTGAAAAAAGAAGAAATCACGTTTTTGTTATATGCATGTTATGAATCTTAGACACACTCATGTTTGCTATTTTGCTAGTTAAGAGCAGTTATATGTACATTATTGGGCAACAAGCCCCTGAAACACTCGAACTTAATTTGTTACTTCTGTTAGTTGTCATTCAATCTGCATTCTGCTTCTGCAGTATCATTGAACATCCAAAGTGTTTCAACCTACAGGTAGCCTTTGAGGATTATGGTCCAGTGGTTGAGAAACCCGTGGATTTGAATTGGAAAAGCATGGCTGCAAGTCAGAAACTACTGAGTAAGAAATTACTGAGTCAGAAACTGCTCAGCCAGAAGTTGCAGAGTGGGAAGTTTGATGTTTCTAAAGGCAAATTACCTACTAGTAAGTCTTATACATATTTATTTCTTTGGTTTCTGCCTGAATAAAGTTGACCCTTGCATGATGAGGGGACAAGATATTGGAAAAGAACTTGTTGGCTTGCTTCATTTTCTTTCCAATTGAAAACATCTTTTGTTTTGTCTTACAAGCGTAATTAGAGGTTAACGTGTAATGATGTTACTGAGACACATCTAAAGGTCAAGTCAAAGATTTTTTAGAGAAGAATTATTAGAAGGTGGTCCTAGATTGTTTCTCAGTTTAGTGTGATAACTTCATACATTGTCGATATTCTGGTACATACATATTGCTGGCTCTTGTGGAATTTACATAAACAGATTATGCTTATAAAAGCCTTTCTTGCATATCCATTCAGGATCGTACTTATACATTCTAGATTCCTTTTACTTACAGAAGCTAATTCTCACAACAAGATTCAAGATGGGTCAGGCCCACCAGTAATCACTGGTGTAATGGCCTTTGTCATGGGCATTGTCACCATGATCAAAGTGACACGCAATGTACCCAAAAGGTTGACTGATTCCACCATAGACTCCAATAGTCCTGCATATATTGAGGAGCCAGAAGTCAAACAGAAGCAGATTGCACCTGCCGTCTCCAAAGAAGACTTCATGGCTGTCGTGAAACGCACGGCTGCATTAGAGGAAAAGATGAATGTTTTGAGCATGAAGCCCGATACCATGCCACCAGAAAAGGAGGAAATGTTGAATGCTGCCTTGAGTAGGGTTGACGCCTTAGAACAAGAGCTTGTAGCAACCAAAAAGGTACGTTCTGGTCACAGTGAAGTAAATTCTTGTTGCACCATGTGTAACGTGCATTCAAATGTTGATAACTGATTGCATGAACTAATACAGATTTGTGTCTACAAAGATCTTTCTTGTAGCATGTTATCTTTCAATGTTCTGACTTGAGAAGAAATTGCTCATTCTCACTTGCTCTATTTGGTTTCATAGTAATCTTCCTTTTCATTTTTCATCTTTGCCTCACGTTATGCACCGAAAGTGGGGTATATTGAGATTAAGTTTGACATAAATTGAGATGAATTTCGAGGAAAATTAGTTCTAGATGTCATGGATCTAGTTACTGGCGTTCACATGAAGAAACTGAGTTTGGTCAGAACATATTGCTCATGCAGTTTTGTGTAAAGTATTAATGCATCTGTTCCTCATTTCCATACTCTGTTCGCTACATGTTCCTTCTGTTGTTCGTGCATATTACAGCTTCTAATACTGTGCAAAGGAACTAGATAATCATACTGTTAACTAGAACTCTGATCTGCATTTTTTTAGGCTTTGGAGGAGTCACTTTCTAAACAGGAGGAGGTCATGGCTTACATTGAGAAGAAGAAGAAGAAGAAGAAGCTGGTATGTAAATAGTGTTCAAAACAAGTCAAAATTTTCTTTCGTTTCATTAACGTTGGAATTCAAGTAGCTTGAATTCTTAACATTGTCTGCCGTGTGATGTAGTTTGGCTGGTAAATGAAGAAATGAATGAGTGTAGGATAGGATACGAACACAAACGGCGAGATGGTTTTCTGCTTTCCAAGGCCAGCAAAAGCACAGTTCTTTAAGGTTTCATGTATAGAATAGCGGAGAACTTCGTGATGATCTTACTATATGCCATTCACACCTTTCATGTAGTAGCATTGGTCTGAAGGGTGAGCAAGGCGTAAAAGAAATAGCCATTTTTGTTTCTTGGCCATGATTTATAATTAGCCCGAGCTCCTCAAGCATGGACTGCGTTACAATGAACAGCAGGAGACAATTTGGAGAGTGTGAGACTAATGTCTATTGATTAGCATATATGTTGCTGTCTCTCAAACACATGAGAATGAAGCAGGCTTGAAATCTTGCTCTCAAATTTCCCCTTTTTGTTTTGTTTTGATTGACGGGTTTGTCAGAACTTCGTCATACTTTGTGTATAAAAAGGTTTATACTGTCTACACCAACATTTTCAGAATTGTTGTCGGATTCCAAGTTCTGTGACCCCCTTGGAAATGATTCAAGAGTTGTTCGCAGAGAAATGTAGGGTAACCAACACGGCCTTAAATTCTTAAAAGACGAAACGACTTGGCGTTGAAAGGTATCGTGTAGCGTATTACTTTAAAGCTGGCACGCATCGCACGCGAAAGTCCAATTTGGTGGTGGTGGATTCCAGTTTCACGAAAATCATGTTTCGCATGTATATATTATATAATAATATTAAACATCGAGAAATTAAAATCTAATAAATACGTAATAATAATAATAATAATACAATAACATGTACTGACAAAGAGATCGCAGTCTTATATTTTTTTCTAATAATAATACAATTGAGCTAGGAAGGTGACTTGGAGGTCAGCAGGGCGGCAGCCAATTATTCTACCCACGGCATGCAAAGTACATTTGTCATTGAGGGGTTGCTTTCTTCCTCTTCCAAACATTAGATGGATATTAATGGATTCAAGGCAAAGCAAAGGCCAATCTAAATGGAAAGAAAGAAAGAAAGGCCATTTGTCATATAGTTCCTACTAAGCCATTCCTGTTTGGCTCAAGTCAGTGGCTCCCCCCCTCTCTCTAGCCCAAATTTTACCTCCAACCTCCCTAAAATGCCCCACTACCACCGGAGCTTATTTAAAGAAATATGATATCACCTTCATTCAACTCAATGTTTATATTTCTCTCTATAATAATTAAAAATAACAACCTAACTCCACTTGTAAGCAGATTATGACTTTATCATTTGGATGTCAATTGCACGGATTGCGTCAGTCTTGGTCGAGTCCGAAAATATTTGGAAAAGTAATGTCATATTCCTGTACGAAGAGTCGTGATTAGCTGTAGCTGAACCAAAGTGGGTCAGAGCCGATGACTTGGTCAGGGACGGGCATCGGTTGTCCGAGCTTGCAGACAAAGCACAGAGGAAAGTGGTGATGTTTCCTGAGAAAAACAAACTCAATATTCCATTTTCAAAAACCCCGTGTGGCCTTCAGTCTTCACATCTCAGTATTTATTTTTCTTTTTTGGAAACTCTCACCTTTGCTCCAATCTATCCAAATCGGTAAAAGTCATCAACAACATCACTCCTCCTTTTCTCTTTCCCTCACTGTTTAGATAGATAAAACTTTGATTGATTCTTGCCTTCGTAGCTTACTGTTCAGATCCATATTTGAGAAAGTTATGCTTGGAAGCTAGTTTACCCTTTTCTGGGTAGCTTCCGATTCGATGGCTTCACACCAGAATTGAGAGTTCAAAGGCAGGAATTTTGGTTCTTGGCTTGATTGGAGGTGAAAGTTTTAGTATTTACCTTCTGGACTTGGTAGAATTAGTTAAAAGTTGCAGAATTGTGTGAAATTGAGTAGGGGGTGGAAAAGGTGAAACTTTTACTTTTGGATTGAATTGGGATTGGAAAAGAAGTAGAGGGAATATCATAAGAAAGAAGAAGCTGATCTCAAAAGATCGAAGCTAGCGGCAAGTAAGTATCAATTCCAGGTCCGCTCTTTTTACGTATACATATTCTGGCCTTTTTGTTTTTTTGTCCTGATCATAAATTCCCAGACCCAAGCATAAGTTTCTAAATTTGCTTTCTTGTTGCTGCGACTGGGTACGTGAACTGTGTGATATTGACTGGGTACGTGAACTGTGTGATATTGTTGTGAACTGATTCTGATTGTTGTAAGTTGAATACGCAAACATTGGACTGCTCGCCACGAACTTTTGTTGGGTTTTTCCTCTCTTTTTTTTTTAACGCTTTCAGGCAGATTGTTGGGGACTACTAGAATTCTAAGCTTGTTGAATGGCAATTTGCAGGATATGGCGACCATGGTGGAACCTCCAAATGGAATTAGGCCTCGGGGAAAACATTATTTCTCATTTTGGCAAACTTTGTTTGAGATTGATACTAAATATGTACCGATCAAGCCCATAGGGAAAGGTGCTTATGGTGTTGTTTGCTCATCCATTAACAGGGAGACAAACGAAAAGGTTGCCATAAAGAAAATCAATAATGTGTTTGAAAACAGGATTGATTCTTTGAGGACTTTAAGAGAGTTGAAGCTTCTTAGACATATCCGTCATGAGAATGTGATTGCATTGAAGGATGTTATGATGCCAATACACAGGGCCAGTTTCAGGGATGTGTATTTGGTGTATGAACTCATGGACACGGATTTGCATCAGATTATCAAGTCATCGCAGTCACTATCCAATGATCATTGCAAATATTTCCTATTTCAGGTAATTTTGTCTCCAGCAATTCTACTTTTAGTTATTTCTTTACTATTTCAGCTTCAGTTTTGGTATTAGTGTATTAGGTAGAATAATGACGCGTAGTTCTTAAAGTTGGAATGTGTTTCCAGTGATCTATGTTCTTTCAAATTTGTATATCATCAGGCGGCATCTCCTTTTCTTAAATGGTATGAGTATGAGTAGTCATTTTTACTAACATATTGCTCTTTAGGAAAACCTCTTCTCTTGGACTACACAAACTGTATCCATTATTAGCTGGCACCTAGCCTTCTCTCAGCACTCCAATGGGATATTTTATGAAACTCAAAAGTTCTAAAACAGTAGTTGGTTTTCAGCAATACCTAGATTCCTGATTTCAATTTCTTTATAGGTAATGGTAGGGAGGAAATGAGTCACGTAAAGTCCATGTCTACTCTTCAGCAAATTTGTTGTCCTAATTTTAATCATAAAAAGCATGAGCCTCCTCTTCGTAATATTTTTCTTTACAAATGATAAATACCTTTTCTGCTGCTTTTAATTTCCTCTTCCATGGAATTATAACTCTCTGTCCTAATTGTGAACATTTAAAACTGGTGCACAAGATGATTGTGGGAGATTCAGTAAGATAATCATTTCTAAGTGCTATGCTACTTCTAAAGTCAGTTGTCAGATATGACAAATTTCATGAGCTTCTTTTAGGATAGACTTGTTCAGTTCACACCAGGAAAAGCTTCATGTACAGTTTTACTAGTTTGAAAGAAAAACTGTTCTGCACTTATAACTGTGTTGCTTTTCACATACTTTGTTTCTTCTTGATATTTTCTGCTACTAATTGATCTTTATCATATCTTAGTTGCTAAGGGGGCTGAATTACCTTCACTCGGCAAACATTCTTCACCGGGACTTGAAGCCAGGAAATCTGCTTGTTAATGCAAACTGTGACTTGAAGATATGTGATTTTGGTCTAGCACGAACGAGTAGAGGCAACGAACAATTCATGACTGAATATGTGGTCACTCGCTGGTATCGAGCACCCGAGCTACTCCTCTGCTGTGACAATTATGGTACCTCTATAGATGTCTGGTCAGTTGGATGCATCTTTGCTGAGATTCTTGGGCGCAAACCTCTTTTCCCTGGAACAGACTGCCTTAACCAGCTGAAGCTAATCATAAATGTCCTTGGGAGCCAGCGGGATGTTGACCTTGGGTTCATTGATAACCCAAAAGCCAGAAGATACATAAGAACACTTCCTTACGCCAATGGAATCCAGTTTTCCCAGTTGTATCCTCAGGCAGATCCTTTGGCAATAGACTTGTTGCAAAGGATGCTTATTTTTGATCCATCTAAGAGAATAACTGTGACAGAAGCACTGCTACATCCTTACATGTCGGGGCTGTATGATCCAGGATTTAACCCCCCTGCTCAGGTTCCGATTAATCTTGACATAGACGAGAACATTGGGGAGCATATGATTAGGGAGATGATGTGGCATGAGATGTTGCATTACCATCCTGAAGCCGCATTAGCCAATACATAAATATGGTTCTTAATTGCTATTCAGTTGTTTTCCTTACACCGCGATGTGTCTTTGGGATCAGGACTGTAGTTCCAAGTCAAAGAACCGTATCAGCGGTTGTGCTTTAAACCCTAGTGAAGTCCTATGATTTTTACCATCTAAACCCTGGTAAAAGTATTTGGAGTAGAGGATGTTTCAGCAATAACAAAGCTCGAGTATGGTCTTCCTGCCACCGTGTTTTTCTTTTTGTTTTTGTTTAGGGAAAATCTGTGGGAACTGAACAGATTGGTTGATGGGGACAGAAAATAATTAGGGGCTTAGACAATCGTCTCAGTGATTGAGCCAGGTTGGATCAGAATCAGCCTCAGGCAGGTTCTTAAACAGAGCTTCTGAAGCTCATAGCTCATGAGATAGAGCTAGTCTACTATTACTTCCAAGGCCAGAGTGGAGCTTATTAGGCCAGGAGGTCTTTATTACTCTTCTTGTTCGACTTCTGTATCTATCAAAAGCCTTTCTTTGCTGTTTCCCATGCTTCCACTCCATCGGTTATGCATACGTGCACTCTAGAAGCACACAAATGGATGAAAATGCCAGGTTTTTCACCATTACCAAATGAAATTTGACTTGAGTGGCAAATGGATAAACGATTTCTTTATGTATGTGGTCGGGAAGATTCAAATAGAATTCAGGAGGATCGGCTTACCTCACTAATCACAAAAATAGGTTGACTTGAGGAAAAGTTTGTAACAGAGGAGTGTAAAAATAAAACTTAATTGCTGATAAAGTATGTCTACTCTATTATATTAATTATTAAGCAATTTATGAGATTAAAATAAACTCAACCTCTGTGGAAATTTCAAAAAATTATTAAATGACAATTACCCCTTTCCTTCCCATTACATATAAACTGAAATTGAAACTTGAATGGTAATTGGTAAAGAACAAAGCAATGGGAATCTTAACATCGTACTGGATACAATATTTTTTTAGTATAATCAACAGATTTGGAAGAGATTGTGTCCCTTGGCTCTTTCTTTTTCTACAGCTGCATTGTTTGGGCAAGTACAACTGGGAATGCATTGCCTGTACTTTAAGTGGACAAAAAAAAACAAAAAAGGAAAAAGTGACGTTTGGTTCAATGGACGGCAAGTGGGAATTTAATATAATAAGCTGATGGCATTGAACCCACGTTCTGCTTTCCAGGTCAAACTCCATCTTCTGCAATCTGGTGCTAAAGGTGGCCGTGGCCGTGGGTCCTTTCTCAGGGATTGAAATTCGTCGAAGTCGAATTCCATTTTATGAACCATTAATTTTCTTCTTTCTGGGATAAGTTCCATTAATTTATGAATGGAAGATCTAATCATACGTGCTACAAGTTTTATACTCTTATTTGGAGGGTTTAGTTTAATTGACATCACTTCAAACTCTAGAATATATGGTCGCAAGTAGAATACGAGAGATACAATGACGTGAAAGGCTAAAATTTTTCTTTAGAGTTTATGGTTTCTATTTTGATGGACTTTGTAATTGTTACTTGCCAGTCAGTAAGTCCGCCATTTTGATAGACTTTGATGCATCTATCCTCCTAAAATACTTCATGAAGAGGAAAAATGAAGGAGAACAAGTTTGACAATTAGGGTCAAATTGGAAAGATATACACGAGTGAAGAAAGAAGTAAAGCAACCTCCTTTCTACAAACAACCATGTGAAACTCGTTTCCTTCCAACTCAAAGCCGGAAGTTTTCAAAGTCTTTGACCCACCAAATCCAATTCCATAAAAGCAAGTGTTTATCTTTTCTTTTTTCCTATTATCAAT
>JAOSBN010000177.1:28119521-28144101 GCA_027563595.1 Erythroxylum suave | reverse complement strand
GTTTTCAAAGTCTTTGACCCACCAAATCCAATTCCATAAAAGCAAGTGTTTATCTTTTCTTTTTTCCTATTATCAATTTATACTGCTAAGTTAGATAACACTTTTAATTAAAATTAAGAGGTTCACCTAATACATAACTTCAATTCAAAAAAATTGACATAAATTAACTCCAACCTTTAATTAACAAGAGATGGTGTCTATATTAATTAATGTTGTACACATATTTATATAAGTTTCACATAAATACGTAAATGTGATTAAATTAGAGCTAGAAGTAGTTAACAAAAACAAGAGGATGTAGTAGCTAATAGTATAGAGAAACATGCATCAGAACCATAAACCGAATATTATTTAGTAATCAGCTCTCTCTAGTTGTTGCCTGCCAACTCTAACTTTCCCTCCTATAAAAATATACTTTTTGGTATCATCAACTGAGCATTTCTGGTCTATAAATTCCATTATCGACGCCCACACAAACCTCTTCTCTTCCACCTTATCCTCTCATCCCTTCTTGAAACATCTTTCAGTCTCTCTTTCTCTTCCCTTTCTCTTCTTTCATAAATACTAACCCTTTAGAGGTTCTAAAACTCTGTGTTCTCTTAGAAGCTTACTCAAACCCGAGTTCGTAGCTACGCTTGTTGGTTTTAGTTCCTCTTTGCCGACACGCTCAGTTTCATGTTTAACAACTTGTTCTTGATTCTTGAGACTCATGTCTCTTGTACTCAGTGAAATCCTCCTTTCGGGTTTTATGATCAACTCCACCCTCAGACGCAGGACCCATCTTGTTCAATCTTTCTCTGTTGTTTTCCTCTACTGGTTCTACGTTTTCTCATGAACACTCAGCCCCTGATCAGAAGCTTTAGTTTCTATTCATTTTGTTAGAAACTATCTTGAAATAATCCCTTCCTTTTCTTTTACAATTTTTCTGGGTCCTGTGCTTTCTGTTTCCTAGAACATAGTTGATCATAATCACCTTATATATTAATTTGATTGTTAATTAGTAATTACTGTTTTTGCTCTCCTTCAATGGCCTCTTCAAGTGGGAATTCTTCAGGATCAAGCTTGCTGCGAAACTCGAGCTCTTCTGAGGATCTAGACCAAAAATTGGACCAGAGAAAACGCAAGAGAATGATCTCAAACCGAGAATCAGCCCGTAGATCCAGGATGCGCAAACAAAAACAACTCGATGATCTCACAGCTCAGCTGAGTCAACTCAGGAAAGAAAACAACGAGATCATGTCTAACATGAACATCACCACACAACTCCATAACGGCGTTGAGGCTGAGAACTCCATCCTCAGAGCCCAGTTGTCAGAGCTCAGCCACAGACTTGACTCTCTGAACGAGATCATCCACTTTGTCAACCAAAGCAATATTGATGCTTTTGGAGCTGAGGATTATCAGATCGGGGGTGAATATGATTGCTTGGTGAATCCATGGAGTTCTTTCGACGCGAGTAATCAACCCATGATGGACATGGTCATGTACTGATCGATGTTGGTTGCTGGAATCTACGTGGTTCGTTCTGTCCTAAATATTACAAGAGATGGTTTCTGATATTGGTCGTGGCTCGTTTTTTGTGTTTGTCAAAAAGAGTGTAGGGCTCTTTCTTGGTGGAATCTAATGTAAAAGGATTTGGTCACGTAATAAAAATATGCAGCTGGTTCTGTACTCTCTACTTTCTTTAATGCAAGTGGGCTTGGAATTGCATTTTCCCCAATGTTAATTGGTAAGAAGTTGACCTTTTAAGGTACGTTCGTACAATGTTAGGAATTACGCTTCACAAAAACGAAAAGAAGGTGGTCATTTGCTTGTATCAATAACTAGTCTCTAACTAACCATCCAGAAAGGCACAGGGAATATAATTATATCAGCAATGTTGTACACATATATATGGTTTATTTAACTTTTATACGCAGTGGTCCTCTCCAAAGCATTTTTTTAAATTAAGACATTATTTTCAATACAAACAAAACTTGGAACAAAGAACAAACTGGAATTTATATTTAATTTTGGTATATTGTTTAGCCTAAGAAGTAATGCCAAATCTTCACCATCGAAAGTTGCATGTTATTATTTTTGAGAAATTACTTCATGATTTATTGGATGTAGCCGTCTAGGGCTGTGCTTTGACAAAAGGTCACATGGCATGCCATTGCATCAATTTCTCATCTTTAGGAAAGTGTCAATTATGCCCCAAAAAAAAAAAAAAAAAAGGCAACACTGACGTCTTCGACTAATACGGCATTAGGCACTTTGTAGATGTGCTTTTCAAAAATCACACACACACACATATATATATATATATATAAGATTAAAGTTAAGTCTGAGCTATACGTACCCAGTCAAGAAATATTGCGTCATATCTTAAGAGTTGAGAGATCAAATTAATAGTCAAAGTTGATGCTATTCTTAACTGTGAAGGCATGTGGCCAACTAATGTAGGTTCGGTTCAAAGCATTGGTTAATTTGTTTAATGGAGATCTGATATCAAATCAGTCCTATTTTAAGATTGTGGCATTTAATTATTCCAATCCATGATAACAATAATGCTTATTAGAAGAATATTCTTAATTAAAAGTCGTACTCCACCGAACAATTTCATGTTACGACAGGTTGGTGACTTAATTGGGTTGTAAAGGTATAATCAATTAATTAGTTAATTTGAGTACTAATGGACCGACGTAAAATCTTAAAACTTATGATCCTTTCTTACAATCATAGAATATTAAGTTTTAATAGTACACAAGCCTAAGAAGGGCTTTGGACATACAAAATCTTATTTCAATGCAGTAGAAAGAGTAGAGTGTTATTTCCACTCCACATTATGTAACACCCCTTCAATTAAAAAACAAAATGATACACTCCTTTCATTTTAACTTCATATATATATGTATATATGGGTAAAATATAATGTTGGTAACGGATTCGTTCAAATCTAAATTTGATCCAAAACTCTATAGAAAGTATAAACTATTTGAATGTCGCTCGATTTCAAAATTTATTAAACTTTGAACTAATTCAAAATTTGAAAATTCTAATTCTTAACCCAACTTGATCTGATCATATTTGAATATCGCTTCAATTTGATTTTTATTAAACTTTGAACTATATCAAAATTTGAAAATTTTAATTCTTAACTTACCTCCATCATCTGATCAAGGCTAAACTCAAACTTTTTTGTATCTTTTCATTGTAAAAGATATAAAGTTATATATTTCAGTAATAAATAAATAATCACATTTTAAGTACAACTGATTAATTGATGAATTGGTGTTATAAGTAATTTAACTTAAATAATTCATTAGGTGACAAATTTGCTTTTAATGGGAAAAAACTTTATATCTTTAACAATAAAAAATATAAAGAAGTATGAGTTTATATATATATTTCACATGCTCTTGTAAATGCCAAATATTTATTTATTTCATTAGTCACGTCAATAAAATGTAATAAAAATAACTTTTTGAACTACGCCATTGATTTTTGAAAAATTGAATACTCTATTCAAAATTTTAAAAGATTAAATACAAAAATAATTAATTTTGAAAATTGATAATATATTAAAAATTTTAAAAGATTAAAAACTAAAATTTTTATATTTTATAAGTCATTATTCCTAAATTTATTTATCATTTAAGACAATTATATAAAATATGCAACACATAACAGGTTATGTAGATTATGATTATTACCTCTTAATGTGATTATAAATAAAGATATTGATTATTTGTTTTTATCATATAAAAATAAGGTAACAACTTCTTTCCCTCCTTTACTATTATTCTCTAATTTTTTATAGTAAGAAAAAAAAGGCAACTCGCTCTCCCTTGTTAAATATTATTCTTATTTTCATCAAATATTTATAACGATCTACATATTTTCCACCGAGCCTGTATTTGTAGCCCAATTTGATAACTCTCGTTCATTGAAGTTCATGAAGTGCTGAGTCTGTCAAGTTTAATGGCCCAGCCCAAACTCCTCGTCAGCCCATTAACCATTTTTCAAATAAAAACCAAAACGACTAGCCGTTTCGTATTTAAGCGGGTAAGTGACAGCTCCTCTCTCCTTCCAAGCCCCTGGTCAGAGCCAAAAATGTCCTCTGAAAACCCTAGAAAATGGCGGTTCACTTGGGAGGCTCAATCTACCGCCCCTAATCTGAAGTTGTTCCTCTTCGATTCCCACACCAAGCCTTCAATCCACTGCAATGGAATTCGGGTTGAGCTGGTTCCGGAACGTTCACGCCTTCATGTGAGCTGGACTACGGAAGCCGCCGTAAAGGTCTCACTTTGGGTTCCAATTCCTAGGGTTTTGATCGACACTGATTCTCCGGTGAGCTTTCGCGCTTTGGATGATCACATTGAAGTTAAGCTCCTGCTTCTTCTCCCTGTGGATCATCCACTCCTTTCAGGCTTCGATTCTGTTTTGAATATCAGTGTCACTGGAGAGAGTAATGAGGTCTTGGATTCGAATAAACCTCTTGTTATGGGCTTTGGTAAGGTTAATGAAGGTTAATGAACTAGAAAGCTTTAGTTCTCAGTTGGTGTGGTTTCGCTTATTTCGTGTTTGGGTTGATTTGGGTTAGATTTAAAGGCGTTGTCGTCAATGGAAGAAGAAGGAGTGCACGTTTTCTGTAGAAATTGCTCCACTAGATTAACTACAAGTCCCCTTAGGTAAGTTATATTTTGTAGTTTATTTAATTTGTAGCTGTATGGTTTCTGAGTATGGCCCTGAAATATGTGATAAATTATTATATTTCTGCAGACTCTCTTTCATTATTCAAGGTTGGTTTAATTTCATTTCTGTTTCCTTATATTTTTTTCCTTACGTAGACATTTTGTAGAAATGCCATCTGTTAACTGGCGTGAGATGGCTGACAACTGGTTTGGAGCTTGCTGCTGTTCTTTTGGTGGAATTAGTGAGAAGTTGGTTAATAGGTATGTGGATGCCTATACATGTTCAAAGGGTTTGTGCATGTTAGATTCTTCTACTATTACTCTTTGCAAAGATGACCTTGTAGGATGTAAATTTGGTGATATGGTAGGAAACCAAATTAATGAGGTGAAACAGGATTATGCTGTAAATGTTGAAGATCCACATGATTCCATAAGCATTCCTGCAGCAGAGACAAGTTGTGACAATCTTCAGAAAATTGATTGTTTTAATCGGAGAATCAGGTCTAAGAACCTGAAATCTGGAGTCATGGAAGAAGAAACCTGTGGTAATGAATTGTTCTGTGAGCTACCAGCTTCGGAAATCTCTGAAGATGTGGCATCAAGGAATGAATGTTGTGGTACAACATGTCATGCTCAAGTTCTTGCCAGTGATTTTTGCTCGTATGATCTGTCTGATTCTTCTTTAGTGGACCAGAAAGTCGCAAAAACCACTGAGGTCATGACAAGTCAGAGATTTTTTCTTAATGGCCTTCTTGGGGATGTTTTCATGGCCAGATCCTATAATGTGTCGGAAGATATTGATTGGAAGAAATTTGTTTGCTCCGAGTGTTCATCTCTTCTTGGAGCTTATCCTTGTGCTAAAGGTTATGTGCCTGTAGATGCTGGCATCAGACTCTTTAAATGTTACCTTTCCACTTCTTTACCTGTTGGAGGATCACGCGACATATTCAGGTAATCCCGTGGTTCAGGATAGGTGGATATTGTTTATTCTTCCTTTGAACTGAACGATATCAATAACATCAATTCCATTAACATTAACTAATCCATTGGAGAAATGGCTTTGGTGTTGTGATCATAATTAAGTTTCTAACCTTGGACAGGAAATATACTTTGGAGAAAATGTTTGCCAACCAGCTTGTGGAGTTTGCGCACGATGAATTATCATTCCGCACAGTGGTCAGGGATTTGACGACCAAATCACCTATGCTGCAAGTAGTTCTTATAAATCCAAATTCTTGGTGCTGCACTGGAAATATTTCAGAAACAGAAAGCAGTATGGAACAAGTTTCAAATTTAGATCTGCACCCCGTTATCAAGATTCTTTTTTGTGATTGTGGAAGCACCGCCCAATCTGAACCAAGGTTTGTCCGTTGAGAATTGTTTTCTGATATTGTTATCTAGCAACTGAGAAACCAAACTGGAACTTCCAATTCAAGATGGTTAAATATTAGTAAATTTCTTAATCTATAGAAAGTGCACAAATGAATGCTCTTCATTCATTCTTATTAGTTTCTGTCTTATACTGCTAGTTCTTGTAGTGTGCTGATCGATTTGGTTTCTTTTTCCTTGTTATAGATTCATATAGAAATTGAAATATTTGTACTGCTGGGAATGATGGGTTTTGATCAATAAAAATAGAGTGATCGAGATGTAATCTAATTCGTATTTTTATTCCAATACTATTCCTTTCATTCTTTTCAAGTTACACTAATATGAAACTGCCTTGCTGCAGGGTATTAGAGGATTGGGTAACAAAAAATAAACCCGATGAAGCTTTTATGTTGGCATGCCAAATAGAAGAGTTGGTTGAAAGCATGAGATCTGGGAAGGATTTCTTTCCACCTTCCTGTGCTTTCTTCCAGCACTTTTCGGTGTTAACCATGCCTAGGTGAAGATGATATTTCGTTTGATAGGTTTGAACTAGTGATGATGCAAACTGAATAACCGACGACTCCATGTTGCGAGATCAAATCAACACTGTTTGGGATGATGACGACTTTTATTTTCATGGAATTGGGGAATTACAGGAAAGCAGACTCCATTTAAAAAATATCTATTATTTCGGTGATTGGGGCCTTTCAATCCCAGCAGGAATTCAGGTTTAAGTGGTGTCATTACACTTTTGTGATGCTGCATGTAGGGGACATGGTTGCAATTGTGCAGGGTATTGTATAGATTCTGTACAGCTTCTGTTTCTATCATATTGATATGCCAGGTTTTTCTCCCAACTTACATGAAGTGCAAGGAAAATTCTGTTGTTTCAAGCTCAGATTTTTCCTTCTCATTGTATCAACTATTTCAAAAGTTTTCTTTTTTGCTTAAGAATAACATACTTTCGTTCTCTTTATTATTTTTTCAACAATTGCGAAAATTTTCTGCACGAATCATTCCAATTTTCATTCAGGTACAGAAGGCAAGTGGAGGGCTTAGAAATATTCTTAGGTCTCGAGTATTATTTTACCTTTTCTTTGTTTTTAGATGGAATTATTTTTCTGTTATGTAATCAAAAGGAAATCTACAATTTAATAAGGCTTATAGTTAATAAACATTTATTCTTTAACCAGTCTAAATTCCTGAATCTGTAATGTTCTTTGATTTCTCTGCTAACCTATATTTTGCAAAATATAATTCCTATCCACTACCAGGCGTAGCTAACATGAGTTTGAGATTAACAAGAGGACTGTCCTTTGGACACCGCCAAGAGCCATAACACAAGTTGTATTCTTCCTTTTCTCGTTTTATTTTACTCAGGCGGTGTTGCCGTCGATAACATCCAAAAGAACAGGTGTCGTTTAAGGAAGCTCCATCGTCACTACGTGGCAGCCATGGATCAATGCACATGCAACGTTAGAGACTTCAATCAGAGTTCCGTCTATTACGTATAATCTCAACTCTACATCAAACCTGTCTATATATACAGTTGGTATCTCCCAAATGTTACGTGTCTCAAGCTTTGATTTTGTGTGTCTAGTGATTTGTACCGAACTAAAAGCTAAATCTCTTGCTTGTGGTTTTGGTTGACAATGTCGCACTATCAGAATCAATATGGCTATCCTGCTCGCCAGACCGACGAGTACGGTAAACCAGTTAGCCTCACGAGAGACGATTATGACGAGTATGGTAATCCAATCCCGCGCCCTCACACCACTGGTCCGCATGGAACCGCCGGCACTTATGGTGACGCAGCAGCTGCGACTGGCACTGACATTGGCAAAGAGCATCATGGAGTTTCTGGCAAGCTTCACCGCTCTGGAAGCTCATCAAGCTCCAGCTCTGTAAGCTCATCAAGCTCCAGCTCCGGCTAGCTTTTATTTTTAGTTTTTACCCTTTTTGAGTACGTGGTCTTAACTAATTAAGACATTCTACAGTCTGAAGATGATGGACAAGGTGGGAGAAGAAAAAAGGGTTTGAAGGAGAAGATAAAGGAGAAGATGCCTGGTCACCACAAGGATGAGCACACCACCTCAACCACCACTCCTGGTGGTTATACCTCGACGGAGGGTCACCATGAGAAGAAGGGAATGATGGAGAAGATCAAGGAGAAGCTACCTGGTCACCATGAGCATAAGTAGATGTTCATGTAATATGTATGTAGGATTATGCTGTCTTGTTCTGGAGTTTGGGACTAGCGTGTTTAGGACTTGGTTTGTAGCTGATCCTATTCTGGACTTCTAAGTCGATGGAATACAGTATTAATAAGTCACTAGGTCCTCGTATGGGTTGACATCTGTTTGTCGGATTAAGCTTTTCTGTTGTAATTTTGGTTTTGTATGGTTTGTGTGTTAAATAATAAGCCACACCTTAATATATGCAGTCGTTAAATTCTTGGAATCTCACTGCCATGAAGATTATAACATAATCAACGAAATTTCATTTTTGGACATTCCAATGGCGAAATACTAACAACATTCAAGGAGAAGCGCATCAAACAAAATTTTTTTCGATGAAGTACAAGAATGATTCGAGGATATTGCGATTACAATTATGGTTAATCGTGAACGTTGCTCATGCTGTCCCTCACTATTATGTGTTCTCACGATGACTTTGCTTCATCTTCTCGAGCTCGTTTGATCTCACCAAACCTTTACACCTTCTTTTCCTTCGAACCAGCTGCCTGTAGGATTCTTCTTTAAACCTTTCGCTATCACTAATTCTCTCATCTCTGAAACATCCTTCCATCTCCCAGCTGCCGCATATATGTTGATTAGCAAGATGTAGTTTCCGATACAATTAGGTTCAAGCTCAAACAGATGACTAGCAGCAATCTTAGCAATGTCTGGATTCACATGGATGCGACATGCTCCAAGCAAAGCCCCCCAGGCACCTCCAGGAGGTTTCATTGGCATGTTTCCAATAAGTTCAAGTGCTTCTTTTAAGTGTCCAGCTCTCGCAAGGAGATCCACCATGCAAGTATAATGATCAGCTGATGGTTCGATCCCATAAAGTTCATTCATTTGTTTAAACAAAGACCGACCTTGTTCTACCATGCCTGCATGACTGTAAGCCGTTAGCGCCCCAATGAAGGTGACACCGTTTGGCTTAATCTCGGTTCTCAACATCTCATGGAAGAGCTCCATAGCAGCATGTGGACGACCGTGGATTGCAAATCCCATAATCATTGAACTATAAGAAAACACATTCTTCTCTTTCATTCCCCCAAAAATTCTGTAAGCATCCTCAATACTACCGCACTTGGAGTACATGTCAATCAATGATGATCCTACTATAACGTTATTCCTAAACCCAAATCCCGATTTCTCAGCAACATCAGCAATCCAATTAGCATACTTGGCTACACCAAGTTGAGCACAAGCCGAAATAACGCCGGCCAAACTAACTTCATCAACACCAACGCCTACACCCTGCATTCTCTCGAAGTATTTAATTGCCTCTCGAGGGCACGCATTCTGTGCAAAGCCCGAAATCATTGCAGTCCAAATCACAATATCCTTAACAGGCAACTTCTCAAACAATTCAGTCGCAGATTCCATATCACCATACTTGGCACACGCAACAATCAACTCCGTCCAAGAAATCAAGTCCCTGGCCGGCATTTCGTCAAACACTTTTCGCCCACATTCCACTAATCCACACTTCACATACATATTAATCATCGAATTGCCAACATGCAAATCAGACTCAAACCCACCGATCACAATCGTCTGGGCATGCATCTGCCTTCCCAGGCCCACATCAAACTTGGTTCCACACGCCTTAAAAACGGCCGAAAATGTAAATGACACAGGCCTAATCCCTCTCCTTCTCATGTCACCATACAAACTAATGCCCTCTGCGACCAGTCCCTGAACTGAGTAAGCCCTAACAACGGAGGTGTAAAGAAACGAATTGGGATTCTCGACCTGGTCAAAGACAAAACGTGGGTAGTGGTCGACTGGAACCTTGATTCCAGTGAGTGTACGAACAAGCTTGGTGACGACATAACAGCACTGACTGAGGCCATTGAGTATAATATGGACATGAACTTGCTTGAATTGAGTAAGACTTTTGCAGCCATGTAGAGCAGATATGAGTTGGGACTTAAGAAGGGTACTTTGTTCTCGAAGTTGAGATAAGGGAGTGAGTTGTTTGCGTGTAATGGCCAGAGCTTTCGTTGTGGAGTAACTACGTGAGTGAGCAACCATCACACCATGGCTTTATTGGGCATGCTTCATGAAGCTAAACGGTATCGTATCCCTTTGGTAGTTATGCTTATAAATCAGTCCACAGTTGCTGGATTCGGTGGTTAGGGTTTCATTTTGTCGACGGAGAAAGTAACTGCCATGATCGGAGCGGCCATCAGGTTTTTTTCCACGAATCCCAAGCCAAAAATGAAACAGATAGAGCTGAGAACACCGCCTGAGCAGACGCAGACTATAACTAGAACAATCTTCGACATAGTTAAGGAGCACGGTCCTATAAGTGTTTCAGATATCTGGGAAAAGGTCCAGGTAATGTTGGGATTTGTGTTTTAAAGAGGCAATCCGTCTCCCATTTTCAATAATTTTCATCTTCATCTCAATGATAGATTTGATGTTTGCTGTTTGTACCAGGAAGTGGGACTGAGAGGGTTGAAGGGCAAAAGGCATATGAAGATAGTGATGAGGTGGATGAGAGAGAGGCAGAAGATTAAGCTGATCTGCAACCATATTGGACCTCATAAGCAATTCCTGTACACTACTTGGTTCTCCAAGTCCTCCGTCAAGCCGCCGTCCGACGCCAGCAATCTTACTCCCCAACGGTCGAAGATACCCTGATACAATAACCAGTTTATTACATAGGTCGGGAATCTTGTTAGGATATTGTTTTTCTGTGTCCGTTTAATCACGGTTTCGAAACCAGGTGGGCAATTCCAACTTTATAAACCTACTTGCAGTTTCATACCTGGTATTTTCATGATCAAAATGTATGAGGTCCCCTAGCAATCATGGCCCCAAATTGCTATGACGCAGATGATCTTTAAAATTTTATTTGATTTCCTGACTATATAAGCACACAACTGGTGTGAATTAGTCATGTATGTACATAATTTACAGATATTCCGGGAAAAAAGACAACCAGAGAAGATTATGACTCTAGATGTTGATCTGCTATTATTAGTAACCAAGTTAATATCTCTAAGATTTACGATTGCGCATGAAGTGCCAGATCCGATCCGATCCTTGTGTCACAGGACAGCTCCATTTTGGCAAAAGGCGATGGGGACAAGCAGTGTATGAACTATGAAGTATGTGGGTGCCTTCTCGACTTGCGCAATACATCCTTCAGTACTGCAGCAATTCTGTGAGCCATATGATTCTCCAGAAACATTTGTTTGACTCTCTCATAACCTTTTTTCCCCATCGTAAGCCTCCTCTCGACGTGAGTTGCAAGTTTGACAATGTTTTTCGCAAGGGGGGTCACCCCTTCTTTTCCAACGGTATGCAACAGACCTGTAGTCCCATTCACAACAATTTCGGCGGTACCTCCTGCTGCAGTTCCCTGAATGCATGTTTAATGAAATAAGAGTTATAATCACCATCAAAATGGACCGTAAGTTTGTCTGATATGAAGAGCCTGACCAGTACAGGCAATTGAAATGCCATGGCCTCTATGGTTATCCTCCCAAAGCATTCTCCTCGTGCCTGCAAGAACTATGAAATGAGGCTCCAGTTTTCAGTCTGTAAATTTGTCAATCAAAGGGTGCACTTCAGTTACTTTGATACCCGTACTTGTCCACTACCTGATATTTTTGCTATTCCTTTTGTTTAGAGTTGTTCTGAGTTCTACACTTCCAAACTTTATTCAGATGTATCCATGAAATATACAAAAGTGGATGCTCCATACTACGCTAATTTACCTGTGAATTCTGAACAAGAACATCAATTGCAGCTAGATAAGGAGCCACAGTCAGAGTTTTATTCACAAAGTGAACACGATCTTGAATCTTTTTCTGTATCACATAATTCCGCAATTCTGTCTCAAATTTGGTCTGGGCAGCCATATCAGACCCCACAATCACTGCATGCATCAATGGCACCTGTAGCTTTTTTGCTTGGATCAATTGCAAGCTCTCATAGAAGGCGCGTAAAAACAAATCTTGGCCTTTTCCTCTTGAAACACCTGCATATCACCTCAGTGCTTAGGCAGCGTAGATATGATAGTTAACAAAATAAAATAGCTTCACCAATCAGGTTCCCATTTTTCCTTGTTAGGATGGATGAGATGGAGCAAGAACAGTAATCAAAGATAATTGAGGAACCATGACTACTTGAATGTAGAAAAGTGGTCACAGCGAAAAAAGAAGCTATTAAAAAATAATTTTAACATTGAAATGACCAAGAGACATCTTGAGGTTTCAATTTTATCAGAGTAGTTGATTAACGTAAAGGGAAAAGCCCATACGGTAAAAAAGAAGGGCAGAATGCCATCAGTAAGAAACCGTACTGTTAATTATCGCAAATAGTATATCTTCATCTCGCACGCCAAGAGATTCTCGAATATGCTCCCGCAAAACCCTTTTTGCCACACCATCTTCAGCAACCTCCATAAGTTCTTTACTATTTCCAAGGTGAACAACATAGGTCTCAGGCATTTTAATCCTGTAGGGAGAGAAAACGCGCAAGTGGCAAAAGAAAAATCTGTTAAATATGCACCCCAAGAACCCCAGGAAACAATCTATCACCCACCAATTGGCTTAAGAGGATTTCAGCAGTAAACAAGGAAAGTATCCATAAGGATTGCAATTTAATTAATGGACATTTCTTCTTGATTATAATTAAAGGATTGCCCATTAAAATTCTCTAAGCAATGACTACTTAAAGGAGTACAAATAATAACCTTTGACAAATGAAGTCCAATGTATAAAGCAAGCAATATAACCATAAACTAGTCTAAATTTTGCATTCCCAAGAAAGAAAAAAGCAAGTGGAAAAGCAAAAGTCGAAAATGTACCTTAAACGCTCCTGTGTTCTATTCTTCCAGTATTCTGCTGTGACATGTGAATCGATCATAGCACCGGCAACAAAAGGGAGGTGCTTGACATAATCTAGTTTGAAATAATGCCCACGCATCTCATGGATCCACCACAGGCCTTTTGGGAGAACATGAGGAATATTTTCTTTTAGTACACCATCCAGCCATTTCCCAGCAACTGCAGTGTTCAATACAACAATATCAGCTTTGAGAGCTGTAGCTACAGCTTCCTTGCCCTTTGCATACATTACCTGTGACGCCATATAACATAATAATCAGAACCAAAGCTTTTAAAAACATTTTACAAAAAGGTTTGCTTCATTGGGTAGCAGGTTGGTGCAAAGCAGGCAGATTCAATCCAACAGAATAGGTCGGTTCAAAAAATTCCCATGGGCCTATTTACACATGGCATTCTGGTCAGATGGGTCTATATAGTAATTAAGGTAAGTGTAAATAAAAACTATCGAATGGATCTATAGGGCAAGTGTAAATAAAAACTATCTGCTTAAAGTCCATATATACTGAAAAAAAATTGTGATGGTATATAGCTATCATACCTGTACCCCATGGACCAACATCTTCTGCTCCAAATTGTATATCACTACATCCGTTCCTGCTGGCTTTTGGACAGTAACCCAATAAACTTCAGCACCAACACTTCGTAATAGAAATGCTAGTTCCATGAGCAGCAAAGGCCCACCTACAACAACAAATATAGGAAGGACGTAGGGAAAAGTAAGATTACATCCGCAAAAGTCACCCAAAAAACATTACGCAAAAGAGATCAAAATAAACATTAAAAATCAAGACTCATACCTATTATGCAAAATCTGTTAAAGAAGATATAGAGAATTTCATCAATTAGAAGGATGATGGAAACCTTGTCCAACATCCTTTACCAACTGCAACCAATAATTATTTGGTGGAAGCAAGTTCAGTCATTCAACAGTTTAGCCAAAGGAGTGTTTCTTCCCACCGTAGACGTCTTGTTATGGATTTAAAAGTTGCTATGCTATTAAACCCATGAAGTTTTTGTATGATGACTCAAAGAAAAAAGTTCTTCACATGACACATGCCAAACATATACAACTTTTGCAATATATTTACCATACAAGACAAGACAAAATGGTGTAACCGATTAGGAAAGTATTACTCTTCAAATGCTAAATGTTATCACATTAAAGATAATAAGAACTTGGTCCCGGAACATTAAAAGATGAATAACATAAAACGCAGAGGTACAGCAAAGTTTTATTGACATTCATCTAATACAAGCTGAACATCCAATAATCTTCTGATAAGTGGCCTGTTTGATATAAGTTACAAAATGAATTCTCTCCGGCAAAGTTGGACTTGACGACAAATTCTCTCTAATGAAAGCAAAAGGGGCATAAAACATATGTGACATTAAAACACTTTAAACAAAACATCTTACTAGACAAATTGCAACCATGCACTAAAGAGAAATTGGACATCTCCGAACTACATAATTTCCCATGTTATTGTCAGCCAGCTCTCAATGGCAGAAAAAAATAGTAACATTGTGCAATCAAACATCAGGGGTAAACCTTCAGCATATAACAGTCAAATCAGTATGCCCTTACCTATTCCCTACCCTTTCTTCCAATCCAAATTAAGTATGAAAACACATCACGTGAATGAAACAACTGGGTCCGATGATCAATCAGCTAACTCTTGTCAGCTCCGGGTACACGAATTTAACCATTCAAAAAAGAGCACGAAGTGAACTATCCAACATCGCTACTATTGCGAACATAGGAAGCCAAAAGTACAATATCTGACAAGATATTTCCCTTAGCACATACAAACTTGGAACTTTTAAGCATTTATATCAACAGCATGACTGATAAAGGTATGAGCTTGACTGCCCTTTAACATCAATAAATAGCTAAAAGAGGAAAAAAGGGCTCCTTTCCAAAATTACACGAATACAACAGATATATTAAGTATCAATAAACACGAGAAACAGAGAACAATGAGTACCAGTTAGAGAGAGTTCATGCGAAACCAAAAGCACAAGCTTCGACTTCATGAAACTAAGAGGACTAGGCAGCGACTCGACAGGCAAAGCCCCGGTGGTAGCCACCACATTCCGGTGGACCTCGAAATGTCGATCGCAGGAGTAGAAAGCAGCTCTGATGAAGAAGGCGAACACGGTGGAGACTGATAGCATCAGAAGAATAGCCAAAAGCCAACGCTTCTGCAGCGGTACCCACCATGCGACGGTGGGGCCGGCAGCAGCGTGCTTCGCCATCTCTGTTTTTCGGCCTTTGGATCTGAAATTGAAAGCTTGGGTTTACAGGGCTCAACATTTTAGGGTTGGGAATGGAGGGCTGGAGCTCCGGTGTCTGTACATTTGGCTACTGCGAAATGGACACTTGTAATCAAGCTTAAGCTGCTCCAATTAATGTCTGCAATCTGGACTGAAGAAGGGAAAATTAAGTTGGCAAGTGGAAATCTAAAACCGAATTTATCAATAAATTAATTAAATCATTATTAAATATTGATAAATTAATTTTTAATATACTAAAATATAAAAAACTTTAAATACATTTATATTTAAAATATATGGAGAAGATAATTACGGAGTTTCGTTTTCATCTGATTTGTTCTAAAATATAAAAAATTTTAAATACATTTTTATTTAAAATATATGGAGAAGATAATTACGGAGTTTCGTTTTCATCTGATTTGTTCTAAAATATAAAAAACTTTAAATACATTTTTATTTAAAATATATGGAGAAGATAATTACGGAGTTTCGTTTTCATCTGATTTGTTAATCAACGTAAGATAAATATCAATTTGTATTTTTTATTTATTTAGAGAAGTGACTCGTTTACTTGAACGTCACAGTTTGGCCACAGCAAAACTCCTCGCTGTAGAGATACAAAGAAAGCAACATTCCTCGCCGTCCTCGAAGGTGCTTGCTCGTGTCGCCCAGGGATCCCTCCAATCACCATCGCCTTCAGGTACTTGCCGACTCACGTGTCTCTTTGATCCATGCTCATTGTTGAATCCAACTCTCACTACGGGCTCAGTCTCATACAGTGACCAATGCTTTTCACATGAGTACACGAAAATCGAAGCAGATTCGACTTCTTAACTTGAAACTGGAAATTTTGTACCACCCAATTCGATTTGCTACTAACGTTCCGTTCTTTTTGCGCTTACTCTGCTCTTGGTTTTGTTCCTTCGACCAGTTGAGCTCAGTGTTACTTGAAGGCTATGAGGAATCTTGGGGAGCCTCTTATGTTTTCGTTAAAATGCCTGTGTGTGATCGTCCCAGGTGAGTTATCGAACTTATGATTTTCATGAGCGACAATTCATTGATAGCCTAGTCGGGAAGTATCTCTTAGTTGGTTTCCTTTCTTATTGTGTTTGTTTGTTTACTTCTTTTTTTTTTTTCCCCTCAGTTGTTCTGTTACAAGCAATAGGAGCTATCTCGGTTGTTGCTCCGCATTCCAACTGTTATGCTTTTGATAATGCCAGTCGCCTTGTTGATTTCGTATCCTGAATTTTTCGTTTGAGTTCGTTATTTTCAGGTTATAAACTTAAATTTCAGTTGTTTAATCAGACCCTAGAATTCTTTTTCCTGAATCTCATCCCCTAAGTACCATGTGGATTGGAGACTAAAACCAGCTGATCATTCGAAATAGTGTTATAATTGTAGGCTTTTTGTTGGATGGTCAGTGATCACCATAATTAACTTGCTATTCCCATCAGAGTCTCTAGTTCTGAGAATCATGCTGCTTTAATTGGACAAAATTTGGAATTTCTTTTCTTCGCAACTGCTCTCTATGCTCTTTTCTGGTAAACTGTTACTTTTCTTAGTTAAAAATCAGACCAGCTGGATTGGACGTACTTTTGCGTACGATGGGGAGGTAATTTGCTTTGATTAACTAGTAAACAAATGCTAATTTGACAGTTCATGGATTCTTTTGCCAGTTGTTTGTTTTGACTGTTGATTATGTTACATTCTCACAGGATGCCGATATAGTTGTTCGATTTTGTAAAGATGTGGAGAGTAGATCACAAACGGTAGTCCATAATACCATGTTCTCAAGTACATTGTTCTGGATTTTTTTTCTATAAGCTTTGTACTTATAGGTGAATTAACTATTTAGTAGCTTAGAGGGGGCAACTCTCCCTCTCGCCCCTTCTAAAGAATGCTTAAGAACAACATGAAAACTTGAAGCATGAAATGTTGAAGAAAGTAATGTAAACGTTTGTGCCATTATCATTTTTATTCCTTTAATCACAACAAAAACAAGCAGGTATAGTTTCTTGTCTTACACAGCATATAGCATATCATATGTAAAAATACACCTTTTAGAAAACATTGGTATTCTTCTGGCTGAAATTTCTCTAGTTTATATTTTCTTCTTAATTTCAGGACCATTAAAAATTGATAGATATGAACTATGCTGAAAACTTCAGAGCTATAAATGTTTAAAGATGGAGTTTTTGTGTGACACTATTATTATTCCGCTGCTTGCTTAGTAGATGATTTCTGCAATGCATGCATGTTCATGTTATTGTGTTCGACAATTGTGCAGGGATATGTTGGTTTTGGTAAATTTGAGAGGTTCAACTACATCAATATAGGTTCTGCAAATGCGGATTTTGTTCAAGTGAGAAATTTTGATCAAACAATACTCTTTGAACTTTGCAATCATTAGCACAATAAGTAGATGAAGCATGGCACATCAGTAGTGCATTTTCATTCGTTTTGCCTTCCTTTGTTACTAGATAGCATGAATAATTTAGCTTCTCTGATGCCAATGCTTGGTCTTAGATAAAAGTTTCTCTTCAATAGCGCTGTGAAGATATGTTCAGCATCTTTTTTAGGCTCCCTTTTAGAAATTATGTGGATCTTGGATTCTCATATCTCCTTCCTCTTTCTCTCTCCTTGTGTCTCGTCATACTATCCCTGCATGTCAATTATAGTTCATAAACATGCTGTAATCTCCATATTACCTCTCTAACCCATTGATGTCATTTCCTGATTTATGATCAATTTTTCTGCTAGGACTTTTACAATGGTGATCTTAGAAATTGTGAGGATACTTACGAAAAGCTGGGACGTACATCTCAGGTAAGTTTTGATGCTTCTTCCAATCCCCTTCCCAAAAGGCATAGATAAAACTGAAAAAAGAAAAGCTGAACTGAAAGGAGGTGTTATAAAAATACATGGACTTGTTTAGTACTGTTCTGGAAGAATTAGCCACAACTCTAACCTTTTGCCTATTTTGCCTCTGTATTAATGTGCCTGAAAGATCATGCTAGTTTGTTTCACTTTGCTATGCATCTAACAGCCTGTTTTTCATATGAAATCTAATTTTTCATTTGGAATTGCAGGTGAATATTTTATGTGGAGGTTGTTCAAATGGAAAATGCAAAGGTTTGCGAGTGCGTTGTTTAATAACTGTTAGTGTCCAGTTGCCTTACACTCTAAAATACTCTTTGTTATCATTGACCACTGTCATTTTGTTTATTCCCTATCTCAGGTGGAATTGAATGCATATGCAATGTTACTTATGAGTCAAATTGCAGGTCTTGCATTTTCTATTTTAACTTATTCTGCTTTATAGTTTGCATAGTGTTATCTTCCTGTATTTAATTTTCTGAGCAGATATAAGTTAAAAATTTTCCCATTCTGGATTGAATTTGTCCAGGTCTTTAGATGAACTTTGATGCCTTTCTCTAACTGTGTTGCCAATCTATTCTCCTACCAGAGTTGTTGTTGAACTTGCTATTTCATGTGACAAATCGGGTCCACGGGTGTTTGAAGGGTTCACCGTTGGATTTCATCCAAGATCATGGGAAATTGTAAGAAAATCGGCTTTTCACTGCTGACGTTTCCTTGGGAATCAAAATCTCAGCTCTTCCATTTTCCTTTACGTGTAGGTATATAATGGCTTGACTCAACCAGGTTTTGAAAAGTCTAGCCGGGAATTCAGGTAAAAGAGTCTACTCATGGAACACACATCCCTTCCTCTAGTTAAAATTTGGCACAAAATGTATTGCTTTTTCACTATTCTCTAATAATTTTAGATGTTTCTGATTTTGCAGTTTCAATACTGAACAAACTCGGGTAGTCCTTTACATGACTGCAGTTGCTTCAGTTTCTTCATTAGTGAGAAAGCCTATCATTAACGTATAGACAAATCAAATTCAGGAATTTGCCATGAATATTGTCCCCTGGTTGATTTTGAATGATTGACTGCTGCTTTAGGTTCTTCCAAAGAATGGCCTGGATGTTAGGTTGTCAGGTACAGGTGCTACCGGAAGTCCACCTACGACCTTGTCACCTACAATGTTGGTTATGGACTGGACATGTAAGGCTATTGCTTCTATTGCAATTCTGTAAATGTCCTCTTTGGTTGATTATCCTTTAAACCTGGTTAAAATTTTGAAGGTAAGGAGGCCCGTGATACACCTTATAAGATTGATGTCAAAATCCCTATAGAGGGTTATGAGCCCATTCATTTTGTTCTCACAAAAATGTGCGGTAAGGGTTTTGCTAGAAAAGGTCTCGTGAAATTGAAAGGGTGCTATTTTTCTGGACATATCTGCGTGCTAGATTGTGGATATTTTGCAAAGTTTCCTTTTCTACTGAAACAGCCTTGTTTATTCAAATTTTGTAGAACATAGGCAGAATCAACAAGAGGACTCTAGAAGGGGATGGGCTTTCTTTGGGATGCTATCTTGCATGTATGTAACACTTCTCTGATTTCTTTACTAAAATGATGTTGAGATTTCTTTATGCAATTTTTGTCCAAGTAAAGATAAGGTTTGACACATCTCATGACTACATTGTCCATATCTTGTGGAATTACATAGCCACTGGAATCATTCTAAATTTCCGGTTTAAACTCATTCAGTATGACTCATTATTATAGAACTCTAGTCTTTGAATACTAAAGGTACGTGGAATTATTGAATTATAGCAATACTACGAACCATTACAATGGTGATATTTAGTATTTCCCTACGCAGAGCTGAATGCTCCTCAGAAGGCTTAACTATTCTTCTGTCACAAATTCTTCCCTTTTTTTCTGCCTCCCTTCTCTCCCCTCCTTTCTCAGCCTAAAACCCACAAGCTAGGATCCATTCTCTTACGCCTAACTACTTGTCACATCAGCTACTAACTCACTCTCCTCTGGACCACTTTTCTTTCTCCTAGAGTATACTTTCCGTATAAACGGTTTATTCCCTTTCCTGTTATCATCCCCATTGTCTAAATTACCCTCTTCCATGTTGGTCCTAACACATTATTTGACATATGATGCAGATGACACTGGTTTTTATGAACTTCAATTGCTTCACCTCTATCAACAACTCATAGAAATGTGATGGAATATTAGATTATCTAGTGACTATTTTGTAATCCGTGCTGACATCTGATGTTTAAACAAATTTCATGGAGCAGATTTTTCGTGTCATTTACACTAGTTTGCGTTGGTGGATTTGTTTACAAGACACGTGTTGAACACCTGGTAGTCTCTTGATCTCTGGCTTAGCATTTGATTTTATAGTGCTCGAGTTTTTGCTCTGATATGGATAATATATGCCCCTATTAAATGTGCCGATTATCATGTGAATGCAGCGAGGGATCAATGCATTGCCAGGCATGACAATTTTATCTGCATGCTTAGAAACTGTAAGTTTACTGCAACTTTGTAGTTCAGAATTACATCTCTTTGTGTTTTCCAAAGGTTATCTGCATTCTTAGAAATTATAAGTTTACTCGGAACTTCATAGCTCAGAATTACGTCTCTTTGTGTTATCCACGGATAGGTAATTAATTAACATATTCAATCTTGCTAACTGTTTCTTGTCCTGGTATAATTTTACAGGTTAGCGACACACGGCATGGCTACACAAGAGCAGAAGACCAAAACAGTGGCTATTCTAGCGAAGCATCCTGGGAACGATCTTCGGCTTCAACCCAAGAAAAATTTAGAGCAAGTGAAAGAAATTACGGCTCAATATAAGCTTTAGATTTCTGAAACTGAAGGCACGATTTAACAAATTATTTTTAGAGTTGAACTGGTCGTAGATATTCATGCATTTTTTAACAGATTTAATCCCCAAAATAAAATAGTTAGCATTGATATTTACAATATGTTTCTCTAACACATCCCAAGAACGTTCCTCAAGAAGAAACTTCCAGCGCCATCTCTATTCCCCGGTCCATTGATGGAGCTAGACATGGATTTACCTTTTTGTTTGTAGTTTCAGAATTTATTGAACATTTTTTATTTGATATTAAGTGAAGACCGACCATTCTTGTAAATCACATAAGAAGATCTAATTGAAAATCAAGTAAAAACCTACAGTCGGGAAAGTGCAGAAGCAGGCTGTTTTTAACGTCTTATAGGTCTTTGGTAATGTAAAAAAGGAGTCTTTATGAGAGCTAAAGTTTTATTTTATCTCACTTTGTTTTTAACGAGGGTCAAAAGATAGTAATATTTTAGCTCTATTTGACCAACAACAGATTATATTAGCCATTAGCAGATTCTATATGATTATCTTTTGAAGTTGATAGTTGATTATATAAGCTTCTTTGATCAGTAGATAATATCAGCTTTTTATTAGAAATGTTTGGTAAAATTAGTTATTAAGTATTAATTGTTGATGTGTGAAACGACTTATAAGGGTATGATTTAAAACAATTATAAAGGAATGAATATTATATTTTTTAGTATTTCATTGAATATTCTTATAAGAATTTAGATTTAGGTATTCAGTTTTACAAAAATTAAGTTTATAACTTTAATAAATAATAATAATAATAATAATAATCCAACATTAAAATCTAATATGAATGATGCAACGAGCGACGTGATATTAGTATTTTTCATATAATATGTATGAAATTTATTATTTAATAAATTAAAAATATCTATAATTATACTATGACATAGATTTAGTATATGGTAGTTATATACTAAAAATATTAATTTGAAGTGATTCTTTATGTTCAAAACCTTAATATTATGATATTTTAAATATAAACTAATATTATAAAATTAAATAAAGATTAAAAAGTTTAATTAACCCCTTTATTATATTCTTCCAAACTTCAAAACATAATTGTATGATCGAAAAAAGCCAACTTTGAAAATATACAGAGCAAAAATAGAGAGTAAAATGGATGACAATACGGTCATTGGACAAACAACTAATTCCAAAAGCTCCTATTATAAGGCTTTTAGAAATCAGCTTATTGGGATTTAATAAGTTAACCAATAAGTTATTAACTAAACACATCAATACCTTTTTAAGATGGTCAAAAAGTTAATTTTTAGTCAATATAAGATGTTTTCCAAACACCTCGACCATAACCTTGTTTAGCAATTAGCTGATTGCATTAGTTGTTAGCTGATTCTATTAGCTGCTAGCTGATAACTGATTATGGGCTTGTTTGATAATTAGCTGATTGCATTTAGTTGTTAGTTGATTCTATTAGCTGATTTGATTAGCTAACAGTAAATGCAATCAACTAATTACCAAACAAGTCAGCAGATTACGTTAGCTGATTGTTAGAGATGTTTGGTAAAATTAACCGTTTAATATTAGCAGTTTATATGTAAAATGACTTATAAGGTATGACTTTAAAAAATTTTATAATAATATCAGTATTACATTTTAATATTTCTTTGAATATTTTCATAAGAATTTAAATTTTAGATATTTAATTTTATTAAATTTAAGTTTATAAATCTATTAAAATATAACATATAATAATAATAAATCAGTGTGATTTATTACTTTTTGTACTCTACTAATTATACTAAATTAGTGTGATTTATAACAAAATAGGTGTATACCCACTGCATGACTCCAGAAAGTTGTCAAATTAGTGGTTAAAAAACTCATGGACCGATAGGTGGAGGCCATGTTGAGAGGTGGTATGAGACAGACATCTCGAGAAAGCACAATACAAGCTATCCTATAGTAGGGGACGTTTAGTAATGAAGGATACCTTATGTTATTTGTTCAATCAGCTGAAGTAAAACGCTACGCCTCTTGAGCTTTTTAAAAATCAGTTAAATGAGTTTAATCAGCTGACCCAATCAGTTGATTACTAAACACTAGAATAGCTGGTTAATAAGGTCAACCAGTTAAGTTTATTTAATCAGTTGTTTTTTTAGCTGATCAGTCTTTGTATGATTTTGCTTTTTATGAAAGTCAAGGATGAGTCTTATTTTACTTTATTTATTCTTTATGAGGGTCAAAAATAAATCCTATTTTATTTTTCATAAGAATAGATTATGGAAACAAATAACCTATAATCGTTATTCTATGTCCATTCTATGAACATCCATCTATCCAATAGATGGGGTAAAGAAAATTTGGATAAATAAACGCTAATAGAACAGAATAAATGATAACAGTGATCTCAACCAGTAGATCGTAGAAGGATGTCCTGCTTGATCCTGAAGAGAAACCTTTAATGTTAGTCGCACATGCTAGTGTTAGTCGTTAGAATTACCATCAAGTGCTTCTGATGGTTTAGGTTAACGTGCTTACATTAGACCACCAAGTACTTCTGATGGTTTAGGTTATGTCTTTTGTTAAAAGAAGTATGATTTTGTTGAATACATGTATAGCTAGCACAAGCACTGCCATATCTGAAAGGAAATAAGTTGTTGGGACTATTTCAAAAGTCCAGGCCTAACCTTGTCGGTATATGAAGGGTTAGTTTTTAAGAATTAGATCGGAAACTTGGAGCAGTTGTCCTACCCTCACTAGTATCTCTACAAAAACATTCTACCTAAAGACTTTAGTTGAATTGGACTCCCAAATGATTCATATATCAACACCTGAATTATACCCAGCACGTGAAAGAATGGCACCTCCTGTAGAAGCATAGCATTCAAGTCAAAAAGACAATTACCATTGAGAACGTGTAAAATCACGGACTCTGGAACTTTTTAAAAAAGGAGTAGGCATGTTCTGAACTGGAGACAGCTGACCAAGTTCAACGATTCAACCCCATGCATGTGCTCCAGCTAGCTGTTTGAAAAGCTTTTTTTGTGATCCCCTATTTTAGCGGGAGCCAGCAATGTTGGTTTCATTATGGTTTGACGATAGAGCTGTTAAGGCTGGTCGTCTCTGTTTCCAATGACCAAACTCACAAGCTTGCCTTAGGATTAGTATATAAACAAAGTATGGAGTATAGAATGTGACCACATTGGTTTAATAATGTTCTTATGAATAATAAAAGAATTTAGCTGATTCAGACTATTTAATTGTAAAATTCTTAAAATATCTAATTTTATAGTTTGATTTTAAAAATTTTAAAATTAATTTATTTTAATAACTCTTATTGTTGATAGCTAAGTATAATTTTTTAATCATATTTTAAAATTTTATTTAATATTTAACAAATTTTATAACGATTTAATATTAATTAAATT
>JAOSBN010000177.1:28088005-28113015 GCA_027563595.1 Erythroxylum suave | reverse complement strand
TTCTCCACCATGATCACTTCGAATACCAGCAATAGAAATTCCTTTTTCATTTTGTAACTTTTTGGATAAAACTTTAAGCATTTAAAAAATTCATCTTTATGAGATAAAACAATATCCAACAAAATCTAGTAAAGTCATCAACAATTACGAGACCATACTTCTTGCCACCAAGACTTACTATTCTAGTAAGTCCAAACAAGTCTATATGTAACAACTCTAGTGGTCTAGACGAAGTTACAATGTTCTTAGATGAAAAAGATGCTTTAACTTGTTTTCCTTTCTAACAACTCTCATAAAAGAAATCTTTGTAAAAACTTATCTTTGGTAAACCTCTTACTAAATCATGTCTAAATAATTTGGAAATATGTTTAAAGTTATCATGTCCTAACTTTTTGTGCCAAATTAGTTTTTCATCATCTTTTGATATAGGACATGAAATATTTTAACTTTTCAAATCATCTAAGTTAATTTTATAGAGATTATTTCGTCTTTTGGCATAGAAGAATATGGACCCATCGTTATTTTTAACTAAACAAGAATTTTTTATTAAAGGATACCTTAAAACCAGAATCATATAACTGACTTATACTGATTAGATTATGCTTTAAACCATCAACTAGCAGAACATTATCAATATATGAAAAGGAATCTTTACCAATTTTGCCAATCCCAATAATTTTGCCCTGCTGGTTGTCTCCAAAAGTTAGTGATCATCCATGCTTAAGTTGGAGGTCTAGGAACATAGACCTTCTGCCTATCATATGTCGCGAGCAGCCACTGTCCAAGTACCATTGATGGTGTTTGCTTTTTCCAAGTAAGGAGATCTGTAGTATATACTATATCCTTCTTAGGTACCCATATTTTCTTGGGTTCTTTGGGGTTATTCTTATAATTATTCTTAGAATAATAATAGAAACGCTGTTTCTTTTTCCCACTATTAGGAACAACCTTCCTATTGAGAAGAACATTACGATTATGAGTAGTATTTCTTCCAGAAAATCCTAAACTACTTTTATCATCTGGATGTCTATAACTTCCAATAATATTATTCATCCTTTTTGTGCTTTCTGTAAATTTTAATAAATCTACTGAAAGATTATTAATCCTTTGTTTTAACTGATTAATCTCCTCAGATCTATCTACAGTTACTTTCTTCTTCATATCGTCTACTTGTTTCTTTAAGCAGACGTTTTCTTCCTCTAATAGCTTTGTTTTCTTAGAATTTCCAACACACTTCTTTTTTAACAATCTATATTGTTTTAAAATAGCATGCGAATCTTATAATAATTCTAAATAAACATCTTAAAGATCATTAAAGTCAGAGATTACCTCATCATTGATTTCACCTTCAGCTACCAAGTACATATTTGCTTGTTCTGATGAATCTAAATTGGATTCAGATTTAGACGAATCCAGATCTTCCCATGTTTCCATCATGCCTTTTTTGTTTTCTTAGCTCTTCTTTTTTTCTTTCGAGCAAGGGGCATTTACACTTGTAATGTCCTGGTTTATTACACTCACAGCAGACGATGGATCTTTTATTATTCTTTGAATTGTCTTTGCTAATCCTTTTGAAAGAGGAGTCTTTATTTCCCTTTTTCTTTTTCCACATCCTTCTCATTTTTCTTGAAATGAAAGATAGCTCATTTTCATCTTCACTTGAATCTTGATCAGATTCACTGGCATCATCATTGTTGATTTCTTCAATCTTTAATGCTTTTGAAGATGTACTTCTATTTTTCTGCATCTTCTGATTCTTCTGACCGGCCTTCAATGCAATAGATTTATCCCTTTTGGGTTTATCTTCTGCATCAAGCTCTATTTCATGAATATTCAGTGAACCAAGTAATTCATCCAGCTTTAGCTTGCTTGAATCCTTGGCCTCTTGTATTGCTATTAGTTTGGGTCTCCATCTTTTTGGAAGACTTCTAAGAATCTTTCTGACATTGTCTTAATTATCATAGATTCTCCCCAAAGCTTTAAGTCCGTTAATAATTGTTTGGAATCATCCAAACATTTGATCAATAAACTCATCATCTTTCATTTTAAACAGCTCATACTAATGAACAAGAATGCCAATCTTGGATTCTTTCACCTGGTTTGTGCCTTCATGTGCGATGGCTAATGTGTCCCACATTTCCTTTACAAATTCGCATTCGTGAACCTTATCATATTCACTTCTGCTTAGAGCACAACTTAAAAAGAACTTAGCCTTTGAGTTTAATTGAACACGAACTTTCTAATCGGCTGACCATTATTCACAAGAGATGTTTTTCCCTTCGTAGTATGTTGGAACATATGGACCACTTTCAATAATATTCCAAAGATCAATATGAGTGGATCCTATAAAGAGCCGCATCCTGTCCTTCCAATAATGTTAGTCTTCACCATTGAATGTAGGGAGTCTTGAGATGGAGGCACCTTCAACTATAAAAAAATGTGATTTAGCCATGGATCTTTGTCCTCACTTTGTAACAGTGTTTCTTGGAAACTTAGGCTCTGATACCAACTAAAGTAAATCATTTGTTAATATAGAAATCAGTTATAATATGTAAAATACAAAAGAAGGGGCATTGAATTGTGTAAAATCATCTAAGATAGTTATCTTTATAAACTTCTTGATTTTCTTGAAAAATCAGACGATTACAAAACAACGCACTTAATTTTTTTGAATAATGCAATAGCAGAAATAACATCTTTTTCTTATAACTACAAAAATTAAAGAGATAAGGTTTAGAGAATATGACACCGCGATTTATACTGGTTCACTCTTAACCTTTGGGCTGCGTCTAGTCCTCAAAATTTATTTAAGAATTTACTATCTCTTCAATTTTACAAGTATTACTTCTTCTCTTTCAGAGCCACTTCAGGTCTCTTTCACAAAGTGTTATTTATCTGCTATCTTAGCCTCTTCAGGATCTAGCCTTCCATTCTCTAGAAAAGATATTGTTTGAGCTTTTCTAAACTTATGCCACAGGTGTTATTGATCTCTGTCTTTCTTCTTTTCACTCAGGATATTTTTGTACAGTGAAAGATGAGTAAAAGTTATTTTGTCTATGACTACACTGATATTTATAGTCTAATTTGCCAATGGTCTTCTTAGAAAAAACCTCTTGTAGAATCTTCAGAGATCTATTGTTGGTTGAGTCCTGTAAGCACCTCCAACTAACTAACTATCATTTTAGATTATATCACCTTGGTTTCATTTGTATGCTTCTTCTTTTATCTTTGCATCATCTTATGACTTCGCATCATCTTATGTCTGCACATCTTCTTTGGAATTCGCATCAACTTGTGACTGTGCATCGTCTTATGTCTACGCATCATCTTAAGGCTTCGCACTGCCTTATGTCTGTGCATCGTCTTATGACTTTCTATCATCTGATGACAGTGCATCATCTTATGACTTTATGACTATGTATCGTCTTACGTCTGTGCATCATCTTATGACTATGCATCATCTTATGACTTTGTGACTGTGTATCGTCTTATGTTTGCGCATTGTCTTATGACTTCGCATCGTCTTACGACTGTGCATCATCTTATGATTTTGTGACTGTGTATCATCTTATGTTTGCACATTGTCTTATGACTTCGCATAATCTTAAAACTGTGCATCGTCTTATGTCTTTGTATCTGCGCACTTAATAAACTCATCAAAATAGTTCACACACTTCTATTATTATTATTATTTGACTTTCATCAAAATCAATAGAATAAGTGAAGTCTTCTTCACTTAACAATTAATGAAGGTGGGAGTTGCATTCTTGAAAAAATAATGGGTGGTGCGTTTTTACTAACTCACTCACTCTCTCCCAAACGTCCAAGTGTTGGACACATGTTCAATTTAGCTTTAATGCAAAATATTAACGTGGATGGCTTTTCCATCTCACTCAATCTCTCCTTCTATTATTTCGATGATAGCATAAAAAAAAGGCATGGTTCTTTAGCATTCTTATTGTTTAAAAGAATTAAGGGTTGCGTTTTTGGTAGTTCTCTCCAAGCTCTCCAAAACTGTGAGCTATAGCAAACGAGGTCTCATTTTGCTCCACCAACCTGCCAAACAAAGCAAAAGGTTTGCTCTCTTTCATTTTTCTTCTCCTTTCCCACCAAAGGATCTTGTTAACAAAGTTGTCCAAGGAGATTAAGTGGTAGACAGGATTGGTTGAGGACACAGCAGCTAGGAGTCAAAACTGTAGCGAGTAGTCGGTAATATTTCGATCTTGTTTTTATTTTATTTATTTTCCTTATATTGTATCATGTATGGATTAAAAGTATGTTGATTTGGTGTTTATGCTTCCGCTATATTTTATTTCAAAAAAAGTTTTTGAAATCTATCGTTTAGCCAAATTGAGCTTGTTTTTGTTTTCGATTCAACAGGTTTGATCTAATTGACATGAGAGTGAACAGGCATATTACTAGCTTAAATGTTAGTAAGACATGGTATGATAATAATCCTTTTGTCCTTGCAGGTCAAGCCAAACAAGTTTTCTATGTCAACGATATTGTGTTGGGTAGCAATTGGAAGGTTGATTTGTTCTTTAGGTTGCTGGGTTAATTTAATTGTTATGCTTATAAGAAAGACACCAAAAGAGTCTCTTGTAGTAATATAGATGCATAAGTCGAATTCAATTTTAAAGCGAATTTTAGAATGAGAATCATGTGTTGACCTCTATAATAATCTTTCTCCTTTTATATTAAAAGTGATAACTATAAAAGCATGATAATGACATCATATGAATTTAACAAGCTTTGATCAATACAACATTCTATCCAATGTTTAAGTGGAACTGATTGCATTAAAATAAATGATTTGCTTGTGGTTGATCATTATCTTTATCTTAAGAAGCTAAAATATGTTTTCATTGTCACAATTCATAAATAAAACTTGAACAAAAAATATATTTTCATTGTCACAATCCATAAATAAAACATAAATGAAGTGATTGTTGTAGACATCATAACAATAAATGTGAAGAGATAACTTTATATTACATCATGAAAGTTACAAAGAATAATAATGTTTTCATTTTGAAGAATACTAATGTTTTCATTTTGAAAATTGAGATGACTTATTTAATAGTCATTATTTTTAAAAAAATTTCAATATTATAACTTTTCTCTTTTATAATAAAATGTCAATTTTTTTACAATAAGAAAAAATTAAAAAAGATGTCTAACACCCCATTTATATTTTAATATAATCATTATTTTGCAATAACAAGTCACATTTAAGAAAATGGATATTAACAAGTTGTTACTAAGTTATTGACGAATATTTTTTCTTCCGTCGCTATATTTAGTGACGATAATTTTTGTTTTTTCGGTAAATTTAGCAAAGAAAGGTTTGTTTCGGCTAGTAAATTTAACGATGGATAAGACTCCTTTGTCAATAAAGTTATCGATAGATTTTCCAAATCAATTGGTAAATTCACAACTAATTTTACCGATAGATCTTAGTTGATCGTTGGCAAATTCACTGAATTTTATCAACAAATTTTTGTCATTTGTCAGTAAATTCATTAAATTTTATCGTCAGATTTTGTTTTTCTGTCGGTAAATTTACTAATATTGATTTTAATATTTTCCTGCATTTAATTTTATTTGATATTCTTATAATTGATGTATAATTTATATAGTTATTAGTTATCTGTTGATAATATTTTGATTTGTTTTTACATTTAATTTGTTAAAATAGAAAGTTGATTGATGATATAAAGTAAAAATTATCTTAATTGATGATCAAAAATTATTATCTACAATAATAAGTATTTAATTCATACAAAATGACTACAACTATGTTATTCATTTGGGGAATGCGAATGCTCTGAATGTTGCAATGAGATGATGTCCTTCACCTTCAAACTCATATATCTCATTACGGAGCTGGCTATATACTCCATCGACTGTTGCAACTGAGTTGCTACTGCTTGTACTATGCTTTGAAGCTTATGGACTTCATTGGATGTGGACTGCCTACTAAATGTTATTGCACTGGATATGGAGGATTGCGAATAACATGTGTTTGCAAATGAACCTAAGACGAAGATCCTTCCACGACGGTCCCTACCACCCACTACATAAAGATATGTTTGACTCTCATCAACATCTTCAGACTGCTGAGACTGTCGTTGAATGCTTTCTCATATTTAGTCCTATTAGAAGACAATTTTTATGTTAATAAGTGATAATTATTAAGCATTAATATTAAAGCATAAATTTTACATACATTTAGTTCTCTGCATATAGTGTTGAGGAAGGTCACACCGTCATGCTTCGTAGTGTGAGTGTGCAAAAAGAGTTGACGGGGTGTAGGCTTCCTGACCATAAACTTTTCCTGCATCAAAATAAAATGTTGTAAGTGAACTACAATTTACAAAAATTTCAACAGAATTTTCTTTATTTTCATGAATATTTACCCCCTGTTGAACAAAGAAAGTAACTTAACAACACAGTCATATATCGCATCAAACGTTTATAACATTATCATTCTCCATAATACACATATTTTTATTCCAAAATTTACACATAAAATTAAATTGAAATACATCAAAGTAAAAAAGATCAGAATATAAATGTAAAGGGTAGGTATTTGCAAGTCTTTCTACACGCTCGTGGTGGGTAATAAATCGTCCAGTGTGTATGGGAAGACTCTTTTCGTTCGATCCTCCACGTTTATTAGTAAAATTACGCTCTGAAATAGACATTGCCTCAGATGATGTCTGCCAATGACTTCATAGTTCTTTAGAAATATAAGGAGGACGTATACTAGTCTTGTGTATCACACCAAAAAAATCTCTATAGCTCGTCTCTTTTATACTTTATAAATAACTGTGTCAAATTTAGAATCCCAAAAAATTCTTTATGAAAAAAATGAAAAATATACGATAAGTACTTATAACCTACAATATTAATCTAATTAATGTATAGAAATTAATTAAAAATAAAAATATTTTTTTATACCTCAAACTCCTGATAATAAAAATCTTTTATTGCCTAAGAGATATCATTCCATATATAACACTCAAGATCAATCTTCTCCTTGAACTTGGATATCATATTTCTTGAGCACGATCTAGACGAAATCAACCTAATATAAAAACAATTTTATATCATTTTTAAATTGAAACCTATGACTTAATTATAAACATATGGTGTTTCATGTATTTTCACTTACAGATTGTTGACAATTGTGATGTAAGTTCCTCCATTAACTCCCTCAGCTACAGGCTAGAGACTACCTCCTTCATACATAATGTTTAACCCCCTAATATCTCCATTAATATAAGGGTGGTGGATGGTGTAAAGCTATTTGATGGTGTAGCAGCAGGTACGAAAAGTGATGCCTCATCTACATGTGTAGTAGCTGGAGGTACAACATTTGATTTTGTTATAGTTACAAAATGTGATGCTTCGCCTAAAAGGTAACTGGCTCCAAATCATGGTCTAAACCTTGGTCGCATCATATCCTGGTTTTTCTTTGGTGGCAAATTTTAACTTGAAATTCATATTTTATTAAATATTTCATAAATATAACAATTTCAATTCAATATATAACTATACTCCATATGATGGTGACGTATGCATCATACTCCATGTCCATTATAAAAGAATAGAAAGAATAAAAAAAAATTTCTTTCACAATTTAATCTTCTCTAAACCTAATTACGTACTTGATGGAATAATCTACCAGCTGGAATGACATGTTTATTGGCTTGAGGTCCCATATTCTTAGCTTTTCAAAAATGGATAAAGGCATTAGATCAATACTAGCAGCTAAATCACATAAATGTTTAAGAACTTTCCAGTTACCAAATTTATAAAGAATAATGGACTCTTTAGATCCTACAACTTTAAAAGTAAGTTGTTTGTGATAACACTGCACTGATATGTCAAAGATACTCTAATTTTTTTTTATTAGAGATAATATACTCTAAAAACTTCATATAGTTAGGCACCTAAGATAATACTTTGGTGAATGATAGGCTGACAATAAATTTCTTGAAGACGTACAACAATTTATTGAACTTATCCTCACTTTTACTCATCTTAAGCCTCTGAAGATCTAGGATTAGTAGTATATAGGTCTCAACCTCTATTCATGAATAGCATCGTTCTATTCCCTTCAATCATATTTTCTAGGGTAACACTAGCATTGGATAAAGATACTACCAATAATAAGCTTCTAGTATTTCCCTCTTTCTCTCTTTCTTATATTTAACTACATCAAAATCAAATGTTATACTACTCCTTAATATTATGGCAACTATGTCGTCCTTAGTTTTTACCTTAGAATTACTCACGAACCTTTATTAACCTCTTTCATTTACCACCTTAACCAATTGACTCATTTGTAGATGCAAATTGTGAATGAAGCTAACGTTAGATTGCACCAATTTTTTAAGTTAGTCCACATTATTCAATTTTCATCCCATAGTAGATATAATTTTTTTTCAGCATCCTTTTAGATCCATTGCATTATAGTTGTGGTTATTGAAGGTAAGGAATAATTTGGAACCCAAATCATCCCATTATTCTACCCATTATATTTGTACTTTGCTTATTCTACAAAATTTTTAGTTGATTCCTTTACCTAAGAATATATGTATTGGAGATGCAGTCATTCCTCATCACCTGATTTCCTCTATAGGTAGCTTTATCGTTCACTTCCAAATTGTATTTCAAGGCTAGCTTGACATTAAAACATATATTGGCTAGTTTCCTATATATACCACACTGGTAGAACGCCTCCCGATTATCTATCTCAAAGTTTAAAATCATATTCGTCTGACTAAAAAGATTTTCTATTTTGTGTTTCCAAATATGAAGATGCTTAAACCTCATAAAGGGATGCTTTAGATTTCCTCCTTACCACTTTGGTCAAAGAATTTATGGATAAGGTCTCAATAATCCCCTTAACCACCTCAGTAGTCTTTGCATAGATTGTACTTTAAGCTACATTGTCTACCAAAGTTTGACATATTAGAGCAAGCTTCTCATAAAATAATTGCATGGTCAACTATAAGGAGTACTGACAGTATAAATGTTAACTAAGAAGAGCGCAATATTACTCTTGAGTTTTATTAAACACTTCCTATTCCTTATGGGTGATGGGAATTTTGTGGTCATCTATGATGGGAAAAATTATATATATATATGAATTATACACCTGATCCCACTCTTTAAAAGAGTCTATATCTATTAAGATCATCCATGTCATTGCTTGATCTCTTATATAGTATAAGAAGAATCTAATTCTTATTTTTTATGAGTCCATTAAATGGAAGTTCTTAGATCATTGAATAAAAATCCTTGATGAATGTGAATGATTCTTCATTAGGTGATCCACCAAAGTTGGGAGAAAGTATAACTGCACTTATCTAAACTTATAGTTCTTCATCCCTTAACCCATTCTCATAAGGGACTTGCACTAATCACTGGAAATTAGATATTTTTATGTATATCTCGTGAGCTAATAGTTCAAGCTATCGTAAAAAAATCTCTTGAAAAAAGGAAATGAAAATTTACTTCTCTTCATTCTATACATGCAATACAAAGTATGTATCTTTAATTTGTTTAAAGGAAATGAACTGAGTTAAAGCATACAAACACTCATTTATGGTTGAAACTAATTTAAAGAAAATCCGACAAAATTTTTCAATGATATTAAATCATTTATTGCATATTTCCTGACCTTTAATGGTTATAAACAATAATTGCTTCAGTTATTAACTCAAAAAAGAAACTTTGACTAGTAGATAAGGGTACCCTCATTCAAACCCATCATTAATATATGCAAACTAGTGAACTAATTTGATCATAAATGTATTTCCATATTGAATGGAGGGTGCAGTGACATAACCATCTTTATGTAATAACTTCTATCATGAACTGAATTATGATTATACAAACTACACACCATAACATCGTATTCTAAGAAAAGAAGAAGAATTTCATACTTACCAAAGGCTCAGTGATTGTAAGAACTTGTGTCATAAGAACACGAGACACAACAACATGTGCACAAATTATTAGTTTACAAATCATTTTATTATTAAAATAGATATGTACCCATTGTTTCTCTGAGTTGTGTGTTAATAAGATGTGGTAGCAGTACCTGAAACAGATGCGACGGGGACACATGGTAGCATAAAAGACGAAGGAGGGGGGCTTGGGTAATGAAAGATATGAGGACGTTGGGAAGACGAGGATATGCAATGGGATGACGAGGACGGTGGGATGACGAGGATGATGACAACAAGGAGAAAAAAATTAGGTAGATGCGATAAAGGAGGGGAAGGGGGCTATAATAGTTTTAGGTTAAACAAAAACGTCATTTGGTTTAACATCAAGTGACATCGTTTTCATTTTATTAAAAATGTTAAAGCTAAAACAACCGATGACATTTACCTCTAAAATTTACTGACGAAAATGTATACCATCAGTAAACCCAAAACTCATTTATTCCACCAAGCTTTCCCGTCTTCTTTATCGACGGGAATTTTCTACCGTCACCATATTTCGTCAGACAATTTGCCAGGATAATTTCCCTTCATATTTACCAATGAATATTTTTGATCACAAAATGAAAATTTTCCTGACAATTTTACCAACAGAATATGATTTTTCGTCGATAATTTGCTATGGTTTTGTTTCCATCAGTAATTTTCCATCACTAATTACTAATTTTCTTGTAGTGTTATGAATAATGGCCCTACTTATAAACCAAACATGAACAGAGAGGATAAAGTAATTGGATCAATCTTAGCTCCAATACTTTTACAAATAGATCTTATGTTAAACTTTTTAAATATCCAAGACAACATGTTACTTAAAGAAAGCTTGTTTGATTTCCAAATAGATCTTATAAAGCTTTATTCATACTCATGATGGCTATCTAATCAAGTATGGCATGTTGTTTGTGTGGCAACAACCAAGAGAACATCAACCATCCATTGCATTCCTATAGCTTTTCTAACAACTTCTAAAAGAATTATATTAAGATGTGCAAACTTTCTTTCCTTGTTAACAAATGAGAACAATTCATCTCCCATGTGTTAGTTTATGCCCTACAGCTAATTAGTTGGTTATAGTTTAGTGACATAATTATTTAAAAACGTTCTTTAACTTATACATATTTAGATGTATATATTGAAGTGTATAGGGTAAATGTACATTATAAATAAAATTATGATAAGATCATAATTATGAGATTCATATTACTGTTATGTATTATCCTTAAATTGTTCTTAATTAGTGTTCTAGACATTAATAGAGCGTAAAAGGGCTAGCATACATTATGTTTCTTCTTTAAGAAGGAAGTAGTCGATCATATAGATTAAAGTATGGAGACATTTAAAGAAACATGTTGGTACTTGTTCAAGAATAAGTTCACTGAACAAACCCCATATGAGAAATACATTTAGAATATTACTTATATATCTATGAAAATTCTCATTATGATGATTGTATAAGTAATTCTTTGACCTAAGATCTCTAAAGTTATTTCATATATAGATTGTTAGTAGTAATTAGATATAGCATGAACTATATGGAGGTAGTTGAGTGATCAATAAATGATTCATCATCTTAAAGTAATTAAGGAGAATATTCCATTGTTTTCGATTAGTATTGATTCTAGAAATCATTGATCAAGGAGAAACGACACTTTGAAAATAGTTTTCAAATGTTATTAATTGTCAGTTACTATAGTAGAGAACTAAAATGGTTGGACTCAAATATAGTAGAGATTATTTCCATACTCTATGACTAATTGGAACATTGTATGATGAAAGAATTGAATTATATGAAAATTCACATGGAAAGATTAGTCAAAATTACTTTGACATTCCTAAGTATTTAGGTAATCATCATGCCTTAATAGATACCAATATTTATATAAGTATATAAATTGTTTAATTAAAGAATTAAAGGAGTTTAATTTATCTATTTTTAAATATAATTTAAAGTTATAATTTATATCCATTGCTAATATATTTGGAAATCTAATAGGTCACACATAAAGTTATAAATTTGAATCAAGTTTAATTTTATAACTTGATTTAAATTGTTTGATTGTTATTTATTTTATAAGCTTAAGGATTAAAAAGTTTTTTACGAATTCCTCAATATTGATTAGAGCATAATTAATTAGGGTTTTGTTTGTTTAATTAAGACAAAGTCAAATGTTCCTCTCCCTTCTATTTGAGTTTTCCAAAGATTTGTTTGAAGGCTTTGAAAATCATGTGTTTGTTGTTTTCCTTATAGCTATGATTTTGGAAACTATGGGTTTTATGTGTTGAAGTTTATTGTGTTTTGATCTGCCTTTACAAAGAAAAGATAATAACAAAAACAAAGTTACATATCCACCTTTTTAAAACTTATATGGTTGAATGTTTTCCGGAGATCTTTTAAAGCATTCGTGTCTTATTATTACAGCGTTCTAGCTGTGTCTGAATGTTGTGCTTGGTAAGTCTTCACTAGCTAATAGTATAGCCTCGGGTAAATTGGCCTCCTCTATCGCCTTTAGCAACAGAGTAATAGCGTTTTTGCCATTAGCAAAAGTGAACTCTCCCTTGAAGGAAGAGGCAAGACAAGGAGCCTCAAGCTCATAAAGATGTGACATATGCACATGCTGTGAGAGAGGAACTAGAACCAAGAGGTGGAGGCATGATAGCAGGAGGCAAAAGAAAACACAAGGCAGCGGAGAAAACCAGAAACCCTAGTTCCTAGAAAATCACGAGGCGCATGTCTCAGGGGACCACGTCTGACTTAGTCAAACGTGTTTGTGCACACGCCAATCAACTAGTGCGGGCACCAACAGAAATGTTTTGACGCGTGCAAACACAGTCCCACTAATTCTATTTTTTATTTTGAGTTTTAAACTTTCCTTTTATTTAAATTAGTTCAATTGTGATTAATTATTTTAAATTCCTAATAATTTTGGAAAAATTTTTCTAATTATTTGAAAATTGTTTCAAAGAATTACTTTTATTAGGAATATTTAAGGATTTAGTTTAATTTTTCAAAGAGTTAAATTATTAGATTAAATTAGTTATCAAATCAATAATTAGAATCAAGAAACGGTTTTAAAGGATTATTAGATTATAATAGTTATCAAATCAATAATTAGAATCAAGAAACAGTTTTAAAGGATTATTTTCATAATTAGATTATTCAGATAAATTAATATAATGATAATTGTATTAATTAAGATGAGATCTTAATGTTAAATTAATTATTTTAATGTGATTAAGATTAATAATTAAATTGATTCCTAATTAATTTTTTAAAATTGCTTTTAAAATTAAAATTATTTACATTTCAATTAGATTAAAAATAATTAATTAGACTCCTTAAAGTAAGAAAATGTTTTCTTAAATAATTAAGAAAACTTTTATTAATTAAATTTATTTATTTCAACTTGATTGAGAAAAATTAAATTTTTATTTTTATTTAGAGAATTATTATTTCATTTATTTGGAAGGTTTCTTTATATATTAATAATAAGTTTCATGATTTATTAAAAAAGCTATTTTTTTGGTTAAGTTTTGAAAATTATTTTCATTTATTAATTAAGAAAAACGAGCTTTTTAAATATTTTTAAAACTAGTGTTCTAACTTATTGAACAAAGATATTCTAATTAATTAAGAAATTGATATCTAAATAAATAATAAAATAATTTTCTTAATTAAATTAAAAAGACGTTTTATTTAATTTTAAAAGCAGTTCCTTTAATATTAGAAAATGTTTTCTAGTTAAAAAATTATTTCTACTTATATTGGAAATAGTTTTCTAATTAGACTAGAATTTCTTACTTGTTGAATTTTAAAAAGGAGTTTTCATTAATTATAATAAGTAAAAAGCATAATTTATTGATAATAGTTTTGAATTAAATTTTTAAAGGGGTAAAGATAATTGAAAATAATTTTAAATAGTTTGTGTGTGTGTGTGTGTGTGTGTGTGCACATCTTAAAAATTGTATGCTTCATATGTAATATTTTACATGCAATTTTATGTTTGATGTAACCAATAAAATTAAATCCCTCATTAAAATATTAACTATACATCAAGAACATAATTATTCCCTTCCATTATTTAAGAATAAAACTAGAGTTCTATTTATTGTAATATTCGTTAATTGACTCAAAGCCCTTTAAACTAGAATATGTTTTATCTTATGATTTGGATGAGTAAATCATGATCATATGAATTTAAAGACAAGGTAAGGAATAACATATAAGATATGTTTTCACAAGAGTTGTCATCTAACAGATCTAGGAAACACACGAGATGTGATTGATAACAATATTAGCTCCCAACTTAAGTTTAGTAGGTTTGTTGAATGACTCAGATCAACTAAATTTAAATGGATGCTAGCTTACAAGAGAGATTAGAGTAATCTTTCTAAATAATGGTAGGGTTATTATTTCCAATAAAATAGTGAGAGTAACCAAATACATGATTAAAGTCTTGATCTTATCTAGTGGTCATAGTATGTAACTAATAGTTGCTTTTCTTTCATTATATTTTGCTATGAGTGTAAACTAACTTTACTTAGTATAGTTGATACTAAGAGTTAGTGAAGTAAATTTCTTGGATATAGGTTATGTTTAAGGAGTGTTTTCGAGGTTAGATAGAAAAGTTGTATGTCCATTATGCTATTTTTCTATTTATCCCTATTAAGGATTTGGTGTTAAAGTTTTAACGATATGTTAAAGTCATATGGATGGCAAAATATAATGACATTCGATTTGATATTGTCTCATAAAGTTTGATGATAACATGTAAGACGTATATCAATGCTATGATAACATAATGCAATAGGTTGCATAGAATAGAGTTGAAAGATATAGTACCTTGATGAAATTGTTTCGCTCAATTTAACCTAGTAAAAGCATAAATTGACTACAATCAAAGGCTTTTCTATAATATGATTATTGTTGTTATCAGAAGAAAAATGATTGTATGAGTTTTATATTTTATTGCTTATACTTAATATGATAAATATCATATATATTTCTAATTCATGTATTTGATATTGAATTTAAGTTTAACATTACTACAATGTTTATAGTATGATAAGAAATAAATAATTAAATAATTAATCCAAGTCTATAGAAAAAGTTTGTGTATATTGGATTAAAAGAGACTTATGCTTAATATAAGTGACAAGAATACAAAGTTGGATAACTAAGACTATCTTTTTACACCATATTGGTTAAAACAACATAATGAAAATTATAAGTTACATAAAAGGATATTTGCATCCTATTGATTATGAATCGCATGAAACTTGTTAAGATGAAGAATAACCAAATCAGCCTTTGGTGAAAGGATGATAATGGTATTGAATTGTTAAATCTTATGTATGTACTATGTTAGATGTGATAACAATTCATAAAAGGATGGTATTTGTATTTCATTAGATTACCAATGAATTTATATGATATAAGTCAATGTATTAAATGAAATATTGATTTAAATTTTGAAAAAGTTCAAATTATCTAAATTTAAGTACAAACTAAGTATTAAGAATGTTGAAACACTTCGATGAGATTGATGTAGTGAGATATAAATTTTTTGGTTATATATAGGGAATGAGAATCTCTGATGGATACCTCAGTAACCAAATTCTATAATAGTATGGATTTTTGAAAGGAGGAAAATATAATATGAGATATGGTATGATGCAATATTATTTCTTCTATAGTTATGCCTAGTACTATAACTTACTTTTGACAGTTCCAATCAAGTCAATTAGTAAAATTTCATATTATATATGAAATCGTAAGACTTTGAAAGAGTCAAAGTAATGATTTTGGGATGTGATGCTTAATTTAGAACTAAATGGGATAATAAAAGGTTATGAGATATCCAAAAGGTTAGACATAATCTTGCAAACTCATTGACAAATTATTTATTTCAATAAATAATTATAAGTGAATGGTTCTTAAGATAAGTAGTGGCAGTAAGATGAAGTTTGAAACTTTCAAATCTCATAGCAATACATAAGAATTAATTCTATTTGATGTATAGTTAAAAGGGTACGAGACATTGAAAGATTTAGTTTAATGATGAATTCAAAGAGTGCTTTAGAAATGATTGTGAATTTATAATATCTACAAAAAGGTTAGAAGGAGCATAGTTGTCCTTTTTCATGGGAGTATTTTAAGATATATTACTCATAGAGAGAACAATAATTATATAATTCAATTGTTGAAAATATAATTGTCAAAGAACAATTTATATTGAATATCCAAGTTAAAAATTAATTCTAAAAATTAGACTTATAGAGGTAGATATGAATTGTTTACTTATTCTAGTCCAAAGACATAGATTACTAAAGTTATTTAGTATTTGAGATATCTTATAGTTGTGAAGTACCGATGATAATTCTATGTATGAGTTGATATTTAAGTTCAAGGTCATATGGATATTAACTTTAGAACTAAGTCCTAATTAAGGTATGATTTACTTGTAACAATATTATTTTAAGATTAAAAAAGTTTCAACATAGCACTAATTGTTGATTAGGATAAATATATTTTTCATTAGGTAGAAATGATTAATTGGATCAATAAGTTCTTTAATAAAGTTAGAATATATTTTTTTGCATTGTTCAACTAATAATGTACTATAAAATATTAGAGTCATTGGGCATACGAAAGGAGATAATGTCTTATCAAAGATTCAAGTATATATTTAGCCAGTTTCTCTTAATTATAATGATAATTGAGATGAAAATTATAAGATTTAAGTGAGTGCTCACTGTAGAAGATCTTAGAGAATTCTTTCACTAAACTACTACTCCAATAATAGCATGATCATCATTTGATAATATAGTATAAGATACTTAAACATTTGGCTTAGTGCAAGTAAAAGATTGTTGGTTCATGCCCTACAACCAATTGGTTAGTTGTAGTTAGTAACATAATTATTTAAAAACATTCTTTATCTTATACATTTTTAAATGTATATGATAAAGCCCATGGGGTAAATGTACATGAAAAAGGAAATTATAATGAGATCATAAATATAAGATTCATGTTGCATTTGTGTTTTGTCCATAAATTATTCCTAGTTATTGTTCTATTGAGACTAGAAATTAATAGGGCGTAAAAGAGCTAGCACATGTTATATTTCTTCCTTATGAAGGAAGTAATCGATACCGTAGACTAAAGTATGGAGATACTTAAATAATTGTATAGGTACTTATTAGAGAACAATTTCACTAAATTGACCTCATATGAGAACTCCATTTGGAAGATTACTTTTACTTCTATAGAAATTTTCATTGTAATGATTGTATAAGTAATCATTTAACTTAACGTCTAAAAAATTATTTCATATAAGGATTGTTTTGTTTTGATACTAATTATTACCTATTCTATTCAAGATTAGCCTAATTGGTAGTTATTAGATATAACGTAAACTATATGGATGTAGTTAAGTGAACAATATAGGATTTATCACCCTAAAGTAATTAGGGAGAATGTTTTGTTGTTCTCAAGATGAAATGACAATTTAAAAATAATTTTCAATGTTAATTGAATCAGTTACTATAGTAGAGAACTAATATGATTGAACCCAAATATAATAGACATTATTTATATGATCTATGTATAATCGAAATATTGTATGATAAAATGATTGAATTATATAAAAAAACGTATACGTAAAGGATAGTTAAAATCACTTTAACATTTCTAATTATTTGGGTGATCATGATGTGTTTCTAAATTTCAATATTAATCTATGGATATAAACTATTTAATTAGAGAATTAAAAACAAATGAAAGAAGTTTAATTTATCTAATCTTAAATAGGATTTAGGGTTATAATTTATATCCATTGTCAATATATTTAGGAACCTAATGAGTCATACACAAAGAATAGATTGAAGAGAGAAAATGTATTTTAATCAAGTTAGACTTGATTATAAAGGTTGAAAAATTTTATAATAAATATAAGATATTTAATAAATAAATATCAATATGAAATATTGGATGTTATTTAACCTAGTGTGTAAGTCTAATTAAAGTTTAGTTGAAATTATAATTTAATTTCAATTAAATTACCAAATTATCCATAACCTATTATAAATAAGCTTAGGTTTTGAGGGAGCTAGCAGTTCTTGCTTAACTCTCCCTGCAATTATTGTAGAGTTATTTCAACGCATTCTGATACTCTTAGAAGTAAGACACTTATATGAATATGATAGTTAAGATAAACTAATTTTAAGAAGTTTAAAAGAAACGACAAGAAAATGATCAATTTTTAGAATAACGTATAATGATTTCATGCTTTACTATATTTTATGTATTAATTATTTTATAGAATTTAAATGATCTTCACTTCAAAAAATAAAATGAAAAAGTTTCGTAATCATTTTACTAATGTAGAATTAGATCTTGCCTTGATTTCCAAACACATTCGTACACACAGAATAGCATATTCTCTAAATTGTGGACTTTATATACCATAAACACAGAGGAACTCAGGGATCTTCCAATCTATTCAAGCAGTATCCCACACTTTTTTGTATTGGATTAGACAAATCATTTAATTTCAAAATATTTATCACATGAGTATCCTGAATCTAGTTAGAAAGTTAATTGGCTCCCTTCTTGTAAGAATCAGGAGGTATATGAACTTATTGCCTCCCAGTCTCACCTCTAAATTCGCGAGGATTGGTTGGAAGACTTTCAGATACTAGGTTTCAATTCAACATTGTTTCCATTGATGTTGCTTGGTCTCAGAACCTCATTATTGTTGTTTGAACTCAGACTGTGATTCCCGCCAACCTGACTGTTTCACATTTGCCTCTTAATTCAATTTCTTCTTTTAGAAAAAAATCGGAAAAAAAAAAAGCATGAGAGGGTGCTCAACCTCTGTTGACGATACAGCTACGAGCCAATTATTTAAGATTTTGAATCTGAATCTTGCAAGTAATGGATCACAGGCCCAAATCATGATGGGCTAAAACCTCCTCTTCCTCAAATTCACTCTAGGGTTTCTGTCAGCCATGAAAGCATTGAGACTGAGAGCTCTGTCACCTCTATAGAGCCTCGCTTAGCGAGAAGAAAGTTTCGTGCTTTCAATCAAGTCAGCAATACCCAAGTCGAAAATGAGGATTCTACGACTAATCTCTCCCCGCCTATCTCGTTTCACAGCCACCCATCTTCAAAACCCTAACTTGACGCTACAATCAGAGCTTAAACCTTCCAGTTCCACTGCTCGCGGCTTGACATCCGCTGTCGAGGCAATCCCACCGGCACAATCAGCTAAAGTTTCGGAAATCGTGAACGAGTTGGCTGGACTCACGCTTCTGGAAATCTCCGACCTCACTGAGGTTTTGCGGACCCAATTGGACGTGAAGGACATGCCGGTGATGGCGGTTATGATGCCTGGAATGGGGTTCAGTGGCTTGCATGGCGCTATGCGAGGCGGAGGCGGTGCTTCGGCGACGGCGGCTGTGGAAGAGAAGGTGGAGAAGACAGTGTTTGATTTGAAGCTTGAAGGTTTTGATGCTGCTGCGAAGATCAAGGTGATTAAAGAAGTTAGAGGGTTTACGGATTTAGGGCTCAAGGAGGCTAAAGAGCTGGTCGAGAAAGCTCCAACATTTTTTAGGAAGGGGGTGACTAAAGATGAGGCTGAGAAAATTATTGCCAAGATGAAGGATGCTGGGGCCAAAGTTTCCATGGAGTGAGTGAGGTCTTTCTCTAAACTTATGAACTTGGTTTTGCATTGCCAAGGAGGTTTAACTCAAGATGTTAGTTAATTCTGAATGTAAATCTTGTACAATTATAGATGACAACTACGTTAGACATGGGATTGTTTGATTTTGTTCCTTAAGATGGTATTCAAAGCCTTTAGATATGATATTGCTTTTTGGATCCTAGCTGATTCGGAAGAGAACTGAATGGGGATGGAATGTCTAGGTGGATAGCAATCTTTGAAGGTTGCGGGGTGGTAGCCTGTTCTGTATATTATTTGTCGCTCTGTTTCGTGAATGGAGACAATATTTTAGTGTTCTATATGCTAATTAGCGTTGGGGCTAAAACATATATGGGCATGATTCATGGAATTTCTTAAATAAGAGAGAAGGCCATTCACAGTTAAACTAGAAGAAAGTTTTTTGTGTTATCACGTAAAGCAAGATCTTACGTAGAAAATGTGCTTCTTTGTTCTGTTTCAGTTACTTTTTATTTCGCCATCAGAATAAGAAACTACGTAATGGTGGAGGAAATGCGATAACTTAACCTTGAATTTGCAAATATGTAAAGCAATCTCATCATGATAAGCTCATTACTTGAATATCACGAGCTCAATGTCTTGTAACACACCAATCAATTAGAATTCAAGGATAGGACAAGTTGACTTAATATGATACCGTTGCCTATTGAACTAGTTTTGTTGATATGTTTGTGTCAAACTTTTGTCCATCACTGTTTGTATTTCAAATGTTTATGACGGTGAGCTTTTCTAACATTTTTCAGTTAACCGACGAAAAACGTGGGACTGTAAGAAGCACAATCGTGTTAGGCCTCGCTGAAACTTACATGCTGCAGTTATTGGAAAACAGAAGGCAACTTTTGGTTTTTTCAACTAAAACTTTGGTTATTCTTCTTGAACTGGGAGAAGCAAGTCTTAGCTAAAGTCATGATAATTAATCAGCTTTTGATTGCGTTGGATTCTTCATGAGTAGGATTGCCTGTTGTGGAATTGGTTTTTGGTGATAAATTTGTAAGGGTCACACTAGTTTGTACCTTAACGGCATTCCCATACTCTCAATTTGGCTGCCAAGGAAATTTTGTTTGAAACAAAACAGTTGTAAATCTCGAATAAATTTGTAGAAATTTAGACGGTATTTGATATCGCAAAGAACCAGCTTTACAGTATTGGCTGTTTAACCTAAATAAACTAATCAAGTATGAATCAATGATATTCCTGTAACAAGGACATCAATATGGCCATAATGATTGATAGCAAAAATGGCCGACTTAGCCCTGCATTATTCGCGAAGTTGCAGTGAGGGAAGAAAACTTGGCGGGTTCCGTGGTGGCTGAGGCTTTGTTGCTTGTTAGTTTTTACCAATAACGTTAAATTCCACCGTTATTGGAACTCTAGAACAACGCAAGTATCTACGTTCAGTTTCTAGAAAGGATCGAGGAAAATCCATAGCTTACTGGAGTTTGCGCACGGTCTAGAGCTAAGCTGCTACATGTGCTCCGTCTAAAAGCTGAAAACTATTTTTTAACAGCTCATTCACATTCACAAATTTTATTGTTCACTCCAGTACAGACACGTAAGTGGTAAAGAGAATTGAGCCATAGGCCAAGGATGTTGATTGGAACTTAGATGTTGTCAGTAATTCATTACCAAATAACCTGTCATATACATGGTAATTGACTAAGACAATGGTCCACGAGGTACACTCTTCCTCGCGAAACTTTCGAAGCAAGAAAATGCAAAATGAGGAATCTGAGTTCATTATGCTGCCAAAATAAATAACATAGTATTATATAAGGATAATAGTTACACGAGGATAAAGGGGGTTTCACTCATTTGCTGACATATGCAGCACCATGATTTATCTGAGAGATTAACCCAAGGACCGAGTTCATCCCTCGCATTTATCAGAAACACAACTGTCCACTACCCACTGCGCATTGCCATTTACAGAGTTATTGGGCATTCCCATATATTTTGCCTTGCACAATGCTTTTCCTTAGAAACAGACCATCTACTACAATTATTAAGAGTAATGTCAAAGGAGATGGCCTTTGTTGTTATACCTTGTCATCATGAAACCACCACCTGGTTTCCTTTGGGGATATCCCATTCCTACATTTCTTTACATATCGATCGTTATCCTCAGGGCGTTGCTGAAAGTAAGACCAACAGCATTACAAACAATATAGACTAGAGAAAAAAGTTCCAATGTCTATGCAATGACAAATGTGTATCATGAAATGTACAATATGAAGGAGTATGCAATGGTCCAAAAAGTGATGGAAAATCCACAATAATTAGCAAATAGTAGCAGCGTGAAGAACACAATCCTGTAATTAAATTTTCGAGTGGATTGGATACTAGATCAAACCTTCACAGTTGAGCTGGAAAGCATTGACAGAATGCTGATACATATAGAACTAACAGTCATGGCAGGGGACCACGAATCATACAAAATATCTGTACACATTAAAGCAAATGAGTGTCAAATTAGCCGCAAGTTTGAACCAAGGTGAACATAAATATCTATATATAAAATATATAATAAAACGTAATAATACTGAATTAAATTATGTCAACTTTGAATGTCGCAACAATCTGTTGCATCAGCTTCTGTCAAGGATCTGAACATATTACAAGCTAATCCATTCAGAGGAGGGAGTTCATGTCAGATAGTGGTTAGTTTTAAGATCAATCCATGTGTAGAATATAGCACCCTCCTTCCATCACTGATTGAGCTCACACATTCCCTAAACTAAGCAAAGATCACATAACGAGTGATCTAAAAATACCCCTTACAGGTTTTTTCCCAGCTACTATCCTCATCATTGCACATGTATAGTCTCAAACTGCAATAGCCCAATTTTAGGTCAAACAGAAACTGCAAATGTATGATTTTCAATATGATCTCTAGAACTAAGTAGCAGAATCCACATATAGAAAGAAAATTTAGCAGGTTAAAGTTGAATGAACAATAAATCTGTACACAAGGAAAATTTCGTGGACTGCATACAGAGAGGAACACAAAAACAAGGATTCCATGTACAATAATTACACGAAGCAACATCTAGGAACAAGCCCATCACCTTAACAATGAGTGAACAAAATCAACTCAGGATCAAAGAAACAAGTACCGCATGGAAAAATCCCAAAACTCCCAGTTATAAGTGGGCAACAACTGCCACTCTACACTAGAGGAAGCAACAAAAAATCCCATAAAAATTACCTAAACAAATGTGGCCGTTGCTATAGATATGGGGATGCATTGGTGCAGGATGCAGGAAAATAACCTGTTTAACCAAAAACCCCAATATGTAAAACCAAATTTAAAAATCCCAAGAATTATACATGAGTAAAATATAAGGCTTTCCTTTCCAAGAACAGGTGAGAATTAGAGTTAGAAACCTGAGGAGCTTCCATAGGGTAATGCTCTGGAAAATCGACCTGAAGCTGATATGTTTCATTGGCGTAAAGGGTTCCAGGGGCTCCATTTACTTCAATTATCCACCTGCGCACAAAAATCCCCCCAAAAAGAGAAGGAAAATGAAAACAATTGACGTAGAGAAGATGTGAGAGATAGAAGACCAAGAAGAGAACTCAAAAACTAACCCGATCAAAAATTGAAAGCAAAAGGAAACCACAACAAAAAACTGCTTGCTTTCCCTTTGATTTTTTCAGTAACCCAACAAAATAAAAAGACCGGTAAAGGAAGGATTAAGAACAAAAACAGGAGCAACCTTTGGAGATTATCGGTGACCTTATGCTTGAAACCATGAGGAGGGTTGACCTGCCACTCCACCAACTCTTTCTGGAGCCGATTGCACGCAATCTTACTCAGTGCCTAACACCCACCAAGCGTCCAAATAACCAATAAATTTCACATTTTAAAATATTAACCCATAAACCCGATTTCAGACAGCACAAACGAACAAATTACAAGACACCAGTCAATTCTACAAGTGGAATTCAGAGGATTGAGCAAACCTTCCGGGCGGCAGAGGATGAGCTGGTCATAGCTAAATCAGCGGTGCCGGTGATGGTGGCGAAGACAGGAAGGGACACGTTAGAGAGATAAAAGCAACAGAACAAGAGAGCGAGTAAAATGAACAGACAGGAAAACAGCGGCGATTTAATGTGAGAAATATTGGACATTTTTATATGATTATTATAGTGCAAATATGAAATATCCTAATAATCTACTTTCATTAAATTTAATAAATAATATTTTATTTGTAAACGTTGTTGAGCTGAGCTGATACATCAGGCAGTACATTTTTGGTTTTCCTATAAAATATTGTTTAACTTTTCAAAATATAAAAGAAAAATCAATTATATAATCATTATTTTATTAAGTAATTATTTCGTTAGATCATAAATTATCTAAAAATATGAAAAAGTAATTTAATTAATATTAACTATAATTAATTATCTAAATAAGGACTCAAAACACTTTTTATCAAAGAAAAGGATAGCTTTTAGTTATTATCCTTAGTCAAACTAGAGATCAATCTAACTTTTATGTTTTGGTGGAAATTATAAGCTCTTGTCTTTGATTTATTTGTTACAATAAAATTTTTTGTTATTTCTAAATTATTGCAAAATATTTTTAAAATATTCATAAAATTTTAGTTGAACAATTTTAATAAATACTACTATTAAAATCAAATTGAATATTAATATACATCACATAATAACTTCTCTCCAATTAATTACACATTTTATTAAAATTTATAAATTTAAAATGATGATTTTTAATAAATAAAGTTAAAAGAGATAAGCTATACTTTTATTTTTATTTATTGGTTTTTGTTTTTTAAATTTAGTTTTTGTCCTTTAAACTAAAAATAAAAATCTGTTTAGTTGAAATTTGTAATAAAAATTAAAAATAAAAACATATTTAAAAACTCAAATGTCAATTGAAACATTGTTAACTTGAAACTAGTAGCAGCAGAAGCTGTGATCTTGAACGTAATTGGATTTCTGGTCATGTGTTTAAATGAGATTTATTGGACATTGAATTTTATATTTAGTCTACAGAAAACAAACAAACAAAAAATGTTGAGGAAGAAACACAAACCAAAAACCCAGAAAACTAGAAATGTAGTAACGCACATTAGAAAACAAAAAATGCAGAAACTCAAACGAGAAAGTCAGAAAAACGAGAAATATTGTTACCCCCAGAATTTTTTTTTTTAATGATAAATCAAGCATGATTAGATTAATGGGGTAATTTAATATGGTATTTAATAAAGTTAGCATGAATTAACATATG
>JAOSBN010000177.1:28062463-28083266 GCA_027563595.1 Erythroxylum suave | reverse complement strand
TGGCTAGCCATCTAGGCGCACCCTGCCATTCACAATGGCGGGGTGATCCACGTGGCCCACCCCGCCAACGAGAATGGCGAGTTGGGTTGCACCCCGCCAACTGGATTGGCGGGGTGTCCTACCTCTAGCACACCCTTCAAACTCTCCCCTATTTTACGAATGAAAAAAAATTTAATCACAAATTAAGAATTTTGCCATCTTTGTAGGATTCCCAGGTGCCTCTAGTTGCAATATTCCCCAATAAACTTAATTGCCATTAGTCGAGGTAGAAAATGGCAAATCCTGAACTTGGACAAAAAGTGGAAAGGAGGCGTGTGGACATTGCCTGATTATGCAAAACCCACCAAAACAGGAAAAAGAAAAAGAAAAAGATGTTAATACAACATTTGGGTTCTTTTTGGATTAGACAAGAATGAAGTGGAACATTTTACTACTCACAACTAAAGGGCAGTTTTTTCCACCAACCCTTTTGCTGCAGTCATTCCACCATAAGGCATTTAAGGTTACGATCGTTACTTGTCTTTTGTCCCTTGGAACGCGTACCAACTAAGTTTCTACGACGGCTTGAGCATTAGAAATCTAACCTATACGTGCTTTGGTCATAAACAAGCACGTCAACTTTGAATGACTGTAAAAGTTACTTGGAATGGAATTTTGATATTTATTACATGTTAAAAAAATTTCGAACGGGTTAACTCGGTTTATTGTTTTAATTTGCTTTAGGACTGTTTTTATCTTTTTAAATAGTTTTAAAGATATTTTCATAATTTTTATTATTTAGTTAAGCTTCTTATTAGGATTAGTTGTCACTACCTATAAATATTCTTCATATTTTGTGTTTTCGTATTAAATGAGATATGTAGAATTTTACTAAACATGCTTCTGTCTTTAGGGTATAACTTGATCTGTAAATATCTAAATTAGATGGAATTTAATTTAGAGTAAACTAGAGACGTAAAGCTACATTTTTCATAAAAGAATCGAATTCTAATTATGTTCTTAAGAGTCTAGAAAATTGGCTTGAAGTTGAATTTTGTGTTATGTCAGAGTGTGGAAATAGTATGTGGGTTTTTTATTATAACTTGAATGATACCTAACAAAATTGCATGCAATTAGCTTCATTAGAAACTTAAGACTTAAAGGAACAATTTTTCAGAAGAGTGTTTTGCCTAAATCCTTCATATTCCTTGTCAAAATGACCACAAAATATTGACCCGAAGGTTTGTTTTGGGAAGAGCTGGAAGAAGTTAGAATAAAAGGTAGCGCACGATACTGTTTGATAGTTTTGAACATCCTTCATTCTTTTAGTTATAACTTCTTCTCCTGACATCCAATTGACATGGGAATTAAACCAATGGACTCTTAAGACATTAATCTTCATCTCCACCAAAAATTAGGACTTTTTGAAATGGATTGATTGAAGAATATAAGTTGAAAATATGACTGTACTGAAGTGTGATAACTGGGATGGTTTTATTGAACATACTTCGGTATTCTGATTATATTTTGATCTGTAGTTTTCAAGATGGAGTGATTCTTGTTTTGAATTAAATTAGAGTCATAAGAATACAAATTGTATGAAGAGATTAAATTCTAATTCTGCCTCTAAGAATTTCAGAATCTGATTTGAATTTGGGATAATAATTCTATTGAAGTTTAAGAATAGTCTGAGATCTTTTGAGTATAACTTTCAGTATACTAAACCAAATTGGATGATCTTGGTGTCATTGGAAACCTAAGACAAAGAGAGATAACTTTCTAGAAGGAAGTATTACCTAATTATCTCACCTTCCTGATGAGAATAGTTGAGAAAAGTGGACCCGAAAGTTGGTTGTTAAATAAATCTAGATTGAGGAATTGAGTATGGTTTCACTTGATTAATTATGTGACAAGATTAAAGATAAGAAACCAGGAATTTGTCATGAACATGCATCATACATATTTAGTATACATGAATGTGCATAATTGAATTCATAATTGTGCACAATAGTGATATATGTTTGTATTAAATATTTTAGAGGAACCTATAAAGCGGCTGATTCCAAATATTGCCGGGACTTCGAGGCAATAAGCAATAAGGGAGCTTTGTAAGTAATTTAGATGGTCAATTTTTTGTAAGAAATTCATTAACTAATTTTTGATAGTTTAACTTTGACTGTTTTTCTTATTATTGATTTGGATCATTGAATGATTTGAAAAGCTGTAAGAATGTGATATGCTTCAATCCATAGTATGAAAACATTTATTGATATGTGATTTGAATTTCAGACATTTCTGTTTTTGAATCTATTAAGTCCTAGTTGTGGGTAAATAGGCATGCCTAGAAGGGTTTACAACTGCTCTTATGGAACTTTGGTGCTGAGACTCCGGTCTCTCCTGGACACTTCAATGTCGAGACTTCAGTCTCTCTTGGACACTTCGATGTCGAGACTTCGGTCTCTTCTTTATAAGTCTCGTTACCCACTTCTATAAATGGATTAGCAATTATTTGGTTTTGTAATTCTGATATATGTTTGATTATGACATAAACATTATTGTGTTCTGATTCTAAATGGTTTACACCCTCTTATGATATTCAGTTCTATTAATTATAAAGTCTGTTCTGAAATACATTATGTCTGATTTATTGTTTAATGCATGTATATGTTGTTACATAATTCAGTATGATAAGTTGTCAGTTTATCCATATATTAGTTATTACTCACTAAGTTATATGCTTAGTACGGTGGATTTGCTCGTGTAGGTTCAGAGCAAGGATTATAAAAGCTGGGACGAGTCAACCACATTGGCCAATAAAGTTTAAGTCTTGTTTTGTCAAAAATGTATTTTTTTAGTTTATTTTGGCTTGTATATAAAGTGTATGGTTCTTAATTATTGTAAACTTTTTGTAATAACTATTATCGGTTTTTGGAACAAAGTTGTATTAAGTTCAATGTTATATGATGTATGTTTGTTCTGAATTGCTTCCAATGGAAGATTTTTGAATGCTATGTTTTCGTAAAATGTTTTGAATATATTTTGGCTTGTTTATAAAATGCATGATTCCGAATTGTTGTAAGTTTTTGTAATAACTATGTTTCAAGCTAGTTTCGGTTTTTGGAACAAATTTGTATTAAGTTCATGCCATATAATATATGTATGTTTTGAACAAGTTTGGAATGATTTGTAATGTATGTTTGCTTCAATTTCTGAAAATACCTATAATGAATGTATAGTACGTTTTGAAATGCTTCCACATTGGTCTATTATTTGTTCTATTTGTGAGTCCGATGTGGCACTCCCGTATCCTCTCAGGGGGTATAGGTGTGTCACACCATGCCTGTTAATCGTGCCTGTCATTCAGAGACTTTAGGTGCAAACTGTCCTTAAATGCCAAAGACAACTTAGGGCTTCTATCTCAGTACACAACAAATTCAGTATTTAATTCTAGCTGGAGAACAAATGCGCAAATGCAAACTTCAAATAGCCAGATTTCTTATAATTGAGCACAAAGAAGTATGGTAGCATCAAAAGTAGCAATGGGATGTGCTCGAGTCAAGCACATAAATTTCCGTGAGCTAAAGTATAAAAACTTGCTTAAAGTTAATAAAAGGTAATGAGATAATTAAACAAGAAGAATAGCATAAATAATAATTCCAACTTTAAAAGAAATTGCAAGGAATAATACCTTCAAGCAGTTATGGTAGATTATAAGCATTACAAAATAGTTTAAAGATTTTGCAAATCTATGAATGGTTTATTTTTCTTATTTATTATGCCTTTGATATATCCAATAAAGTTGACAAATAAAAGAAGTTTATATTTATGCACTAATATTCGTTATAGTTGAAATCATTAATAATTTGCATCACTTTCTTTACATTTTAAAAAATTATTGGAAAATCATACTAAATTATGCAACAAATTAATTAAATAAACATATGCTAATTAACAAATAAATATAATATAATCAATAGATATTTCTTTGTATAAATTTTCAATTAGATAATTGATCTCCTCTATATTCACATTCTATATGTGTTTAACCATACAAAAGAGAAAATATAAGAAAATATAACCATTAAAATTGTAAAAGTAAAAAGTTAACGTGGCGTAAAGTATAAAGTTTATTTTATGACTTTTTCAGTAAATAACCAACTATTGGTATACATCAAGACTTCTAAATTTTTCAAATGAAATCGATTATGACAAGGACTTACTATCAAATCACCAATACTAAAAGTAGATTAAAAAATAACTATAGATACTGAGATAATTAATAAATCTTGTGCAATTGCTTACATAATTAGTGTTGACTAGAGTTATTAGATTTGATTATTTCCTTGTCTATATTTAGGAATTAATAGTTGTAATGATTTCTTACTATGATTGAGTGAGTTGATAGCTAGAATATCTCCTAAATATTCCTAGGCCTTTTGTATATATACCATAGAAATCCTTTGTACTACATACCTCAATTCACTACTCAAAATGCTTATGTTTTTCTTCAACGCTCCTGTTTTTCTATTCGAATTGTTTTCTTCCTGATATCAGAGCCCTGTCTAATTTAAAGCCCTATTTTTTCTTCTCATAATCCTTTTTTCTTAGTTGTTCTTCTCTGTTTAGAATAGTAAACAATTGAGTTTGTACTTGTCCAAAAATAAGGTGTTTTTAATCTCACCACCCGCCTAGCTTGCTTCAAAACTAACTGGTGACCGTATCTGTGACACACTCGACACCATCAGCATAGCCATGCTCTGCCATATGCCGTCACAGATCGTTAGTTTCTGCCTACCCTTTGACCATCTTTTTATCTCAAGTCTTGGACCACCAGTGTCTTCGGACCCTGTTCATTCTCCCTGAGGTGTCTGACCTCCAGTAACTTGTTAAAAGAGATGTCAGAAATCTCTGTTTGTTTCTAAACTCTTTCTGTTGGTATATTTATTCGTTGTCCTATGTGATTCTAAAGAAGATCGATGGGAAAAAAGTAACCCTTTCGAGTTATGATAATCCTTCACTTTAAATCAGTCTCGTGAAACTTGATGTATACAATTATCATGGTTGATAAAGATCTTGTTTGTCAATCATCAAAGTTAGAGGCTTACAAGGTTACATTAATGGTGACAGTCAGAGACTTGATGTCAATAATCTTGATTATAATCAATGGGAATCCAAAACTTCCCTCATGATGTCGTGGCTCATCAATTCAATGAAACTGGAGATTGCTCAGACGTATTTGTTACTTGACCAGCAACAAAGATATGGAAAGATGCTTCTCTGACTTACTCTCAAGTATGTAATAAAGCATGTATTTTTTATATTTGCAATAAACTGCACAACACAAAGCAGGGAGATATGACTGTATCACAGTACTTTGCAGAGCAATGTGGATTTTGGCAGGAATAGGACTATTTTCTAATTAGAGCATATAAATTTCTTATTCAATCAATATAAAGAAAGTATTTTTCACATCAAATTGTTCTAGGTTTAGTTCAAACACAATTCATATTATTAAGACTATTCTAAGTTTAATAAGTGAAGTCATAGGAAAAAATATTTTATTAAAGTCAATTCCTTCTTTTTAAACATATCCTTTCAATAGCTATCTTGTGCGAAATTACTCTAACTTGATCATCACCATTTCACTTAATCTTGGAGAACCAGTTATCATCAATTGGCTTCCTTCCATATTGTAATAATATAATTTCAAGTTTTGTTTTTGTAAAGAGTTTCATTTCCTTCTATGTTTATTATCATCCATTAAGATATATTTAGATTATCTAGTGTTTTTTAAGAGTTGATGGCTCCCTATCTTTGGTTAAAAGGCAATATGTTATATTGTCCTCTATTATATAATATGATTACCAATTTAGTGATCTTTTATGTGATTTCATTGAAGAACTTTTAAGGTTTCAAACTCAATTAGTTCTTAAATATATTAATTGCAGTGTTGCTTCAAAAGAAGCCTTTCTTTTTATTCGTTATAGTTTCTAAACTTCTTTGCAAAGTATTGTTGTCTTCTTTTTTCCTTTATAATTTATCATCAATAAAGGTGATGTTCATAGTGACAATAACCTTATGAATAGTAAGATCCCATAAGCTATACTCTTTCATTCCATAAATGTATTATAAAAATAAACATTTCTGGATTTTAGACTTACCTTCGTGATTTCTTTGATATTATACATCATATACACAAAATTTACAACTACATAAAGATTGGAATAATCCACTAGCTTCTCAGACCACATCTCCATCTACGTCTTTAACCTAATGCATTTATCTGAACCTAATTCATCATACAATAAGCAGGCTAATGGCTTTTGTTGGAAAGCCTTATCTATGTATGCAGCTTGAGGAGTTCATATACTAGTGAAATACCTTTTTAATCCCTTATTTCTTATCAAATGCATCAAATTCATTATTAGTATATTTTTCTCTATTATCTACCCTCAAATACTTAATTTTTTGTACTAGAATCAATTTCAATATGCACCTTTAAAAATATTTAAAAACTAAGAAAACATATGCTTGCCTCTTAATAATGTTCACCCAACACCTCATATAATAATTGTCAATACAAATACAAAGTACTTTACTCCTTCTAGAGATAGAACTAGTGCTTGTTATACATTAGAGTAAAGTAATTTAAAAACAACCTTACATCTTGAATTTGATATGTTAAATTTTACATAGAGTTACTTGTAATATAATGCTAACAAAATAATAGTGATACATTTGTGAGCATAGGTAATGGCTTTTACTTAATAAGGATCTCCATTCCTTATTTTGATATATTTCCAAGTTTTGATGCCATAATATTAAATATCTTTCATTTGGATTGCTTACAGTGATTGGCACTTATTTTTTTAGCAATATCTCTACCTTAATTTGTATAAGTTTGCACTTATCTTCACTCCCTTTACAATTACAAGCACACCTCAAATTATCTTCAGAATATTTTGACAATTTCTATTTCTACCAAAGATCATGTAGGAATCATAGAAATTCTTCTTTAAGCCTTACAGATCTCACCTATTAAAAAGGACAAAATGTGCCATCATACATCTTCAATTTAATAGTTTAAATATTGGCATCTGTTAGAGGATAATCATCAAAATTGTAGATAGATCTTCTTAAGATAGGTTTATAATCATGAAACCATTCTCTTCTAAAGTTCATGTTAAAAGTAAATTTTATTTACCTTTTAAATGCCCTTAATGGAGGAGATTAAAATAGGAAAAATATATAAATGGATATACTACTTTGTCTTACTGAGAAAATATAAGAAATAAAACAAAATGAAAGGAACATGATATATCTCATAGCTTAGGTTCACTAGGAAATATGAATAAAATTTAAAATAATTGTTCAAAATCTAATAAATTTTCTCACAAATTTCACCCTGTTCACTTGGTTATTTTATGTGTTAAATGTTTCACTCAGGTTTTTTTTGTGCATATGCAATTTTATAGGCTTACCTATACCAAATCTCTACCGCTTAGATTATATATACGTATAAATCAAATGGTGTTTATTTTTCGATTCATTTCCTATAGCTAGATCGTTTGGAACCATAAGAATCCTTAGTTAGAATGTGCTTCTAACTTAACACTTTTAAGAAGAGTTGCTATTTGGAGAGCACAGTACAATGAAAGTTAAAGCTGTGTTTGGAGGTGACGAGGGGAGGTTACTATTTATCGTTAGCCTCTATGGTAGAATCAATCGAGGGGTTGATAGGTGATGGTTTACCCTGTGGCAGATGTCGACAGCTCAAGTCCATTAATCTCTAACTCGTGATCTTAACCGATACAAAGCTATACAATAACACCCAATTTTTTCGATTCTACAACTCTATCTATGATTATCATTCATGGACATTAATAAGATCCTTTCTTTTAGTTTAGTAGTACCTTAGGATGACATAGCCTTAACCTTAAAGTTAAGGGCATGGTTGAAATGAGAAAAGGTTTACGGTGGATACCTAGGCACCTAAAGACAAGGATGGGCCTAGTAAATGACAAAATACTTCGAAGAGTTAAAAATAAGCGTAGATCCAGAGATTCCCAATTAGATCAACCTTTTAAATTGCTACTGAATCCATGGGTAGGCAAAAGACAACCTGGCAAACTGAAACATCTTAATAACCAAAGGAAAAGAAAGCAAAAGCAATTCTTATAGTAGCGGCGAGCGAAATGAGAGCAGCCTGAATCGAAGAAATTGAATGTCCAACTAGGGCCTAGATGACATGACTGATCAATAGAAAGACTTCAAGACTCTACCTTTGTCATATATTCCATACATCATACTAGATAGATATCATATTCATGGAATACGATTCACTTTCAAGATGCTTTGGTGGTGAAATGGTAGACACGAGAGACTTAAAAGTTGACAAATTTTCTTCTTACTATCAATTTCCTTGTTGTCAATATTGACATGTACAATAGGACTTTATCTCTATTCTCAACCAATGAATCAGTTATCTGTCAGACTGTGGAGTCAATGATTTGATCAATTCATATTCAATCCTTTCTTCAACTTGGAATTGATTTCAAACAATGGAACTAAGGTTAAATGTGAGGAAAACCAAAGAAATTAGTGGAGCAAAACATATATTAGGTAAATAAAGTTTTTTAACACATGTAACACACACTAAACATTCAATTACTTCATAATCCCCTTATTCATCATCTCCTTAAGAACAATAACAATTGTTATCATTTTATATGAATATATATTTTTTGTACACGTGAAAGATTCAAATGTAACTATAACATTCTAATAATCTTATGCAATACCCAATTAACATTTATTAATAACTTTTAAAATTCTAGGCACACCCCACACTTATCTTGTTCCTTTTTTCGTAAATCATTTAACGGATTTGATTAAAATATCCTACTAACCCCTAAGTTTCGATAAAGATATTAAATTTTAGGTTTTAGCTCATTTAATGGTTTTTAATGAAAGAAAGGGATTTATAAGGCTAAAAAAGATTACCAAGAGATATCAACATGGTTTAATGTTTAGGATGAAGAGTTAAATCAAAGATGGCATTTATCCTTTTCATATATGCATATATCAATGTAATCTTAAAACGATTCAAAGTAAGTTTTATACATACATCGATATAAAAGAATATCACACATCAAGAAAATCATATATTAATATAAATTTCTCAATCTCAGTTCGCTCTAAAACTCACAAAGTTAAGTAATTTATCAATGAAAATGTTGCACTTACCTTGTAACTCTACTGTTAACGTTAATTAAGGTTCATGTATCAAGTCAATTTAACCATTTAATATATGTCACTTTTATATTTAACATTATAGCAACTCAATCTATTCAAAACATATTAAATGAAAATTTTCTAGATTGTCTTTATTGTAAAAATATAAAAGCTCACACATACTAAAATAAAATGAAAAAATAAATTACTAAGTAAAGTTATTTCCCTAAGAAGTATAAATTAGGCAGAATTGGAGGGTGGTAACTTACCTACTCAAATCTTGGATTTCCTCTTAAGCAATGCCTTTATTTATTATCATTAACTAGACTTAGTGCCTTGTTCTTCAATCAACATCTATCATAGGTGGATTCAATCTTTTTTAAAATCTATAAGTAGAGATAAGTTTCAAGTCTAATACATGGGCCTATAAAATAGAGGGTAAAGGTCTTTTGATAGAAAATGTTATATATTCATGTAATTTTGGATGATTATTACATGTTATAGTAATTTCATACAAATTAGCATTCAAGGTTATTTCCTCCTTCTCGCCCTCATGATGCTCATAAATGAAAACTTATGCTTCATCTTTTCCTTTAAGTTACAAAAACTTCATATTCTAAAGAATCAATTTAATACATAGGATTATAATAGGATCTTTCATAGCATCATAAATATTTAACTTAACAATCTCACCATCAAATCCCATAGTAAGTATGTCAATATTAATAGTTATCTTAGTTTTAAGTGTTTTTAAGAATGATCTTTCCAATAAGATACGAAATTTTCGTCATCATTTCCCATATCTAATATATGGAAATTAGGAGGAAAAACCTGTTCATTTACTTGTACAAGAACATCTTCCATTATAACCTTATGATATGCTAGATCTATTAGCTACCTGAAGAACAACACTGAATTTCTTCAAAGTTCAAGCTTTAAAGAAGCATAAATAGTCTTTTTAATTCTAGCATTACCTATCACACAAGAAATGGTGAATATACATCCTTATGTCCTTTAAGCTTATGTTTCCTCTTAAATTTACATTTTTTTTCAAAATTTTAGTAAAATGTGTCACTTTTTTAATGGTATCAAAAAGGAGATATTTGCTTCATATCTTTAAAAAGTATCATATAATTCTTAAGATTGCTCATATTTTTAAGATTGTGTTAATGCTTAAAAAAGGACTTATTAATTTACAATCAGACAAAGGTGCAAACTTACACTTATGCATCTCATCGTCATTTTTCTTAATTCTTAGCATATTTACCACTCCTCAAAACGATGACATTTACATTTTTTTAGATTAACAAATGATTAGGATGGAATGTCCCTCTAACTAGATCTTTTAAATGACTCACAATGTTAATCATTTGACTCATATGATTATCCAAACTATAAACAATAGATGTTGTCTCTTGTTAGAACTATTTGGTATTTAGGGTAAGCGACTTGGCTATATCCTCTAAATATAAGTTGAAATTATTGTTCTAAGGAACAAGTAGAATAGGTTAGAATGCTTGTTGCATATTTGAAATAAAGTTCTATGCCACTAGCATATTTTCATAACTAAAACTCAGATGATCCCTCCAACCTAGATTAAATATGTTATAGAAGGGTTTAAACTACCCTGATGATCCTGAACAAATTTCAATTGTATTGGTTTAATCAATTACTTCATCTTAAAATGTTAGCACATATTAGTTGGATGCCCTACCTGTAAAACATATCCTATAAATCTTGACCTATTTTATATTTTCTATAACCATTTTCTAACAAAAGTGATGACGTCAAATAATTATTGTTAGATGGAGGACGCACTTACCTTATTCAACTTTTTAAATTGGTGCTTCTTATACCAAGCCATTTGAGATTAATAGTCATATTCAAAATCAAAATTTGAGCAATCTTAGGTAGGTATGGAATTTTTGCCTGGACTTTACCCAATATGGGCCTAGTCAACCCAAAGTCAATAAGTTAAGCCTGAGTTGACTGGACTTTAAGTCGAACTTGAGCTTTTTTATGAAAAAAATTAGGCTTTGAGCTAGGCTTAAGGTCGGGGTTGCTTTAAAGCCTGAATGACATTTTTTCATTTATTTTAGTTACGTTATATGCCTTATTTTAATAAAATAAATTATATAATTTAAATGGGCTTAGACTTAACTATTTGAGCTCAAAATTTTATATAAATTTTTAAGTTAAGCTCGGGCCTATGGGGCCCAAGATCTTAGCCCAATTTGAACCCTATCTCAAGGGCTTTGCCTTCCACTAATAGCTTCTATCGTAATTCTATTTACAGGCTATAACCCTTTATAACTATTGAATCAAGAATTGGTCACAAATTTAATGGTGTGGATTATTTGTACAAAGCCTTTTTAAATCGGTCTTAATACTCATAGAATATCTCTTCATTGTACTTCGTTATACCGCATATTTCTTTTTTATCACATCTACAATATGGTACGTGGGGAAATATTTCTCTAAAAATAGACACCATCTTATTCCATGAATTTATTCAACCTAATTGCAAATAGTGTAGCTAATCTTTAGTTAATTCTCCTAAAGAAAAGGAAAAAAGCTATCAGTTTAATATGTTCTTCCATTATTCCTTGTGGTTTCATAATGGAGATGCTTAATCATCATTCATATTCAAATGTTTACAGGGATCTCACTTGCAAAACCATCATATATATATTAGTCATGATTTCAATTTAAAAGTGGTGTTGACCTTTGAAGTAAGGAAATGATGTAGAGGGGTTATTGGTTCAAATCAGACACTAAAAACTCCTCCAAAGTTTTATATTCAACCAGAATCCTTTCCTCTTTTAACTATGAGTCATTACCAAATAAGAAATTAAGAACTAGTTGTCCTCTTATGATTTCTATATGGCTTCCTTTTTTGACCTGCACAAGGTTCTTCCTATTTCTGGATTAAAATGTAATTATATTTGATTAGAAGATCAATTAATATAAATACACTAGTAAAGAGGAAAATATAAATAATGAACAAAAAAAGCACAAAAGCAGTTAAAGTAACTCTCTAGTAACAACGTCAACATTTGATGTGATGTCGCTTGCACCTAAGGATACAATCTTACTTATAGAAATTAGTAGTGTGAGTAAGGATCAATCCCATAAAGAGTACCTAGCTTGGTTTGTACTTTATAAAAGTAAATACAAAAGGGGTTTTGATTATAATGAAAATAATTTAGGTATAAACATAAGTAAAAAAAAGGGGGTTTTGATTATGATGACAATAATTATCACTTTATAAACAAGCAAAAAAAAGGGGTTTTTGATTATAATGAAAATATTTGTAAAAATAAAATAGGAAATAACTCAAATTAAAATATAAGAATGCACTAGAAAACAAACTTAGTCTGCATCCATATTTGCTATTGAAATTATATACTGATCATTTACATAATTATAAATTACATTCGCACTTTCAATATTTACCATTGTAATTATTTTCCTATCTTAGCATAATTAATTATAAGTAATACAATCTAATTAACCCTAACTACCAAATAATTATAAATAATGTAATCTAATTAACCCTAACGATCAAATCACCTATTCATGTGACAAATATGTAGCTTTATAGTAGCTTTATGATTAGAAAGATCTGTAAAATAGAATAATATAACTATATGCATTTAATTTAGTCAATTGTCCATCCTAAGATCTAATAATTATAGTGTAGTAATTCATTAAATCCTAGTAATTTCACATATCAGATGATTTAGTATCTAACCTAGTTGTAGAATATAACAAATATGAAAGACATGGTTAACTACCCAAAAAAGCCCAAATTTTTGTCAAATTTTCAATCATAGCCTAAACTTTAAAAAATAGCAATAAAAAGCACAAACTTTCAATTTTTCAATTCTAGCCTGAAATTTAAAAAGTAGCAATAAAATGCTCAATTTTTCATTTTTTTCAATTTTAGCCCAACGTTCGTGTTTTCGTTAAGTTTGCTAACGTGACTTGTCACATGTTTCACAAACCTTAACTATTAATACACTTAAACCAAAGTTAACACAACAAATGAAGATTAATGAAATGATGTCATTGTTTTAAAATGAACTAAATTAGATTACGCAGTCCCGATAACCTTACGCTTTGATTTCAATTTTTCTTTTATTTTCAGTTTGTTCTCTTGGCGCCCTCATCCTTCGATTTTCATATTACTCAGCCCTGACATCCTCACACTAAGGGCATCAGGAGAACAAACAAAAAAAAAGCTTATTGGTGCAGTACGTTGTAATGCGAGAATTAGAAGAACAAATAGAAAATAAATGGCTAAGGGAGAACAATAGATAACATCAGGCTATAATTGAAAAAAAATTGTAAGTTTGAGTATTTTATTACCACTTTCAGAAATTTGGGCTAGAATTGAAAAAAATTGAAAGTTTGGGCATTTTATTGTTACTTTTTAAAGTTTGAGTTATAATTGAAATTTTGACAAAAGTTTGGACTTTTTTTGGTAATTAACCCTAAAAAATAACCATAGTAGAAAATTCAATACTAAAAATATAAATAACAATAAAAATAAACCGTATTTCATAATTTAATACATCCTAAGGTTTTAATTTTCTTCAACCAAGTGTAGAAGTTTATGCATATAAGGCATAAATAAGAAAACAAAGTAGAATAGAGAGATACAACTCTCTATTAAAAAACCTAGCAAAACCTAATATTAAAGCTCACTCAAAAGTTGACTTATAAACTAGAGTTCTTTTTTTGGCTCTTTAAATCAGGGGCATCTCTAATTTTTATAATAAACATGATCTAAGAAACAGTTGTATCCCAGGCTTTATATTATGTTGCTTGTCTAGTATTTCTTTTAAGAGGAGAATATGGACACTAACTTGCTTATGTCCTAAGACATGTAACTCTTTATCATGTCACAAAGGCTCTAGCTTGATCGTCTAAGAGATTGTATCTTCTGCTAACATTCTATTATGAAACACACCTTATCACATGATTGTGATGGAAATAATCAAATATTCCATATAGCTTAAATTGTGGTTGAGGGAGAGAATTACCAATCTTGGCATTATTTTTTTTAATCTTCTTGGTGAAGATCTAATCATAAGTGGAAATATATGGACTTCTATAAGCAATCGATAGTGATTCCTTACTTATTTATGTTTATTTCTTTATGTGCATTGAATTACTCTATCTTCAAGCATTCATACTACATTATTTTACTATTTCTTTTTATGTAATCATGGTTTAATTGATGCATTAAAGAATCTCTTCTCTGAAGCTAAACATAGAAACTTTGCTTAGTATGTCTATACAAAATCGTCTAAACTACATAATGCTCATATAGATCGAATTTTATTTTAGCAAGTGTGAATTATAATAAAAAAATGGAATTTGATGAGATAATGGAGCAATTGAAAATTTTATTAAAGAAGGCATATGATGAGTTCAAAGTAAGGGAACCTTGGAATTTTATGAAGACATTTATAAGCACAAAACCAAAATATGAAATTATTCAAAATATTATATCAGAGACTTATAATGGATTCATTTATAAAACACTTATAAAAATCTTGATCATTATGCTAGAGAATATTTGAGTTGCCTTAATGAATCAAGTTTACAGAAAAAAAAAAGGAATATGATGATTAAGACCAAAAATGTTATATGCCTAAGGACAAGGAAGAAGATTAAAGTTGCGTAATGGGAAGCAAGACATTTTTCATTAAAGTGAACGAAAATTTGAAGTTCAAAGTCGCTTATTATATAAACAAGTTTGTTACTAATTTACAAACACGTAATTGCCAATGTAGACTTTCAGATTTAACAACGTCCCATGTAAGCATGCAGTAGCTTGTACATTGCATCAAAAGGAAGATATCATTGTTTATATGAGCTGATACTATAAATGTGAATATTATTTGAAGGGCTATCAAATTTTCTATGAAACCTAAAAGTGGTCCTAGATTTTGGTCAAAGACTGACAACCTATAGGTCATATTACCTCCTTTAATAAAGAAAATGACCAAAAGCTTAGAAAAAGCTAGAAGGGATAAAGATGAGAATTATAAAAAACCATATAGAATGAGTAAGATAGGAACAATTATGAAAGGTAGTCATTGTTATAAGGTCTGTCATAATAAAAAAGATGCAAAAATAAAGATTGACATTTGGGACATCATGAAATTATTGAAATGATTGTATATGTATTTTTAGTTATGCTAATTTTAAATGTTGTTTAACTTGTCAAAATTATATAGCCAAAAAAAAAAAAGAAGGTAAGCCACCAAAAAATTAAATTTATGCATTTGATATGGCGAGTTATCCAATATAGCCAACTAGAAAAAGGGAAAGACCTAAACAATCAGGATTCCTAAGGTCAAACACTGCATCAACTATCCTAATAAGGTGGAAAAGAGTGGTGAAGGAATATTGACATTTGTTTCCTAAATAGCATCAAATTGTTTAACATTATAACTTTTTAAATTTATATAGGAAGTCAAAGATATATAATAATATTTGGAGAAATTAGTGACAACACTTATTTTACCGTTTCAAACTTGAATTCATTTTTTATTCCTCTTACATGTAATTAAAGTATGGGTATGCATACTTAGTATTAGCATTGTAATTTGTGTGTATGATGTTTTACAAATGGATGAAAATCTCACAGTTTTTAACATCAAAAGAATAATACTAATACAACTCAAAATTCTTAAACCACAAACCTAACACAGCTGCAAAGAAAAAAAAACTCAAATCATAAGGGTAATCAATTTGATGGCCAAAAGATCAACTCTAAGAAAAATCACAAGTTTAAGTTGGTTAACCTACTATAAGTGGGACCACATGTTCAGGGCCAAAATATTTTTTTTATTCAATGCTAATGACTATATCTTATGTTAAATCTTATGGTTATTGTTAATTGGTTAAAACTTTGAACTTCATATGTAACTATTGATAAGTGGTTAGTTAATTGTTTCACTTATGGATCTTTTGAAGTATTTATTTAAGTGATTTCCTGTTTTTAAATGATCTCAGCTTTTATTGGACTAAATTATTATTATTGTAAAAAGTGATGGTTCTCTTATTATTTATTTGTTTATCAATAACACTCTTATATATAGTTTCAAATCTGCGTCTAAATAATTCAGCCTAATAATAATGTTCATACTACAGCATTCTTTTTATTCCACTTCGTTTTCTGTATACTATATGCACTACGTCCCTACTGTTACTATATGCACTACTTCCCTAGTGTAAGTTTTTAAGTAGATTGTGGACACTCTAATAAGATGACATGATAAAACTCCCTACTATTCATATAAACATACTGCTTTCACCTGATAAGCTAGAAATGACTTATGTGTTTTTATTTGGAAAATTATACACACGCGTGCGCGCGCGCGCGCGATGAACAAACAATTGAGAAGGCCTAAACATAATTAAACAACATTATTTTTATTGAACAAATAATTAAATAATATTTATATTAATATTTGCAAAAATATGCTTAATGTTTGAAGCAGTAAAATCCTTATATAACTTTTAAAATTGTATTAATATTAAGGGTTAGGTTGATCACAAAGTCCATCAGATGCCCAAGCTATGTAGCTAAATGAGACCTATAATTAAAAATAAAAATTACATATTACAATTAATATAAAAATTGTTTAATGTGTAAAATATAAGAACTCACCTTTTATAATCAACAATGAACCTTCCAAACAAGAGTCTTACCCTAATGTACAAAAGATTTCTAACAAAATTTTTTACGATTACAAATCTTAAAATTATTTATCAAGACTAATACCCATAAGACACCTACAGTTTATATGTTATTATTAAAATCATAATTGAAATATCTACTTTTATATTATTGTATTGATAAAAATTGTTGGCCAATCTAAGCTTAACATTTGATATTGTAGATTCATCTTGTCATTACAATAAGAGCAATCAATATAAAGAATCTGATACGAAAAAGATGAAAATACGATGAACATATATATCAAATTTAACTAATATTCTCTATATAATAATAATAGAAATTATTGAGATTGTTTTATCATTGTACAAAATATCATTTCGGTAAAATTAAAAATGTACACGTTTAACTTTTATTAAATTTTTAGAACATCAATAAAAAACATTATAGAAGTTATTTATATTTACATTTTTCCATATAAAGTATATTTCTGTTGCACAAACAACATAAATTACTTAAACTTTATTTCCATCCATATTTTCCTTTGTTATGTTACCTAATACATCATAAATTAGAATCATAAATTAAATTCTATAAAAATCATCATCAACAATAAAAAAAATTTTCCTTCTGTGTACCTACACATTTTAATTAAATTGATCAAACCAGTGATATTCAAAAACTCACCTAACATCAATCATCAAATTAATTTCTTAAACAATCTCTAAAACATCTGAAAAACCTATTTGACATCAATCATAAAAAATATAATAGACATTTGATCAAACCCTTAAAAAGATTTCATCTTCAATATGAGATGCAAATCCATATTATACAAAATAAAAGAGAAAAACTGGGGAAAATTCAATAAAAATGAACTAAAAGTTTACCAGTTTTACCCATACTTATAAAATGGAAAATGTTGTGATTGTAATATATGAATAACAAAATTTGCATTACATTATTATTCACAACAATTGTTAAACTACATCAATATGTCTTAGAATTTCTAAAATTAGGGAAGTTCAAGCTAGGAACTCATTTTTTAAATGAACAAAAAATTAAATATGAGGTGATTCATTAGAATTTAGAGGTTTTAAGAATTCTAAGAAATTATCTTATTGGAGCTAATTAGTCACTTAAAACTTTGGGTACCTTTTCCAGTTTATCTAGAAGATAGGGAAGGCAAATAAGGCAAAAATGACCCTAAAATTTGCTTCTGATGATAAATTAAAAATTAACATTTCGAAGCATTCAAATTAAATCCTATGATCTGAGGAATGTTCAAACTAAACATTACGTTAATAAAAAAGGTGACAGGGACATAACATTGTTAGCGTTTTACCATGTCATTGCTGACATAATAGCAATTTATAATATTTTAAATTTATTATCGATCCTAAGTGCACGTGGTGTTTATATGGCACCATAGGACCCATTTGTTGAAAATTTTTTATTAAAATTACTTAAACATGTTATAAATATAAATATAAATATAAATAATTTCTAATTTAACTGTAAATATAATTAACCTAATTAACCCTAAAAATAATAAGCCACAAATAAAAATCCCCAATCCTTGAACAAAAAAATTATAGACAGAGAAAGAGCTAATTGTGAATATTGAATTCTACCCTTATCGACTTTAAAGATCAACCATTAAAATAACACTAATGCCAATTTTTTGTGATTTCTTATTCCTCAATCTTGAGCTATGACAGCTTGCTATTTTCGCAGCTTTTGGAGGCCAACAACTCAAAAAAAACATTTAACCTCTACGGAAAATGATGACCTTGAGTTCAAACTAAAGTTAGTAAGAATCACAAATCTTTTCAAGTTAAATCTTGGTCACACCTATAAAATTCAACCTAAAAAACCTGCACTAAATATTTCTTAAGAAAAGTGATAATTATCTCCTCTTCCATAAGATCCAAGTGCAAAAAGTTACAAGACTATCAAAGTAAGTTTCCAAAAAACTACATGCCTTACCAAAAGCCTTCTGATCACTATAATTCTACCTACTTCCTTTCACGTTAATTTTTTTTTACATTTTCACCCAACACAATCACAATCACTTCCAAGGTCACTATAAAAGGTGCTAAATGATTAAAATAGAAAATTTTGAAAACCTAACTATCAAATCACTCTAGCATCCCTCAAATAGTCAAAATCTTATAAAAACACAAACTTTAACAACTGAAAAATTACATTATATAGGTAAATGACTGATACTTTTCTAACATCAATATTTGAATTAATCGTAAGTGCACAACGTAACTGTAGTCAGCATAGGCAAGTACGGGTCAAATCCCTCAAAGATAATGATTACTAGTAATTTTCTTTCTTCTATTTTGTAACCTACATATTGGATTTTGGTTTTTAATTAAAAATAATGCTTAAAAAATTAAAATAAAGTAAGAAATAATAATAAGGACATAAAGAAAATCACTTAGAAAGCAATCAATATCACGAATTAGTGTTTAGGTAATAAATCCCCCTAAAACCCTTAGTAATTAACCTTTTATTATCAATTGTTTTATTGATTATTAAATCGTGAAAATTCCTATCTTATGCTAATGACTCACTCGAGAGTACTAACAACTAATCCTAGGTTTATTAACTAAAATCCTTCAAGTTAAAGATTCTAGGATTGTTTTATCGATTTGTGAATTCCACTATTAAGTTTGACTCTAATCTAGAGAAATTATGTCAACCTATCTCTAGGTTTGTAATCAACTTCTTTAAATTACAATATATCTATACATGCACAAGACTTTCTCAATCTCTATGTTATGAAATCAAATTATATACTAATATTCCTATTAGAACATATATAAAACACATAATTGAATCACAATAAATCAATCAAAACAATTGCATCAAATAAAAGAATCAAAACATATTATAACAAAACTAAGGCTCATCATTTGTAGACACTAAAGATGTTAAGTTACACATAATAGAAAACAAAATCAAAAATAAACTGAAAGAAAAATAAATAAATAAACAAAGAGTTCATAATTTTAAATCTCCCTTCTTTTTTATCAAATGTTCTTGCAAGTTTAAGGTTTGATGTTGTAATCTATTGTGTTTGTTGATGATTTAGTCATGTTTTCTACTTCTCTGGATCAATATCATCCCTTCTGAATGTCCCCCATGTATCGAATCGCCTTTGAATGTCTGTTACTTTCTTTTCCCTCAGCTTACGTCTTTTTTACGGTAATTTTTAAGGTTTCTGGGGGATACAAGATTTGATATATGGACGTACACTAGACCGTGTATACCCTAAAATCTTTAGAATTAGTGATTCTATACTGGCTATGAGACATACACCAATATAGACACAATTGTGTATCCCCTATTTGCTTCAAATCTTTGTTTTATGTCCTGTTTTTCTCTTAATTCTTCTCCTTTTAGTTCATGAAGGCCATTATAACCTATAAATGCACTTGGAGCAAATTAAATATCAAATATACAATAAAATTATAAAATATCAAGCAAAATATATCAAATATGGTCAAATATGTATGCATCAAACATTCCCCACACTTAAGCTTTTGCTTATCCTCAAGCAAACCATAATCAAAATTATGAATCTTATAACATCCATCCTTCATTAATCTTGATCTATCCATTCGTACTATAAACCATCATGTCATATTGAATCAAATTAACATATAATTAAAGTCAACTAATCCTAAAATTAACTTCCTAAGTCAATATTAATAGTAATCACATTAATAATCTCTTTGAAATAAAAAGCATAAGCCATTACTGTTGGGTCCCGATTTTAGGATTTATTTTTTATTTTTTATTTTCTTTATTTTCTTTATTTTATTAAATTATCTAGCATGAAAATAAATTAGAATTTATGAATTAGGAATTTTTGGA
>JAOSBN010000177.1:28047387-28062363 GCA_027563595.1 Erythroxylum suave | reverse complement strand
TATATTTTCCTCTTTCATGTAGTACTTTTGTACTAGGTTTTGATGATGTACATGTAGTAAGTGTTGAAAGATACAATATAGACTTTTGGTTTTGTGAAGTGAAATGAGGATAAAAGTTGATTTTTAAAATATTGTGATTTTCTTATGATGCTTTACAAGTGAATAATGATATGATGCCATGTGAAACGAATGTAGTGATCGAACGAAGCTCACCCTTATCATAGGATATGTACCAAAATGACCTCTGGGTGTCCCGGTGTATACCTTACGGTAAGGGGGCGTTACAACGTGTCCAAAGAAGGCTTCACGCACTTTTCTCATCATCCTGTTAGCTAGCAAAACTGAAAAAATTCTTTGTGATGGTGTTTTTCTCTCTCCCTTAAAAGTCACCTTCTTACACTTACTAAGATCAAATTCTACCTTTTTGAGGCTACAGTCTAACTGTGCATGATATTTCTCTAGGGTATCCATTCCAAGTATAACGTCTAGGTTTTTTAAATCTAAAGGCATTACGTCCACTACCAGTCTAGCACCATCAATAAACAGTTCACAATCTCTATATGCTTGACTTATTATCACATTCCTCCCTACAGGAGTACTAACAATCAATGAACTATCCAATGACACCAAATTAACACCATGTAATGTCATACTTGCAGAAACAAAAGAATGTGTGGAGCTAGAATAAAACAATAAATATACTTTTGAATCAAATAACCGAGCCATACCCGTAACAACTTCAAGTGCGGCTACAACTTCATCCCTAGTTATGGAAAACACCCTTGCCTATGCTTGACCCCTTGGCCATCTTGGAGGAATAACCTTCTTTGCCGCTCCAGAATTTCCCACCTCAGTGGCTTGTCTGGTTCCTACTATTTCAGCTCTCCTTAGGGCTTGCATTTGCGACCCATCTTGTCTCGGTGTTTGGGGACATTCCCTGACAATATATCCCTTCTCTCCATATTGGAAACATACTCCAAGTAACTTGAGGTACTCTCCTCTATAAAACTTCCCACAATGCTTGCATTGGGGGTTCGTATACCTACTCCTCTCCATCCTTCTGTTGCCTCTTACAGTTGAGGCTTGCACTAAATCTACCTTAACTTTCTTGTTCTTAGTAGAGCCACTACTTCCCACTTCACATTGTGTGTGGAAAGTCCTTATTCTTCTTTCAGGAATGGGGGCACTCATTTGCTTCTTGGAAGACTGTTCCTGGTTCTTCCTATTCTTGTTTACTTCATACTTTATGTTATCTAGTTTCTCGGGTTGGAATGTAGCATCTACCAATAGCTGGTAGTCGCAAAAGTTGTGGATCAATACTCTCTCCTTGATCCCCAAATGAAGTCCTCCCTCAAACTCACAACACTTATCCACCTCATTCTCAACAATGTTGGTTGCATACCTTGAAAGCTGGGTGATCTTCAGGTCATATTCACTACCACTCATATCCATCTGTATGAGTCTTAGGAATTCTTTTGCCTTCTCTTAGACATAGACTTTCGAGAAGTATTTCTTCCTAAAGGATTCCAAAAAATTCCTCCATGATAATACCGGTGGTATGACCTTATTATGGGGCACTGATTCCCACCAATAGAGTGCATCCCCTTATAGCAAGCTCACTGCATAATCCAATTTCTCTTCATCGGAGCACTTCATCTATAACAGGACTCTCTCTGTCCTTCTTAACCATGCTATAGCCTCTTTAGGATTTGTAGTCCCATTAAAGCCTATGGCCCCATACTTGCATAACTTATCATATTATTCACTTCTCTCCATTGGAGCTTACACTGTAACTTGTGGCACTTACCCTATAGCATGCGTGAAAGCCTAATCACAGGCTTGAAAGAAACCTGGATCCATGGGGTTTACTTGGGGCATAGGAGGAGAAGGTAGTGGCACTTTATTTTGCACATTAGGTGCCCTAGAATCATGAGTAGAGTGTGTCCCCGCATCTTGTGGGACATGAGATTCATCCATACTTCCTTGGCGAGAGCGAGAACGAGTCATAGCTCCTCGAGTTCTCCTTCGAGGCATCATACTCACTCCTTCAATTTAAAACCACTTAAAATCTTTAGTTTATGTTTCATGTTGGGTTTAAACTTTGCATGTGTGCATGTAAAACCTTCTTAAACCATTATTCATGTAAAACAATTTCAAATCATGTGAAACAATACAAAAGAAAAACAATGCATGTTGTTTATTTAAATCAATGCATGTTCATGTCATGCCTAGGATACTCCTAAACCTATTTGCTCTGATACAAAAACTATTAGGCCCCATTTCTGGAGTCACTCGTGAGTTAAATGTGAGTGCATCACTCTGTAGGGTTCTTTTAATGGAACCTCATTAGCCATCCTAGGTTTATCTTCATTCTTATAACATGCCAAACTTTCATATTTGAACACTTGATATATGACAATCCATACTAATGTTTATACCCTTAATCATCACCTTAACATATCACTCATTTTTATCCCTTATTTTCACATCAAACTAAGTACATTCAATCCTAAATGTATTAGAGAAAAGCATTGATAAGTCCACAATTTAATATGTATGTGATTTGGAACGAATAGCATAACCTTTAACATGGATGTCGGATTAAATTCATTCAAGTGCAATTTCGAAGAGGACTTCGAGTTCTACAATTTCTGTGAAGATCCCAAAGAGAGATTTTGCCATCTAAAGGGTCAAATTTCCACATTTTTTAAACTGTCCTGAGAATGTCCGCTTAGCAAATAGACGTCCCTTCAAATCAACATGAACTGAGTTGGGACACTGAAATTCCCAAGAAGGTCCATCCAGCGGATATTTATAAGCCAAATTCCATATTACCAACTCCTACAAGTTACCTATGACCCATATTATGCATATTTCTCATTTCTAACTCATTTTCCTCATCATTTTCCCTTCATTATCACTTCCGTTTCAACTCAATATCATTTACAACTAAATCATAGTCTATGTTTGGTCATTAACCCAAAAACATAACCTTTAAACTTATACACATTCATCATAAATTTCTGCACAAGTTCAGCTTACCTTCATTTCATCTCTAACTTATCACATTACTTCTTCCCATTTCAAAACACCATATTACTCTTATTCTATTATATCAAAATAAAAAAGCTATAAAGTGTCTTGCCTGCATCCCTGTGCAGCATCACTAACTTGTAACAATCATATCCTTCAAATCCAATTTCGAAAAATTACAAAATTTATACCATTGGAAAGCTAAGAGGATAAACTACAACTTCCAATAGACAACTTGATCTAAATCATCCTAGATTAATATAATTTTTCCCATGAAGTCAAAAAATATATTTTACCTCTATGAATGCTTGAAAATACAAGGCAAAAGCTAGGGAAGTCATGAGCAAAACATACATATATTTCATTAACATCAAAAGAAAGAGTTTTACAAAGCTTTAATGGGCATTTCAAGACCCAAATATATCATTGATCTCATAATCCAAAAATACAAAATATACATGAATGAATGTTACTTTAATGGGCATTTTAAGAATAATCCATAAATGCAATACGAATCTCATAATTATAATCTCAATATAATTTCATTTGCAATGTATAATTTTTCCATGGACTTTATCATATACATCTAAACATGTATATAATGCCTTTAAATAATTTGTCGCCAAAATACAACCAAAGCCACTGACTATAGGGCATAAATCAACAATTGTGACACAATTAGTCATAACAACTGATGAGTCCCTATATCAAACCACCAAAACATGGTTCATAAGATTTCAAAACTTTTAGAGAATAGGCTGTGGATTATTTCTAGCATGTAAACCATTTTAATCCTTTGTTTAATTTAATTTTAAATGTGGGATATATTGTCATTATAGCATTGTTCCTCCATATCAAACATTCTTACTTTTACTTGATTCTCTACATTATTGGCAGTCAGGCATGTTCGCTTAATTAAATTTTTAAATATGGACCCGTATCCTACTTGTCATCTTTAAACAAGCTTCCACTTAAACATCTCGCTTAGATATTATGTTAGATTTCAATATTTTCTGTATACATGGGGAAGAGTGATTTTTTTATATATAAAGAGATTTATATCTAAAGCTTATTAAATTATAGATTTTTCTTATATATAAATTATTTGCATTTGATTATATTAGACATGCACATACGTATATGAGGCGAAAAGTAAGTATGTCAAATGCTAATAATTTCAGATTTCTATTGACTTTATAACATCATATGGATGCAAAATCCTTGATAAAAACAATAATACCATACTGGTGCGTCATATTTCATATTAAAGCTTTTGTATCCTTTAATTTTATTTTATGAGCTTATATATTTTTGTAGACTGTAACCGGTCCTGATACCTTACAAAATTACAACATCTACTTTTGGCTTAGGGTTTTCTTGGTTCCTACTTTTCTATTTCAATTTAAACTTCAATATAAAAATTTATTTAGTTGATTCTTGAGTTTTTTGTTTCTTCATATTTACTATGAAAATCAATAAATATATTGCCCTAACCAAATTTTACAACTCAAAATATCTCACTTTATCACTTGATAACTTCGTAGTAGTTCACTCAGACAAATATGAAATAATGATGCTCACATGATTAAGAGCTCTTTAAAATATGTGTATACGATATCCAAAACTTTCTTAATACTAAAACTAACAAAAAAATGGCTATTTATAGTATTTTGAGACACCAAATAGTCATTGGAGTCAAGAACTAGTAGTTATAATAATTATATTCGATGCATTGGTTAATTGAAATAATATATTGGTTAACTAGTATGCATTTATAATATCAGACTCACTAGTCGTTGGAACTGGACAACCATTATGATAGACTAGTTAACAAATGCATCAAAAAAATTACAACATACTCCCAATACTCAAATTTACCACCTTTGACTAATATTGGTTAACTACTAAGCTATATAAGTCGACTAATTAAATGTTCCTTAAAGAATATTTTGTTTTAAAATCAAAAGCTTTAGTATCTCTTGATGAGTGTAAAGACTCATGCAGTGAAGTAAGAAGAAATGATTATGCATAATGAGCCTTTTGGATGATAAATTTAATAAAGTAAACTTACAAATAATAATATGAAATGTGAAATGATCTTGATAAGCCTTAATCTTCTTTTGTTATTTTTTTTGTCCTCATTTCATCAATTGCAAATGTCAACATTTATTATCAACTTTATGCACAATTTTCTTAAGTTTATGGATTTATTTTGTTCCAATATTTATTTTCATCAAAATAATGAAAATATTAGTATTAATTATGTTTTGTTATTATTAAAACAGTGATTGAAACTTATTTTGGTTCAATTGATACCTTAGTGATCATAAAGGAACAATGAAACATTAGTAAAGGACTTATAAAAATAAAAATCAATAAGAAACTGTTTGAGCTTGGTGTACCAAGTATGAAGGTCTATTTGAAATTATAAAGGCTCCTTCTAAAGTTTGCAAATGTGATGTGGGAATTAGGTATGGACATAGGTTAGGTCATGTACACATCTTTATATAACATGCTATGTAGGAATGCATTATTCACATCCAATTGATGGAGAGGCCAATTTTGTTAGATGGCAAGGTAGAGAACAATTCAAATGGTGATTGGCTTGGTAATCAAATTGAAAGTCTCAAATTAGTTATGACTAGTTCCTAGAGAAAACCTTTCACCACAAGGCGTGCTTTGTATTTGTCTATATGGCCATCAGGTTTCCATCTAATATAGAAATTCACTTGTAGCCAATAGGCACATGATCACATTTGAGAATCAACTCCTATGTAACATTTTGTAGAAACAAATTAAACTCAACATCTATAGCTTGACTCTAAAGAGGATCCTGACAATATAAGGTGCTATAATAGGTTTATGGGTAGAGGGGTAGTGGATGTTTAGTGGTGAGGTTAACATATTTATTAGTAAAGTATTTGGGGTTTAGTTTCCAAATTTAGAGGGAACATCCTAAAGGGTAGAGAGGAGTAGAGCGTAACAGTGAAGGCAAGAGCTATAACAAAGGTTGGGGCAATGATGGAGGATGTTGACTTAGGTTGAGAGGCAAAGGAACTGGATAACAAGGTAGTCTATGATAGGATGATAATAGGCTAGAGCTCGAGCTACAAGAAGGTTGAGAGAGTGAGTGGTATCAGAGTTATAGTAAAGTTAAAAAAAGGATCATCATAAGACACAAAGGGAAGCAAGCGAGACATAGGATCCTGGATAGGAAAAACATATTCAACAAATTAGATATGGTTAGAGAGATAGAGACAAATATTAGAGGGATCAAGGAATTTGTAAATTAGGTAACAATCAATTACCTAATTTTAGAAATTTTTTGAATATTAGGAACCAGTCATACGCTTACAATCAAAGTTGAATATTAGGTAACTTTGAACGTTAGGTAATAAATTCATGGTAACAATCAATTACGTTAGGGATAGGGATCAAGGAATAAAAGCGAATTACCTAGGTTAGAAGTTGGAGAGATAGAGACAAAGTTGGAGTAAGTTACCTAATTTTAGAAATTTTTTGAATATTAGGTAACAATCAATTACGCTTTTACAGTTTTAATAAATTCATGGTTAAGTAAATCAAATTTAATCTTGTTAAAAGATAATAAAGTAGATTGATAAAGGATATATGTTAATGGGTTGAAGCCCAATGAAGAAAATGAACCCTAATTATTATAAGTCAAACATGTATTGGGCATGTGATAGGGAGGCCCAACAAGGGTGTTATATATATAAGGTTAAGGCCTCTTACAATTGCAAAAGTAAGATGTGAACATCTGAATTTTCTGACTCGTTAAAGGTTCAAATGTTAAGAAAGTTGTAGAATGACATTAACAACATCTAATTGATCAATTTTCATAAAGGTTGTTGTAAAAACACAAAGGTTTTGACATTGAAAAGCTAGTTTAAAGTTATGGATAACAAAACAGGTATTTCTCCAAATCTATGCTAGTAATTTTGGCTTCTAACAAGCAATTTTATGGTCTGATTTATTAACTCTCGACAAAGACATCCATCTATTTTGGATTTTATTTGGTGACTTAAGCTCTATATTGTATAGATCCTAGGCTAATGGTGACTATAATCTCCAAAATTATTCTAATTATTTCAAGACTTGTGTATATCAATTGGGAGTGACAGATTTGAAGTATGTGGGTATAAATATACATGGTCCAACAAACAAAACCATCATTGGTTTGTATAAAAGAAATTCGATTGTGCCCTGGTCAATGGCAATTGGCTAATTCAGTTCCCCATTAGCAATGCGACATTCCTTAACCTCTATTCTCAGATCATACACCAGTTAGGGTGGAGTGTTTGTTTCAATCAATTGCTAGGAAGTTCCCTTTCACGTTTATCAATCACTTAACCAACACACTAGGATTTCTTAAAGCTTGTAAGAAAGGATTTGACTACCACTTTCAAGGGAACAAACAATTAATTTTTGTCCAAAAACTGAAGGAAATTAAAAAAAAAGAACCAAAAGGCCTACATTAATTGAGCTTTAAGGGTTAGAAAACTATCTAAAAATCACCAAAATTTTCCACTTTCTAGCGACCGCAAAAGAGGAGAGAGAAAATTGTTAGGTGCGTGTGCCTATTAGCGATTGTTAGAGGTAGTGCATTTTGATGATAGTCATGCATTAGTGTGTGTTTTTTAAGTATTTGGCATATGTTTCTTATATAACAAGTTGTTATTGTTGTGATTTAGCACTTATTTTGTGTGTTTTTGTTTAGTTTGATCTTCACGGTTGTTCTTTTATGTTTGATGTTAGTTTAAGGTAAGAATTGATCATTTTGGTGTAGGAATGGAGGATGACCACCTTTGTGATTGAACTAGGGACCAAGAGAGGAGAACAGAAGTGGAGGAGATGTAGAATAAGAACCCACGATCGTGGGATTCTTGCTAATTCCCACGATTGTGGGAACTGGAGTGTAAAAAACATGCAGGTTTCACTTATTTTTAGGGTTTTGTGACTTATCTTATCATATATAAGGGCAAAAATCCCTAGGGCCATAGGGTTGATGGGAGAACCTGCCTCCTTGAACTGAAAAACAAATTTAGAGCCTAAAGAGAGGTAGAGAATCAAGATTTCCATTCTAAATTGGTCAAAGAGTACACCTTCTCTAGATTTTCTAGATTTGGGCAAAGAAGGGGAGGAGCTTACTTCCTGTAGTTTTTATTCCTTTTTCTCTTCTAGCATCTTCATGATAGATTTTTTGGTTATTGGGGATGTTAATGACATTATGAGTGGCTGAGTTATTTGTAGAGATTACTTTTGAACTACTTGTTGAACTCTTACTTTATTAATTTGAATGAATTATGCTTTTGATGAATGTTGAGCTTACACCCTGCAATATATTGAGAAATTGAGTTGGGTAAATTATGTAGGGCTGCACAATAAGAATTGGCATGCTATAGACTTACATTCATCAAGTTAATTGATTAGTTAGAGAGAGATATTGGCTAATTAGTTGATTACCTATAGGATAACTTCATAACTAGTTCAATTGGTGGACTGATTTTGTAGATTGAGAGATTACTTAATCATTTCCATTTAATTTGGCTATGGACAATTAATTACATCTTTTGAGAGGTTAGTTAATACATTAGGACATTTTAGGTGAGGCATAATTCAATTAACAAGGTAAGAGGTAGATAAGATAGGGAAAAAGCGATCTTTAATTGTTAAATCTAGTACTCTAAGTTTTTGCTCTTCTGCCTTTTTATTTGTTCATTATTAGTTGTTTAATTTAATTTAATTTTTCAGATTATATTCATTAAAATTGGTTGTCAGATGAAGCAGCCTGAATTAAGTAGCGTCTAAACATAATCTCTGAGGGATCGATATCTATTCTTTACTACAAGTTACACCCCGTATACTTATGGTTTTAAGTGTAAAACTAGTGAATTGATTGCCAATCAATAAGTTTTTGGGGTTGATTGTACATGCTTGGTTGCTCTCACATAAATTTTGGTGTTCGAAATCCATGATTTTAATTATTACTTCTACAAATGTCACATCATAGCATGGACATAGGTTGAGCCTTCGAAAATTTGTAAGGAAACCTCTATTTCTTTGCAGGGTGATGTTAAGGAAACACATCGTAACTCCCATAAGAATATTATTTACTCCATCCTTCCATTGTGAGTTGTGGTGATGACATTAAATTTCAAGTCCTAAAATAAACCACAAACATGCTATTAATGTAGACAAGTTCAAAAGATAATTAAATGAATAACCCAAAAATACAATAATATAAAATAAAAATAAAAAATAAATACAAAAATAATAACTAAAGAAATAGTGCCCAAATGCTACTAATATCAATGTTCCTAGCAATGGTGCCAAAAACTTGATTGTTTGATTTTATACCGAAAGTAATTTTACTACAAATGCATGACGTAGCTGTAGCTATAGCTAGCATAGGCAAATACAGGTTGAATCCCACGAAGACAATGAATACTAGTAATTACAATTATCCTATTATCTAGTATACGAATGTTTTAATAAAGAAAATAAAACTTAAACAGTTCAAATAAACAAGAAACAATTATGAGCAGAGAATAAAGATAATAACTTAGAAAACAATTAATGTCAAGAATTAGTGCTTAGGTAATGAATCCCTCTAAAACCATTAGAAAATTAATCTATTATTATGAAATAATTTCATTGATTATTAAATCGTGGAAATTCCTATCGTACGCTAATAACTCACTTAAGACTACTAACAACTAATCTTAGTTTTATCAACCCAATTACTCAGGTTAAAGTTTCTAAGATTGCTTTACCGATTTGTGAATTTTGCTATTATGTTTAACCCTAACCTAGAGGATTTGTCTATCTATCTCTAGATTTGTAATAAACTCTTTTCAATTATTATTTATCTATTCACACACAAGATTTCTCAATCTCTATATTATGAAATCAAATTATGTACTAATATTTCAAATCCATTAGAGAAAATATTTAACATATCTCAACTTGGGTTCATCACATCACACCTAGACACTAACAAAACATTTAGTTACACGTGATAGAAAATGAAATCAAACATAAATAAGAAGAAAAATGAATAGAAAACAAAGAGTTCATAATTCCAAATCTTTCTTTATTTTATTGAATGTTCGTACAAAGTAGAGGTTTGACAATGTATTCTATTAGATCTTTTGATAATTTCGTCATACTTTTTCTAGATTAATATCATCTCTTCTGAATAATCTTTATTTCTAGGATCGTCTCTATTAGTTTGTTCTTTTATTTTTCCTCCACTTACATCTTTTTCTAACAATTTTTAGGGTTTCTGGGAGACACATTGTAACACCCCACCCTATCGGGACTTGTAGCCGACATCCTGTGTGATGTCCGAGAACTTGCCCCGTGAGGGTGGCATGCTAGAGCACTCAATCATTCAAAAATTGGTATAAATTTCTTTTTGAAACAACAACAAACATATACGGAAAAAATAACCAATTCGGGCCCACTTTTATTTATAAACATTTTCAATTCACACAATACAATCAATAGAGTTTCAATAGCCAAATTGGGGCCCATTACCAATAAAAAAAACTTTAGTCATAAAATCTTTACATTCCACCATGAAAACACTAATGCAGACGCAAACTGATCCCAACATCGATCCCTTACTTGTATGTTGTAGGGATACTCCCGTTTACCTAACGGGGTATTCTTTTGATCCTAAAAAATATTGCAAAATTTTGGGTGAGTTTTTGCAAGCTCAGTGAGTGACCATCCTCGATGGCTCACTCAATCACATACACATGCAGTTCATATAATCACATATCACTTTGTTCACAATATTCACATTCTCATTCATTTACAAATTAATAGGATATTGCAATCATTTGAACATACATATTAAATGGATATGTAATGCACATGTGACTCACTTTCATTTATTACTTTGTTGTGAATGAGTGCCTTTTTATCTAGCCCATATCCCTTAGTGGATACCGAGCTGTATCAGATGATGTCCCATATCCCTTAGTGGATACCGGGTACATTCACAATCGAGCATAAGGCTCTTATTACAGTTTCTGAGCTCGAGGCTCTTTTTCACTCGTTGAGCTTTAAGCTCTGATCAGTGGCAACTCGGGTCACAATCGCCATTATATTTCATGCATTCATGAAACGAAATGCATCAATCACATTTGCATGATCCCATTCAATCACATTCCTATATCATCGGACGTTAGTCTGGCGTCCATCATTAAGTTAAGAATCACATTTTCACTTACATGCAAATGCTCATTCAAAACACCTTTATCATCAAATTATGTACACTTAGTTCATCTCATTCAAATACAAGAAACACTTCAATATCTCAACCAAGCATCAGAATCATCGGACCTCCTGTCCGGAAACCAACACAATCAATCACTTTCATATAGACATTCAGTAGTTAATCAATACCGAAGTTCACACAAAACAAACAATGAAATGAGACCATCTAGGTCTACTCATGGTACGCTCCAGATTAGCAATTGCTTCTAAGATCTGTAAACATCCAAATGTGTAAATTTATCCTGGCACATCAAAATTATACAATACACATTGCACACACATTAATAATTACACAATTATAAATATTTCTTTATGCACAATGTGTATGCGGAATATGTATAATGCATGCTCAATGACAATCCCGGGTATATTATCAAATTTCACATTCAATCTACATCTCATTTTATAACTTAATTACTTGTCATTTCACTGTTAGCACTATCGCTCTTCACAGTATCTGACTCCCAATTCTTCTTATAACATTTCCAAAATTCCAAACTTTCAGGTCAATTTTCCATGATCGCTCAATCCCAAAAACTGCAGTAATTCAATAACACTTTCTTCTAGAAAATTTTCTCCTATCTCTTAAGTTTCTAATGACACCAAAAGCATTCAATTTGGTTCAGTAGTGTAAAAGTTATACTCCAAATATTTTTGGACTGCTCTTATTCTGAGATAGTGCCCTATACTCAACATCCACCTAGAAATTGAAATTATTATCTCTAGTTTACTTAAAATAAAAAACCATCCCAATTGGATAACTACAGGTCAAGATATCATCAAAATACTAAAGCATGTTTAAGCTGTGCAGGATAGTTGGCCGTGACGAAGTCAATAGTTGGAACTTTTCCCGAAAGGAAATCCTATAAGTTGGCCACGGTGAACTAAGAAGTTGGCTGTGGAAAACTTTTCCTGAGAGGAATTCCCATAAGTTGGTCGTGGCGAACCAAAGAGTTGGCCGCGGCGAACTTTCACAAAAAGCAGTAAACATGACTCATTTTCCATCTTTTCTAACTCTATTTTTCAGATCCATTTGGTATGACCATTTTGACCTAGAAAATGAGGTTTCCTGATGGTAACTTCTTCTAACAATTGTTTATATATGTCTTATGATTGTAAATAACCTATGTTCATACAATTTGGTTTAGTATTATGAAAGTTATACCCAATTTACTTTATACTGTTCAAAAACAAAGACAAATTCTGAAACTCAATGTCATGACAATTTTCAACACTCTTAAAGCCAGAATTCAAACTCGATTTCTTCACAAAAATTGTAGCCAATCGTCTATAGTTTAATCAAAATCAGAAATTATATCAATTAGATATCTTTAGTTCAAGATATGTCAAGAAAACTGACGCATGTACAGTGGAACCACTATATCTAACACATTTCTAGAACACTTTATACACCATTCACTCACTTAATCCAACCTTATGTCATTCACTAATCTATCATCCATCAAAACACAAGAAAGACATAAATCTATCCCCATTTCTCATCCACGTTTTTGGCATATACCCATCATCCTCATATCATGAACATCTAACTCTTAACTATCATCAAACATGCTCCATTCATAAAAGCCATGAAGAGTAATACGTTACTTACTTATAATGGAGCATATGTCGTGAATGGTAATTAAAAGACCATGGAATGGTCTTTAATTGGGTAAAAGCATAATAAGTGATGAGGGTAGTGACACTTGTCACTTTGTTATTGTCCCACATTTGGTCTTTTGATCTACTAGTCCATTTGTCTCTAATTTTCAACCTAAATTTTCTCCAAAAATTCTAATTCACTACTTATACATTACCACTCAATTTTTTTAAGACACAAAACCATAATTCGCATCATATTCACATTAAAACAATCATTCATACTTGAAAAATGTCAATTAAGTGCATGAACAATTATTTTAATGTATGCAATAATCAAATTCACATATGTGTGTATGCTAACATTATGCATGAGCATGTAATGCAATTTTCTTAATCTCTCTTTGATCTCACATGTACCAAATTTTAGGGTTCCAACCTTTAGTATGGGAACGGGATGTTATATTTCTCCCCTCTTTAATAAATTTCATTCTCCAAATTCTTATTTGATTGATCAGCAAAGCAGGGGAATTATTTCCTCAAATACTCCTCCGTTTCTCATTTAACTTTACCACTCGAATAATTTCTTCCAATTGACTATAGTCAGTGAAATCAATCAATCCTCTACTCATTTCTTCCGATATCACACTATCTTAATTGTTTCCTCATTATTTTTCAGATTACTCACAATTTTTCACTTTGTAAGCTCTCAATACATCTTTGTCAAATCATATCATTATTTCTTAGCGTATTCATTTATCACACATTATAATTCTGAGTCATCTTGATTGATAATACAACTCAAAAGTTATTGGTCATATGCTCTCAATAACTTCATATGGACTAATACACTTAGACCATAGTTTACCCTCTTTCCTAATCTGAGCACACTTTTTCTCAATCTACGCACACCTTGGCAAGGTGATACTCTCAAACACATTCCATCTTTCACTTGATACTTTACTTCTCTTTAGTGTTAATACACTCGACTCTGATTTCTATCATATTATGTTCCACAACCTTGATGTTGATCCACCAAATTTCATTTATCTTACTTGAATCACTTAGTTTCTGACACAGATCAATTTCACTAATCAACAATATCTCAAATCAATTCTGGCCTTCAACCATTTTTAGGCCCTCTTCATTTCAATGTAAGAGCAAAGACTCTTTTTGTTGCACAACGCCTCATACTGTAATTCTAATGATGTCACTATGATAATGATTATTATGCTATACATTGACCTCATGTTCCTATTACCTCCCAATTAAAAGCTTTAAGCATATCTCCAACATGTAAAGCTGTTCGTAATTCAATCATTTAGTCACTTGATTCTACATTCTTAGCCGCTAAATGTTGTTTATGCAAATTCCTACTAGGATGTCTAGCCTAGGTTGTTACTTTCTTTCTCTAATAGTCTCTTTGCTCAATCATCTTTATTGGGTACATATATTCTTTACTTCAATAACAAAGTATCGATTTTCAATCAAACTCAGATTTGGATTCATTTTCCATTTTCTTAGTAAGATTCACAAATTTTGAATCCTCAACTTAGGCTTTGCAAATCTTTTCAAGTGAAGCTGATCTTAAATTCAATAGCTAATAGTACTTTGATTTGCCCAAACTTCAACCCGACATTCTATACACTTCATTGCACTTGGCTTTGTAACCTTAATATCTGGATTTGTGTTACACAGCTATTGAATTTTTTTTCTGTTCCATGAATCAAATTACAACATTAGCTTTACTAGAAAAGTACTCATTTGTTTAATCAAAATCTTCAAGTAACTCTATCCATTGTCTCAATCTCGTATTCAATTCTTTCAGACTCAATAATTATCTCTTACTTTAATAATCCATATAAAATCTAAAATGTTTCACTGTACTTACAGTGTCTCTAAGCTCCTCAATGCAATTACTATTGCAGCAAATTCTAAATCATGTATCAAATTTTAGCTAATGAGATTTTAATATTTATTTGTCTCCATGCATATGAAATCACTTTATTATGCTGCATTGGATTTTATTCTAATCTC
>JAOSBN010000177.1:28037086-28047287 GCA_027563595.1 Erythroxylum suave | reverse complement strand
GTGTTTGGGTACATTATGCATAATTGGTGTATAATTTAGAATGAATGGTAACCTTCACTTAATCGATTAAATTGTAGTGATACATGCGAAATTAGACAAAGTTATCTTCATAGAAGTTGTAGGGCATGATCTTAGCTTTTCATTGATATATAGTTTGTAATTTTTGAATTACTGGATTGAAAGTTGTGCCGCTTAGAAGTAGGGGTGTCAATACTAGGAGGAATCGCGATCGTGACACGGTGCGCTCGTGAGTTCCGGAATTTTCCCAATTCGCGATCGCGACCCAGACGCGATCGCGACAAAGGCTAAAAGAATTCGCGATCACGACCCAGCGCGATCACGACCTGCCTAATTCACCAGATTCGCAGCCGTGAACAGGTCGCGACCGCGAGGCCCCCTTCATCCAGAATAGTCCGCACTGCCTCACAGCCTCTTCCCATTTCTTTTTTTTTAATTACAATTAAACCTTTTATCCTAAATGCTTTTAATCTTTGTTTATTATTGCCATCGTAAATGTTGAATTTAATGGTGAGTGTTATTTATTTTTCCTATTAGTCTTATTTAGTTAATAGAAATATTACTAAATTCCATTAATTATTTTAGTAATACTTAATTGTTTTTAATTAATCATTTTTGTTTTGAATAATTTAATTATATGTCCAAAATTATGTTATGTTCCCACCACAAATCTTCCGTGTCTAGATTTTTAATTAAATTTAAGGTTATAAATTATTTTGGTGAAATGTTCCCAATTATTATTATTATTGCAAATAAATTCCAAATGGGGACATATCGTCGCCATAAATTACGTACGGGGACCAGGGCCAACAATTACACCCTTACTAAGATTTCACTCAATGCACCCTAGTGTTTAGGGTGAAAAGTATCAAACTCTCAAATCAATGCATAGTTGACTCTTACCATAGGCTTGCAATATTATCAATTCTCCACCACTTAAGTATAAACGAGAAACAAAAATTAAAAGATCTTTATAAGGTTATAATGGGGCTTTGTTATGGTATGGTTAGGATAATAAAATGGTCGAATTGAAGGAAATTTATTAAAGAAAAATTACAAAAACTTGTTACATCATACATAGGTTCATTCATTATAAAACCAACGGTATATATTTTCTTTTTTCTTTTCTATGCTCGTAAATTGTTTATGACAATCAAAACAATTTTTCGAGCATTTAATACCACAATTAAAGGAATAATAGACCTTTCCAGATTTTCAGGTTTTAAACAATCAAGTAATGTAAATATTCTTCAGGGTTTAGAACAATAAAAAGGCTTCAAAGAAAAATAAGATAAAAGTTAATAATTGGGCATAATCAATGAAAAAGGTTAAGGCTTAACTTGATTATTCCTAAAGGATAAAATAAGGTAACGTAATTATCAAAAAATAGGCTCACATAAATTGTTGAATTTAAGTGCTTTTATTACGTCAATGCTTCTAATTTAACAAATGTGATCTCAGTATAGATAATAAAAACAAGTTCTAGAATTGTCCTATTATGCATGATAACATTTATGAAAGGATAAAAAGAGATTATAAGATTTAAATTTAGGCTCAAAAGCTAACAAAAAAGATTGGTATATATGTGTAAATAGTATATAATGAAAATTACAATGTGACTATCTCAATGCTTATTAAAAATACAACTTATAAAAGCAAATTGTATTCTAACTCTCGTCCTTTTGCATAATAATTCAAATCAATATTCAATAATAAAATAAGGCAACGATGGATAGATTTCAATTAAGTCATCATGTCATTTTATAATATTAAAAAAATATAATAGGATTAAAATGTCATGAAAATCGTTAATCTCTTCCCCACACTTAAAGTTATACATTGTCCCTAATGTACACAATATAAGTATACATAATAAGTGAGAAGGTTTGCGGTACTTTTCGGAGTAAGACGATTTTCTAATTTTGATCCATCTAATATTAGATTACAGATTTACAAAACATAATGAAAAAGGGATAAAAACATAAAAAGAAATAAAAATAACAAATAAAAATTAAAAAACAAAAATAGCATTAACTATAATGTTATAGAAAAGAAAATAATAAATACACCATTAATAAATATAGAGAAAAAAACTATGCAAAAATCAAGCATCTCCCTTATTATGTGATCTTGGTTGATCCAATGATAATCTAGTACCGGTAAAGGGGTTATAGAGGAAGTGCCCTCGCCAGATGATAAAGACCGGAAATCTATGCTTAGACGGATCACCATTAATAACATCAACTCTCCCATCCATCTGACTATAGGCTCAAGTCTTCCTAGTCACTCAATTACAGTCTCAAGCTGTCCACCTATTGTCTCAGTTTCATGTCTCAATAAGCTCCACCTATTGTCGTCAAATAATCTTTTTAGTTTTTAAAAGCTGGCCCACCCATCTCTCTAATAGTGTTATTTTTACCTAAGCTGCGTTTTGCAGCCTAGCTTTGGGACCTCTCAAAATATTCGGCTATGATGCTTTATCTCCCATCTCGGAGGTGATGGTTGCAGTTATGGTTACTTTGTTACAAGTGACTTTGCTCTATCTCCACTCTGTGCTGCTAGCTTGCCAAGTTCCCTAATAAGTCTGTAGATATCACCTATAGGACCTCGATGTCGATGTACCATCCGCACATGCCACATTACTGCCAAATTAAGTGCCATTATAGTATTTAGCTGTCACATCAGTGGTAATCGATCAAATAAACTCATCTGTCGTACCAGTCTAATCATATAAGGTCTAACACAGATTGTGTCAACCTTTCAGTCCTTGCTCTGACGCCTAAGGAATTGGACAAGTGCATTTTCCAGGTGAATTGGCATCTTCTTGTTCATACTCTATAGGCATTACACGTCTATGTTCCCAATAACTCTCTAATTGTCACCTCGACCGCTCAGTGTGTGACTTAAAATACCATGGATGTATCTAAGCACAGGATGTCGAAATGTAGAATCCTTCAATTTGCTTAGGTTGTAGTAGTCTTCTATGTTAAACATACACCAAAAGTGATGAGGCAACAATCCATAAGGAAAGTTTGTTCGTAGTGCAAGGTACTCCGATGTTCCTACGAACTCCTGGTTATAAAAACCCATTATGAAGGAAAATTCTGTATAGTTCATCTTGAACATTTCTCCCATCACCCAGAACTGGATCTGGATCATGTTAGGACAATCCTCATCATAGCAACCTCTCTCCATGAAGAATGTGGAGAAGGCCTCTAGTGTAAGCTGTCTATAAGAAGGTTCCATGATATCGAAGAACCAGGACCAAATGACAATGTCAACAAGATTCCAAACCTATTAGGCTAAGCCGATTTTCTCCAATGCCTTCCGATCAATGAATCTGCTCATGTTGAACTTTTTATCCTCCATTCGTTAGTATTGTCCTCCTAGGCCCCAACATTAAACAATAACATCCCCAGTTGCTCTAGGGGCTAAACTGTAGTGGAAGATCCTTCTCCTTATTGTCTCTTCTTGGAGGGGCTCTCCATTTCTCGTTGTGATCTTGTCATTGTGTGTACAACTTTGAATAAGTGCTAGAAGATTTACAGATAAATTATAGGAATACACATTTCCCCACACTCAAAATTGATTATGCTCACTAAATTATTAAATGCGAAAATAAACTATAAACAAAAAACTATCATATAGAAATAATTAATAAATTAACACAAATAAATAAACAAATTTAATTAGAAAATTAACTAATAAGCTAATTAATCTCTAAAATAAAATTAGAAATATTGTAATTAACAAATTAAATTAACTTAATTGTAAATTGCCATTCAAACCCTAAATTTGAAATTAAAACCCTAAAATAACAATTACTCAAAATTGACAAAATTAAACATCAAATTTATGCAATTAAACATAAACCCGTTGTCAATTAACCTTGAAAAAAACTAATTAACCGTATTTTAACTCAAAAGGATCACAATTAAACACTTAATGAGAAAAAATCGCAAGTTTATGCAATTGAAGTTGAATTTGCACCCAAATTTTATGCAATTTGTCAAATTAAATCATAAAGTAAATTGGGTAATGAAAATAATCAACAATCAACCACAATTAGACAATAAATCACAAAAATTTGCAAAAGGTCTCAATTTCTCAATTCAAATGTTTTTAAGCATAATTAAGCTAAATAACACAAAAACACCCAATTAAACATGCATAAACAGTTGAAAGTGAAAAGATACTAACTTAGGAGTTGATAGATTGCAAGAAAAAAAACCAAAATTGGGGTTAGAGAGTGCAAAGGCAACGACGACAGTGAGAGAGGAAAAAAGAGAATGAAAAATCTAAAGAAGTTAGGATTTTTGAAGGTGTGTTATGGACTTACACTATCTGATGCACAATCATGCACCAATCCATGTATGCCACTAAATCACAACTTTTTTTAGGTTTACATGGTTTGGCACACAAGTGTGTATTAAAACATGTAAAATTACGCTAGCATGTCAAAAGAGCATGTAACTCTCTATAAACATGTGCAACTTTAAAATTTGATGCTCAAACATAAAAATTGTGCACTTAGCATTATAACTCATAAACACGAATATCTTAACATGCTAATCATGCTCAATCTCATTAGATGCTCAATCTTTTTATCCTAAAACACACCAAATGAAAATCAAAATTAATTAAAACCTATACTAACATTAAAACTAAAACAAAATAATATGGAAAATAAAACTAAAACTAACTCATGGGTTGCCTTCCTTGTAGAACTTCTTTAACGTCATTAATTCAATGTACCTTACATATTTACCATCATCCTGGGTCTATGATCAGTGACTTGCTTCCAGTCGTTTCTCCGTATAGGTGTTTTGTAACCTTTAAGTAATCCATTTGTTACAAGATAATCATAAGAACATAATTAATTTGATTAATAACACTAATGGATTTTATTAATGAATTTTTTTAATAACAAACTATTAAAAGGATAGGAAATAATAAAACTCTCTTAATCTTCAGTTGACATAATCAGTTTTATCTTAGAGGAAGCGGAAACCCCTTCATACTTAAGGTGGCTCCCAATGCCTCATCAGTAGTTTCCTTTGTTGGTTTCTCTTTCAATTCTTCCTCAACCACCTTTGTCCACTCTTCTTCTTCTTCCTCTTAGATAAAGGTTTCCAGCTCATCTTTTTCAATTACCTCCTACCAGTTCTCAATTTCCTCTTATTAGATAAAGGCTTCTTCCTTTTTTACTACTTCTTCATTTTCTTTAGGAAGCTCATTTTCACACCTTAGGGTGATTTCCATTCCATGTTCTTTAGGACCTCTTTCAGTAGGAATAGGCAAACTCTCTTGCATCTCGTATGATATTATCTTTGCCAACTCATCGATCTGATTCACCATATTTTGTAAACGAGCCTTTATTTCCCAATACCTCATGATTGATTCTTAAACAAAGTTTGTCATCACATCTTCTATAGTTAAATTTTTAATTTAAGGTGCTTGTTAATGTAAATATTCAGCTGAAGCATAATCATTCCATCCATAAGTGTAAGAGTTGCTTTATTATGAATTGTAACTGTTCTCGTATGGTTCACCTGGAGGTTGATTGTATATGCCTTATTGCTCCCATATACAGGTTCATGATTGAAATGGTTACTCCCATAAATGTCACAAGAGAACATAGATGTCGGTTGAGCCTCTAAAAATATGTTAGGAAACCTCTCTTTCCTGTATGGTGATGTTATATATTGCAAAGACTCATCATAGCTCCCGTAAAAGTAATGTTTGTTCTATCCTTCCATTGTGAGTTGTGGTGATGATATTAAACCTTAATCCCTAAAATAAACCACAAACACATTGTTAATATAGAGAAGATCAAAAGATAATTAAATGAATGCGCCAAAAATACAACAAGAAATGATTAAAAAAAATAATGGCTAGAGTAATAGCATCCTAGTGTTCCTAACATCACTATCCCCATTAAAAGCCTAAAAAACTTGATTAATACTTTTCTAATATCAATATTTGAATTAACCATAAGTGCACAACATAGCTATAGCTAGCACAGGCAAGTACGAATTAAATCCTACAAAGACAATGATTACTAATAATTAACTTTCTTTTATTATCTAGCCTACAAATTGGATTTTGGTTTTTAATTAAAAACAATACTTAAACAATTAAAATAAAGTAAGAAATAATAATGAGCAGAGAACAAGGAAAATCACTTAGAAAACAATGAATATCACGGAATTAGTGTCTAGGTAATGAATCCCCCTAAAACCCTTAGTAATTACCTTTTATTATACAATTGTTTTATTAGTTATTGAACCGTGAAAATTTATATCTTATGCTAATAACTCTCTTGAGACTACTCACAACTAATCCTAAGTTTATTAACATAAATTCTTCAAGTTAAAGATTATAGGATTGCTTTACCGATTTCTGAATTATGTTATTAAGTTTGAGCCTAATCTAAAAAATTTATGTCAACCTAGCTGTAGGCTTACAATCAACTCCTTTCAATTACGGTAGATTTATTCACACATAGGATTTCTCAATCTCTATATTGTGAAATCATATTATGTACTAATATTTCCTAATCTATTAAAACATATATAAAACACATAATTGAATCATAATAAATCAATCAAAACAATTTCATTAAATAAAAGAATCAAAAAAATGTTTTAACAAAAACTAGGGTTCATCACACTCATACACTAAAGATGTTTAGTTACTCTTAATATAAAACAAAATCAAAGATAAACTGAAAGAAAAACGAATAGAAAATAAAAAGTTCATAATTTTAAATCTTCGTCTTTTTATATCGAATGTTTTTGTGAGTTTGAGGTTTGATGTTGTAATCTATTGGAATTATTGATGATTTCTTGTGATCTCCACTTCTCTATATCAATATCGTCCCTTCTAAAAGTTCTTCGTATCTAGAATCGCCTTTGAATGTCTAGTCCTTTCTTTTGCCTCAATCACATCTTTCTATAGTAATTTTTAGGATTTCTAGGAGGTACATGATCTAATATACGAGCATTCACTAGACCTTATATATCCTAAAATCTCCATAATTTATGATTCCGCATGGGCTATGAGACGTAGACACAGGAGCAAATTAAGTAAAATATATATATAATAGAAGTACAAAATGTCAAGTAAAATACATCAAATATGCGCATATAAATAATATGCATCTATCAATTAAAATTCAATTTAAAAGCCTATACATAAATAGCTATAATATACCCTCCAACAAATATGTTCTTCATGAATTCCAAAGATTATGTCGATCTCGTCGGGCTTAACCTCCACCAAAGCCTTGGGTGAAGTAGAGAACTATCTAAAGAGAGGACCCAAAAGAGCGTAGTCATGGTTGCACATCTGTTGCAAAGAGCTCGTCTTCTTTGGAACCCAAAAATGATATCACAAGACTTATTGGGAGTTTCATACTTAAAGGCACGCTTGTTCTTATCATTGTCTTGTGAGAGTTTGTTGTTGTTGATCTTATTGTAGTCATAATAAGACACAATGTACTCCAGTTCATAGAAATAATATTCTCCTTCATCAAACTCACCATCTAAATAAACCAAAGCATTTTAAAATTTGTCTTTGATTTCATTTTTAATAATTTTAATACTTAATTTGAAACAATTAAGTCCCATAATGCCAAATAAGCGTGGCATTGTCAGACTCATAATAACATTAAAAATATTATAATTTTTTGTCACGTCAGTGATGATATGAAAAAAAAAAAAACACTAATGATATTACGTTCCCATCACCTTTTTTGTTAACCTAGGATTTAGTTTAAATATTTCTAAAATGACATGGTTTAATTTGAACACTTCAAAACGTTAAATTTTATTTTATTATCTAAAACAAATCTTATACCATTTTTGTCCTTTTGTCGACTGAGAAAGAAAACTTTATAATGAATAGGCTAATTGCTTTGAAACTTGTGGGTAAAACTGCTCGGAGCTATATTTTTATTTTAAAATATTTTAATTATAATTATTTTATATGACATATTTTTACATAGCTGTTTACGCAATACATTAATATTAAAATTAATGGTAAATTATTTTTAAATAAATTAAATTTTTAAAATTTTAAGTAATATTTGAATAATTCTTACCAATATTCTGAAATCTGAAAATTTTGAAGATTTAAATTATGATTTATCCTAAAAATGCATATTTTTATGGGTTTTCTTTTTCATCACAGAAATTAGTTATTTTCTTACCAGTTAATAACTTAAAAAGTTGTTCTCATTTCATTTATAACTGGAGTATCATATGCTAATTACAAAGGAAACGAAATGGAAGATCTATTCATGTTATGGACCGCGCGTTTGCAGGTTGCTTAAGTATATTATTCACGAGATTACATTGATCAATGCTCACTAAACAACAAATAATTGAATTAAAGCAAATGATTAAAAAGAGGTCAAGGCCCATTTTTCACATGCAGGAGTCGAAGCACTTCACAGTTGTTCCCAGTAGAGAAAATGGCAAGAATCCAGCTTACTGGTATAAAATAGTAAACAAATACTCTGTTCAATAAAAATTAGGTATTATTTATTTTATTAAATCTCATTTATATATTTATGTACGTAAAATTTAAAAGAGATATCTCGAAACAAGTTAGAAACAAATCATCTGATCCCTTAAACACAAAATTCTATTGACGTGTCATTAGCTACCAGTAACAGATAATAGTCACCCACCTCGAAAGATGATAAAGAGAAAATGTAGCCAGTAGCAGAAGAAACAGTAGCAAATCTCTGAGCTTTCAGCGAGAGAGTAGAGGTAGGTGGTGGCGGTGACTGTGCTAGTTCTGAGAATGATGAAGACAATACGATATTGGGTCAGTTTTGTGTCCTCCATATTTATAGAACTTTAGTTTAGGGTCACAAATATATAGCAGAATAAGCTGACAAGTTGGGTTCGTTTCTGCGTGTATGCCATTCTACGTACAGTTGCACCACCGATCACCACTTACAGAAATAATGTTTTATTCATTTTCCTTGAAAGTCTCAAACCAATATGCATGTATGGCAACGTGTCCCTGAGAATCAATCCGAGTTTTCTGTTTCTAGATGAATAATAAATGTAACTAAATATTGGAATTGGGTTAAAATTCTTGTTCTCATTATGAAATTAGAATTTTGGTTGGAGCAAATTGTAAACCAAATATGATAATCTAATAATGATTAAGTAGTTGGTCATAATTGAAAAATTATGTCCTTAATTATTTTGAAGGCTAAATTTACATTAAAAAATATATTTATTTAAGTTTCATAAATTTCAACAATATTTAGTGCATATTGCACTTTATGCTTCATTATTTTATTAAGTAATACAAATTACAGAACATTCTAATTCCAATAAACAAGGTACACAACTTTCTCCTTTTGTTTTCCATAATATAAAACAAAGTAAAAAAGAAATTATTTATTCAATCATTTATAAATATTTTGTTTTACTAAATATTATATCTTTAAAATTTTAACCCAATTTTAAAGTTATAAATAAATTTTTTATTGAAAGATATAATAAATCATGTTATAATACAATTAGCTTAAGGTAATAGTTTGATAGTAATGTTTGCACTTTCTTAAAAATAAGATTATTCAAAAAATTTAAGATTTACCATTTTATTTGTGCTATAATACAACTTTTTATAGAGTATATCATAATATTACTAAAAGCTATTTTATAATGCATTTACCCGTTATTTATTTGTTTCTATGTTTTAAAATAATTTTGGTATCATTGTAAAAAATTATTTCTTTTTTGTGCTAAACAGTGCAATGAAAATTTTCTAGAAATTATATACGAAGAAAGGGAAACAAAGTTTTTCAAAACAATCCGTATAATATACTTTTATCAATGGCGACTTACTTTGGATTTTTATGTTTGCTTACTAATTCATGAAAGCTTTTTCTCATGTATAAATATGAGCATCAATTTATCAGTAACATTGGTTGCTTATTCATTTCGAAGTGAAAGGGATGTGCCCGATCGTGAAAGGCTATAATGGAATAATGTATTTGCTCAACCACACATTTAATTAGGTGCTTTTTATTATTATATGAAAATGAAAAATTGATAATATTTAACCAAGAGTATTTACAAACAAAAACAAATAGATTAAGTTAGGGTTACAAAAACAAATAAATTGAATTAAACTAAAAACACATATATCGAAAGGT
>JAOSBN010000177.1:28020216-28030294 GCA_027563595.1 Erythroxylum suave | reverse complement strand
TAAAATTAACAAAACATATAATAATAAGGAATTTATTAATCATAGAAATAAATATAATTAATAAAAATAATAAATTTAATAATAATAAGCAATTTAATAATAATCAAAATAAATGTAATAATAATAATAATAATAATAATAATAATAATAATAATAACAACAACAACAAAAGACATTTTGGTCTTTTTGTTAATTATTCCTTTGTCATTCCAAATTTATATTTTTAAATCAAACACTTAGCATAAAAATTCCTTCTCTATTTCATTCTTTGAACCAAACAAAATAATATTTATTTTATTATATTCCTCATACTTCTTATTCTTAAGAATAATTATCCTATTCCTTATCTATTCCATTTCTTGAACCAATCAGCGGCAAGTAGTATGAAGCACTTGGCCAACAAATGAAAAGTCAAGCGAAGCGGCGAAACTGTAAGCTTGCGGGCGGTGCATCAAATACCTCGACCCTCTGAAAAGCTCAGTCATCTCTTGAAGGGGTTTGGATCCACAGTAAATTCTTGCCTTTCATGGTATAAAGCTATGACAATGGAGAATTAGTTTGTGAATACATAAAAAAATGATGTAGAAATCTCATCTTGACTTCCTCCGATTATGCTCAAAACTATCTTCCAGAAAGTAAAAACAAAAGGAAATTATTTTCCATGTCCTAAATTGTGTGTTTGCTAAGAAAACGTAGCTCAATTGCAAAGAAGATAAGGCGCCAGATACACAGAAACCGGTTCTATCAAATAGGCCAGTTTTCATTAATCAATCAGCTGAGAAGGAAAATTTTCCCAGAAATTCAGCAAATATTTCTCAAATGGTAGTCGCAAAAGCTTCGATACCATATGCAGAAACTAAGCCATGGGGTTCCTTTTCTCTTCCTCAAGCTGCTTCAGCTCTGCTAGTCTTTGTGCCCACTCTCTTTCCCTCGAAACTGAAGCCATTTTACGCTCCACCCTCTTAATATTTTTCCTCCTCTTAGCCTCCTGTAATTGAGCTTTTCGCTTCTTGGCCTCTGCCTGTTCATGTTTAAGACAAACTCATATTGAACTAAAGATATTGCATCACAATAGGAAGTAAAATGCATGCAAAAGCAGAACATCAGTGTTCACAAGGGGAGAACATTCGGAGCTTAGTTGTAGTGTGAGTTTGAGCATGGATGCAATTATGTAATTTGCCAATAGACAGCAGCTCTGAATTGAAGAATGCAGATTGCAAGAGGAAATACGAGTCAAAAACTTTAGAGAGCATATAAGTCATGGCTCAGAAACTCAAAAAGCATACATCATTATTGGCAGAGATGAAGGCTGGATTAAATAAATCTGACAAGAGATTGAAGATGGCTGATACTTCATTTTCAACAGTAAATGCATTATTTTAGCTCCATCATTTCAGTCTACACGAGACTTGACATCAAACAATCAATGATTCCTCAACTCCACCATGGTAAACTTGAGCATACGGGCTTATCCAACATCCCAAGACTGCTTCACATCCACAAGCATTGTTTAATAACAGCAAAAATAAATAAAGTTAAAATATAGTTTCCTAGTACATTTCTTGTCTCCAAATTTAAACACGTTAGAAAGAGCAATAGAGGAAAAACTAACGTCAAAACTTATAGAACTGCAAACAGACCAGTCCTATGAATCTCGGCTCTTAATCTATGTACATTCTCATCTTATGTAATAATTTGTATCTGGAGATACGATTTAAAACCTTTACTTAAAATAATATTTCTTTCCTTTTGTTATTTGCGCATTAGAGACTAGAAAGCTAAAAGCCAAAAGTGAAAGCACTCTTCTATCACCCGGTTCTGGGGAATTTAGAAAATCTGGAAAACAAGACTGAAAATTTGTCCTAGAATTCAATTATGTGTATCCACTCATCAACCTTCCCTTAGCAGATACAAAAAACACTGATCCATTCATAAAAGTTGCTAAACTTTTGATCCTCAATTACCGCCCGCAAGATTAACCAGATACAATTATCAAGAATCCAACAAAAACAGCTCTTCCTAAAGTAATCATGAAATACTAACCAATTTAAAAGCTCGGCGAAGCCTCATACGCTTCTTTTCATTCCTTCTCTTCAAACTCCCTTCATTAGGGTTATTAGGTTGAATAGGTTCTCCGGGTACGTACCGAACCCAAGCATGGGGCCCTACATTTCCAATTCAATCACCGTCATTATGGTATTGAAGAAAATAATCATCTTTAGAGTCATGAACTTCACTGATCACCTGAAGGTCTCAAACTGGCCCTTTTTCGACGAGGTTTGTCGACGGGTCTTCGCTTGGGAAATCTGAGGTCAGTCAAGCTATCGTAGTGGCTCGATTCGGTGAAGATGCTGTATTGGTTGGAGAAATGCGGCCATTGAAGCAATCCCCTAGGTATAGCTGCTTCAAACTGGGATTTTATTTTTGGAGACAAAACCGGTGGCTGTGAGGCTGTTAAGGTACGAGATAGCAGCGTTTTTAACAAGGGTCGAGCGATGCTCCGTAAAACGCCGAATCCCATCTCTTCTAATTCATAGGGTTTAAGGTGGTTTGTCCGTTTTGACGCAATATCAGCGTTTAGCTCACACCTAGGAAGACATTTTCATGTGTTGTTGTTTCCTTTGGCCTGCGAAAAGTGTTGGGTTTGTTGTTTTAATAGCCCAAAGACCCAAGACAAAAATGGGTGTGCTCTACAGCTCTTACGAGTCTCTTTTATTACACAATATCCTAAAAAACATTTTGAATTGTGTACCGAGAAGTATTAGACATTTAGACTATATATTTATTTTCATTGTTTTATAAATGGCAAGGTTATTCTTTTGTGATGAAAAGATCCCCATTTCAAACAACTTCTTAAAAAATAGGGACTAATCAAAGGGAAGTCTTTATCAACTGAATATAATAATAAGGATTCATAATGTATTGGACTGAAATCCCAAAACAAGGAAAATGAAAGGAACATAACCAAATCGGCACTTGATGACTAGGCAGGTTAAGGTAATCTATAAGAAATGCTCTGCTCATCACTTACGAAGCTTCTCCTATCCCATCCTCAAATGGGTTGTTGTAGTTTTAAAGCCCAGGTGGAAACCTGAAACTGCTACTTCTCTATAATATAAATAGTACCGCATTTACTTCAAGTAACTAAACGGGAAGCTGTCTTTAGTGCTCCACGTACGAATCATATATCATAAAAAGCACAATTGTCTAAAGCTAAAAGCCGTTAGTGCCATTTAATATCGTGTCAAATGGCGCGAAATTGCGCTCCCAATGACCGCCAAAGCTAGTGGAAAGGCAACAAAGGCAAAAGTTGGGGAAGAATCCTAACTACTTCACACAAAGTGAGCTTGGTTCCGTTGAAAAAGCGGAAAATCTACAAGACAAGCTTATGGAGTTGGGTGGAGACGTGAGATCGGGACCATGAACATGAATGTGATATGAGAAGAACCTGGCATGCATACAATTATGAATTAAAATGTGATGTGAGAAGAACCTGGCATGCATACAATTATGAGTTAGGTGTTTAATGGGAATGGCAGCAGGACGCTTCCTGCGTGGTCCCAATGAGTTCGTTTCTTCCTTGCGTTTTAGGGCATGCTTATGAGGGATTGATGTTTAAGGAAATTAATTAGGAGTTGCATGTGCTAATTAATCATTGTCTTGACAACATATTTAACCCTCGCTTTTACTGCCCAAATCACTTGGAGAACATATATGATTATGTTCCATTTGTTACAGGAAAAGATAAAATAGAGACCAGAACTAGACATACGATAAAGCTGATAATATTTAACAGAAGAAGAGGAATAAAATTAGTACACTTATTCAATCATTCAGCTAGCCTTTAAATAGACTTATGTAAATTAGTCAGGAACAAAGAAATAGGAACTGCTTACCAAACTACTAAATAATAGACACCACTCATAGACCCAATCTAATAATAGACCTAAAGACTAGGACAAATAAAACATTCAGATAATTCAAAGATTTATTCAACAATCCCTCCCTTAAGCTGACGTGTAAACACTTAGTTTAATCACAAAATAACCCTCCCTTAAATTGGATTTTCTATTGAGTAAACCCTAAGCATTCTTCTCAATTATACGAAAAAGGGCAACTTGAGGGCTTTAGTAAATATGGCTGCAGCTTGGTCTTCACTTCTGTAGTAAATGAGATCAATTGACTCCTTCCTTATTCAGATCTCATAAATAGTGATATTTCACATCTATATGTTTACTTCTATAATGTAAAACAGGTTTTTGAGAGAGTTTTATAGGTGAACTACAGTCACAATAAATTGTAATACCTTTCTCCTGCTTAAAGTTCAGTTCCTCAAGAATTTTCTTCAACCAAATTGCTTCACATGCACATGAAGCTGCAATGACAAATTCTACTTCAATGGTTAATAAAGTGACGATTTGTTGCTTTTTTTAAGACCAAGGTACAACTCCTGAACCTAGCATATCATCTTGATCTCTTGCATAATCACTGTCAATAAATCCAAACAATTTTGACCTTGTACCCTTCTTGTAGAAAAGCCCGAAATCTTTAATTCCTTGCAAATACCAGGAGAATCTCTTGATAGCTAAGAGATGCTTCTTTGTTGGATTCTCCATGAATCTACTTATCAAGCTTACATAATGCATAATGTCAGGTCTTGTTGTATTCAAATGCATTAGACTACCTATTTGCTTAAAGAGTGTCTTGTCAAGCAGCTTCCCTCCATGATCTTTGTTTAACTTCAATCCAAAGTCAGCTGCTGTACCCATAGGATTGCAATCTTTCGTCTAAAACCTATCCAAAATCTCTCCAACATACTTCTTTTGGGAAATAGAAATTCTAGCAACATATTGAACTACTTCAATGCCAAGAAAATAATGCATCATACCATGATCAGCCATTTCAAACTTAACCATTACGGACCTTTTAAACCTTTCAAATATGACATCATCATTTCCAGTGAATATAAGATCATTTACATATAAGCAAATAATAATCATTTTTCCTTCATTGTCTATTTTAACGAAAAGTGTGTGCTTATATGGGCTCTTGTGAAATCCTTCTTTTAGAAAATAAGCCTCAATGCGATAATACCAAGCACGTGGAGCTAGTTTTAGTCCATAGAGGGATTTCTTTAATCTATATACTTTGTGCTCATTTCCCTTCTTAATATAACCCAAAGGTTGATCAATAAATACATGTTCTTTCAAGTCTCCATATAAGAAGGTCGATTTCACATCCAACTGAAAGATAGGCCATAAGTTTTGAGCTTTTGTTGCAATTAGCAAATGAATGGTATCATGTTTTGCGACTGGAGCAAAACCTTAATGTAGTCGACACAAACTCCTGCTTATAGCCTTTTACAACTAAGCATGCATTGTATTTGTCAACTTCACCATTTTGCTTTAATTTCGTCTTATACACCCACTTTACTTCGATTGTCTTGTGGCCTTTAGGAAGTTCGGTCAATTTCCAAGTATTATTTCTTTCAATTGCAACAATTTCAACATCTATGGCCTTATGCCATATTGGATCTTTGACAACACTTTGAAAAGTTGCGTGGTCAAAATATGAGAACAAAGCAAAGTGAGTGGGGGAAGATTCAGATTCACCAATTTTAGTTACATCATAATCTGTCATCTAGATTGTCTCTTTCACACACGTTTGGCCTCCAACCTTGTTGCTTCATTTTATGCACTAGATTATGTTACTTCGGGTGCAATTTCAGAGGCTATTGAAGCTCTATTTTTAGGATCATCAAATGCTGAAATATGTTATCGGTGGGGCTGGTCTGCTACTATGTCGTCATCCATCTAAATCTGTTGGAATTTACTATTTGATTGTGCTTTAAGACCATGGCCAAATTTCTTCTTCATTGAAAACAACATCACGACTGATTACAACCTTTTTGGTGTCAGGGTTGTAAAGTTTATAAGCCTTTGATTGTTCAATAACACCAAGTAAAACTCATTTTTCTCCTTTGACATCCAATTTCTTTCTCTTCTCATCTCAGATATGGGCGTAGGTAACAAACCCAAAAAATTTGAAGTGATCTACTGTCGGTCTTTGTCCACTTCATTCCTCCATTGGTCATATTTTTGACAGCCAAAGTAGGACTTCTGTTCAGTATATAGATGGTCTAGTTGATTGGTTTAGGCGAGAAATTCTTCAGAATACAACTTCTCATCGAAAGACTACGTACCATGTTAAAAATAGTGCAATTTTTCTTTTCACAAACCCTGTTCTACTGAGGGGAGTATGCTACTGTTAATTACTTCTTAATTCCATGGGTCTCACAAAAATTTTCAACTTCTTGTGAGTTATATTCTCCTCCACGATCGGTGCAAAGAGCATTTACTAGATAACCAACCTCCTTTTCAATAAATGCCTTATAGTTTTTAAAGGCTTCAAGAGCTTTAGATTTGTCCTACAAAAAATAAACCCAAGTTTTCTGACTAAAATCGTCAATGAAGGTAACTATATATCTTTTACCTCCATTAGAAGTAGGTTTAATTGGACCACAAAGATCGGAATGAACCAACTCCAAAGTTTGTTTCGCTCTCTATGATTTTCCCTTTGGAAATTGATCACGGTGTTGTTTGCTAACAACACAGTCTTCACATATTTGAGAAGGAATTATGAATTGGGGAAGACTTGTCACCATATTTATTTGCTATAGTTTCTTTAATCCACCAAAGCTTAGACGTCCATAGCGAAAATGCCACAACCATCCCTCTTCTTTTAGTTTTACGTTGAAGCATAATTGTGCAGGAATAATATTGAGATGCAGTGGAAACATTAGATTTTTGTTTTTTTGTTGGCTTAGGTAATTAAGCTCAATTTTTCATCAAATACTTTTCAGACTCCTCCTTTAATAGTAACTTTATACCCTTTCTCTTAAAGTTGACCAACACTAAGCAACTTTGATCTCAATTTTGGAAAAAAAACACATTTGGAAATAGTATGAATCGAATTTTTCTTGGTATGAATTAGTACCTTTCCTTTTCACATAACGGAAATTCTAGAATTGTCACCAAATTTCACTGTCATGAAAGGATTCATCCAATTCCAAGAATACAGATCAATCTCCACACATATGATTACTACACCCTGTGTCTAAATACCATAATTTTGAATTTATTGACTCTTTAGCATCATAAGCCATCAACAAAGAAATCTCTTCCTCCTTTTCTACAAAGTTACATTGTGCACCATGTCCTTTAGACAAATTTGTACGACATTCAGATTGATAATGTCGATACCTGTGGCACCTGTAGCATTCAACTTGTGACTTATCTATAAACTTCAGTTTGTCAGATGATGAATTCTTGCCTCCTAGACCTCTTCTTCTCCCTTAAAAGTCATGACATTGATTATCATCTGAGTTTTTTCGAACCTTATTCCTATGACCTCTTCCTTTTCCACTGTCTCCTTTCTTTGGAGATGAAGTACTTCTGTTGAAGGAGGTTTTTAGAACTTGCTCCCCTTTGTCCTACTGGACCAGCTTTTGCTGATGGACCAGCAATGAACCTTGTAGTTTATTTAATGAAAATTCATCGATATCCTTTAATTCTTTGATTGAACATACCACAAAATTAAACTTTGGTGTCATTGATTGAAGAATTTTTTTCAACTATCATCACATCCTCCATCTTATCCCCATGAGCACGCATGTTATTGACAATTGTCATTGCCCTTGAAAAGTAATCTGAAACTGACTCTCCTGATTTCATTCGAAGCATTTCAAACTCCGAACGAAGAGCTGAAGCTGCTGCCTCTTTAGTCTAGTGGATCCTTGGAATTTCTTTTTCGTACAATCCCATATCTATGTAGAGGTATCTCTGTTGAGAATAGTTTAGAGGATCGATTGATCAATTGCTTAGAACAGATAGTTCTTTGCTTTTAAATCCTTCAACTTTAGTGCTTCCAATTCTGACTTTTGTCCACCTATTTTTGTCACACCAGTTGCATGTTTTGATACACCAGACTCAACAACTTACCAATACTCTTCAGATTTTAGGAAGTTTTTTATGACCATGCTCAAATGGTTATAGTGACCATCAAAGCGAGAAATAACTGGCTGGACAAAGTTTTCGAAAGACATGCTCTTTTACAGCTGTTCCAGTCCCTTTTATGGCTCTGATACTAGGTACAGAAAAAATAAAAAGAGAGAGCAGAACTGGGCACACGATAAAGGTGATAATATTCAACAGAGGGAGGGGAAACCGGTACATTTGTTCAATCAATAAGCTAGCCGTTAAATAGGCTTATGTAAAAAATATAGGAACAAAAAAATAGGAACTACTTAACAAACTACTTAATAATACGCACCACTCATGGACTTAATCTAACAAACCTAAAGACTAGGACAATTAAAACTTGTAAATAATTAAAAGATTTATTCAACACTGTTTTCCTTTTCTTTTAAATTCTCTTTTTATATGATCTGCTATTAATATATGCATATGATATTCTCTCCAATGAATTAAATTAAATTAAATTTAAGATTGATTAAATTTGATTTAAATAAAATAATATCAGTTTATTTAATAATTAAATAACAAATTGATTAAAACTATCCTCATTTAATTAAAAGCCAAATGATGTAGAAAGCAAAAGGTCAAAACGCACCAACTCTCACCACGTGGAAGGCTACACGTTTTAACAATGATCAACAACAGAGATCCTTTTCCCCTCGTAAGACGTCCAGTTAGAAAGAATATTCTGTTAAATCTTGCACCGACGTTGACGGAATGGGGATCCTCAGATTGCTCACCCACGCACTTCAATAGGTGTACTCGACAAACGGCCATTGACGGTGGGTAACGGTTAGGTGGATGTCAAATTTATGAGAGACGGAGAGAGAGAAAGAGACAGCAACCCCTTTTTCCATAGCGGAAATGATAGAAGTCAGGTGCACCGACGAATTTCTCATCTTTTATGTTCACGTGGACCCATAACAGTCTATATCAAATCTAACGGTTGGGAACCCTCATGCACCTTCGGTGATCCTTTGCCTTTCCCTTTCAGTACACTGTAAATTCCCCCTTCATTTTTTAACCTTTTACTCGTTCATAAAGAATAAACTAAACAGCTTGTATGTGTTGAGGAAGGTGAATGAAAGGACTGTGAGGTTTCGGTGGCAGAAAATATGTGATACGATAAGATAAGAGAAGGAAATAATGGAGAGAATGGGCGTGTGGGTTGGTGACTTGTACGGTCTCTGTATTAGTCTTACCAATAAAACAGACGCTTTTCCTCTGAAACATCTAAATAAAATACCAAATCTACGGGTGAGAGCACCGTGACCCCGTCGCGTTAGGGTTCCCCACTGTGTACACTTGTGTTCCGCCCTTCACGCCACTGAAGACTACACAGCAAAAGATAAGAAGAAAAGGAAGTCACCTACCATAACCACTAGCTCCCTTTGATTAAACAAAATATAAAAAATTGAAGAATACAACGATCATGAGCATTGTTCAGATAAATTAGTGGAATTAAAGCTATCATTAGACGTTAGCTTTGACTCTTTTTTGTTTTTTTGGCCTTCAAAGTTCCGTTAGGTACCAACTTAGATCCACCGGTTCTTACCTTTTTTTTCCCCCCCAGGATGAATATGCTTATGCTTCAGTTTTTACCGTTGGCAACAAAGATTCTTCCACTATGATTACCAGATTTAATGGATTGAAGAATTTTGCCTGCATTTCAGTTCAACGTTTTAGGAGATAAGGGTATATTTACTAGGTTGAAAACAAGTCTATCATAAGAGTTTTGTTAATATACGTATTCATAGTTTGAAAAGAGTATGAAATTTAAGCTTCACAATCTATATTGATACCAAGCTGAGTTTGTACTTGCCCTTAGCGAGCCGAGTTCACTGACATTGACTTCAATTTTGCTTTTTGTACTATATGTGAAGAAGACACATAATGTTTAATGTAATGGTGATGTTTGTGAATTTTAGGCAGGAAGGTAGTAAAGGCACCAGGATCTAAAGAATTGTTTTGCAGCTTGACATTAAAGCAACAACAGATAGTAGCGATCTTGGGCTGAGTTTTTGACAAGAAAAGATTTGGAG
>JAOSBN010000177.1:28008913-28020116 GCA_027563595.1 Erythroxylum suave | reverse complement strand
GTTTTGCAGCTTGACATTAAAGCAACAACAGATAGTAGCGATCTTGGGCTGAGTTTTTGACAAGAAAAGATTTGGAGACGTGAAAGTTCAAGCGAGAGTTGTAACAAAGAAGACGGACAATGACAAATTGACAATGTATGGGGTTTCATCACTTCATGCTGATGAGATGCTTTTTTAGTTCACATGGAATTGTTGAACGTGGGTCCTTTCATCTTTTTCTTTTCTTTCTTTTCTAAATTCTGATTACATGTGATCTTTTTCGTCTACAGATTTTCTTCTTTTGTGGGATGGTTGAATGTTGGGTACAAATGTACCGAGCTTGGCCAAAGAATTGCACTTTAACCTTGTTAGTAGATTCTTTTAAGGATACTTTCGAAAATAGGCTCTTTGTTAATTCCAAATAAGGTTTTTTATTACTCAACCTTCTTAAATTTTACGTATCAACTGAATTGTTGCTATGATCGTTTAAGGCGCGTTAAACACTTACCAACGATGATGAAGTGATATACAGTCTCACTCTTAGTAAGAAAAACAGTGTACAGAAGCTTCTTAGTTTTACTTTTATCCGGGAGTTTACCTTGTTTTGTCGGATTCCCGTTATGTTATTGTTAGTGTTTTAGACAGTAGCTCACAGCCACGCAGTGATCACTATTGCCACTTGTTAACTGTGTGAAGTGAATAGCTGTCAATGCAGTAGTTATACACATAACACACACACATATATATATGTTGCTCTGCTCAGCTTAAGAGTCTGAAGCCTGAGAGTGTGGGAGTCCAACGCAGCCATGGGTCCTCTTTCTCTTCCACAATAGATCAAGTAGAACACAACCACAAAAAAAACCTTTTTTCACTCTGACTACCTGCTCATTCTTTGCCTTCACACGGAACTTGTTGTGAATCAGGTGAAGGGAAGAATGGGAATTAACTCCGTTTCCAAGTTGGTAATTTTGTTGTTCTCGGTTATGTGCTTGGGTTCTCGGCTGATCCAGTGTAACGTAACCTACGACAGCAAGGCAATTGTGATTAATGGCCAGAGAAGAATCCTCTTTTCTGGTTCTATTCATTACCCGAGGAGCACTCCGGATGTACTTTACCCTCTTCCATTTCTTTATCTTCTACATTTTCTCCTTTTAAGTACTACTTAATTTGTTTGTGTTTGTGTTTAGCTGTGTTAACTTGGTTGTCTCTCGACAAATGTGGGCTTTTTCAGATGTGGGAAGATCTGATACAGAAGGCAAAAGATGGGGGCATAGATGTGATTGAAACCTATGTTTTCTGGAACGTGCATGAGCCTACTCCTGGAAATGTATATAATTGTTCTACCTTTCTGATTTGTTTTCTGCACTTAGAATTTCCTTCTGGATTTCCGCTTTCCTTTAGCGTTAATTTGGTTTCTCGCATGCTGCATCGTTGTAGTACAACTTTGAAGGGAGATATGATCTAGTGAGGTTCCTAAAGACAATACAAAGAGCAGGCCTCTATGCCCACATTCGCATTGGACCTTATGTTTGTGCGGAGTGGAATTTCGGGTACCTCAGACTCCTCTGTTTTTTAGTAGTTCTTGTGAATTGGACGGTTCATTACCTCAACGTTTTTCTTACCCTTTTTTCTTTTACTTTGGGTCATTTACCGTCTATATCTACTTGCTGATATGTGTGCTTAAAACTGTTCTTACCATTTATTTCAATTTGCTGCATGTTGCTCGCAGGGGGTTTCCTGTTTGGTTGAAATATGTACCGGGAATAAGCTTTCGAACAGACAATGAGCCTTTCAAGGTTTTCCCTTTTTTCCGGTGTCTTGGAGCTTATATATAACAACCGACACCCAAAACAATGCAGAAAAACTGAAGTCAGAGATCTTTTTTCGTGTACCAAGGTTGTTAAGTGGAGTCTTTTTATGTTGCAGAGAGCAATGCAAGGGTTCGCCGAGAAGATTGTGGGATTGATGAAGAGTCATAACTTGTTCGAGTCCCAGGGCGGGCCCATTATTCTCTCTCAGGTACTTAATTTAGTCTTTTGCTCCTATATTGTTGCAGATTTACCTCATCGTCAGTTCTAAGAAGTGAGTTCATGATTAAAGCACACACTGGAATATTTGTTAATTCACTGCATCTTATTCATATTGCTTAAACAAAAGTTGGACTAACTATATGTTCTCCTCTGGTTCCCTTCTGTATCTTTATGAAGATTGAGAATGAGTACGGGCAACAGAGCAAGTTACTTGGCTCTTCTGGTTATAATTATATGACATGGGCAGCAAATATGGCTGTTCAAACAGGAACTGGAGTTCCCTGGGTGATGTGCAAGGAAGAAGATGCCCCGGATCCAGTAGTAAGCATTCCCATACTTGCCCAATAAAAGCTTAAAGATTTTATTCCTTTTGTTTGTCTCTTGTATGATAAATTCCATGACTTTCCATTTCCAATGTTAGATAAACACATGCAATGGCTTTTATTGCGACTCTTTTTCTCCAAACAAACCTTACAAGCCAACAATGTGGACAGAAGCTTGGAGCGGGTGGTAAGGATATTCATATTCTTGTAGTTTTGAACCACATCAATAAATTGACTACAAATCCAACTACTTTCTTGTTTTGTCCACCTCTGAAGGTTCATGGAGTTTGGTGGTCCAATTCATGAGCGTCCAGTCCAAGATTTGGCATTTGCAGTTGCTCGATTCATACAGAAAGGAGGATCCTTTGTTAACTACTACATGGTTAGTTTTTATCTTTTAATGTTGTCCACCCTTGGTTGAAACTTGGTTTCAAAATTCCGCTTTACTATTAGTGGCTTTGTATGTTGAAAACAGTACCATGGAGGGACTAATTTTGGTCGAAGTGCTGGAGGCCCTTTCATCACTACCAGCTATGACTACGATGCTCCACTAGATGAATATGGTAAGACGAATTACATGTGCTTACCTCCAATGACTTCTTTAATAGTTTGCAGAATTAAGGCTTGAGATGCCATGTGAGATAGCAATACCTTATATTAGCTTCATCTAAATTCATTTGGATTATTATGTAAAAGAAACCTAGGATTGATCATTACTGTGACTTATGAAAATGTACCTAATTGCTTTTAATTCATGCCTAGATTATTTAGAGTATACCAAAATGTAAAAGCTCAAGGTGTAATAACCTAGTTATAACATGAATCATGCATCTAACTGCACTGACTTCTTAAATTGACAGGTTTGATCAGGCAACCAAAATATGGACATCTAAAGGAGCTCCACAGGTCCATTAAGATGTGTGAGCGAGCTTTAGTTTCAACCGACCGCATTGTCACTCAACTGGGGACCTATCAACAGGTTTCTCCTCCTTGACAATTTTTGTTCCAGAAATCGAGTTCTGTCCTAGAGTTGTTAACCCAAATTTTGGGCTTTCCAGGCTCATGTATATTCCTCAGAATCGGGACATTGTGCAGCTTTTCTTGCAAACTATGATATACAGTCTGCTGGAAGAGTGTTGTTCAACAATATGCACTATAATTTGCCTCCATGGTCCATCAGCATCCTTCCCGATTGCAGAAATGTGATCTTTAACACTGCAAAGGTATTCACTCGCCAACTCAGACCTATGCATCCTTAAAGAGATAGAGAGGGAGAGGGAGGAGGTGTTTCTTATTGTGAATCCATCACAAATATTAAATGCCGGACTAACTGAAATAAATGACAACTTACACTGTTCTTCATAGGTTGGAGTTCAAACATCTCAAATGGAAATGTTACCCACAAATGCTGAGATGCTTTCATGGGAGAGTTATGACGAGGATATTTCTGCACTCGATGATAGCTCAACTTTCACTGCCCCTGGTCTTTTGGAGCAGATAAATGTCACAAGGGATGCTAGTGACTACTTGTGGTACATAACAAGGTAAGACTGCTTACAAAAATATCTGGCATGCTTTACTTTATGTTGTACTCGTAGGAGTTTTATGTCTTTCTACATCTCATTCCATATCTCTTCCCCTTCAACTTGGGGAAAGAAGCAGTTAAATGCTTCTAATTTGTACCCATACTTGATTTAAAAAGCAACAGAGGCGTCTCATTGTTAGACTAATCTCCTCCCTGTCAATGTAACAACAGTGTTGATATTGCTGCGTCTGAATCCTTTCTGCATGGAGGGGAACAGCCCACTCTCATGGTCCAGTCATCAGGCCATGCTGTGCATGTTTTCATTAATGGACAACTTTCAGGTACACGGAAAATCATCCTTCATATGTTACCTTTTCAGCTGAATTATGAAAGCTAAAATTTATACACCCTGTATTAGGTTCTGCATTTGGGACAAGACAGAATAGAAGGTTCATGTATACTGGGAAGGTCAATTTACATGCAGGGAAAAATCAAATCGCATTGCTGAGCGTTGCTGTCGGATTGCCAGTTAGATTCCTTTCCCTCCTTTTAGTATATTTAGCAGGTTTATCTTTCGGAGTGTTTCTAATAGCGATACAAAGTCTACACAACTGACCTAGCCACTTGACAAACCACGACTTCAAGCTAAGACGCTTCTGACAAATGATTATTTCTATCTTCACCTGTTATTAGATCATTTCTTTTATAAGGAGGCATGACGCAAACTGAAGAAAACCTTGTGCAGGAAAACTATAAAAGCTCTTTTGATTTCTTTGCACCAAATTCTTAAGCCTACATGATTGAGGATGAAACATACGATTCTAAGTATTGTTTAACAGGTTGATTGCTAACCGTATGTTTTAATCTTAAGTCAACAAAAGTTCAGTAAAGCTGTGACTATTTAATGTCTCACTTTTAACTATTAAGCCTAAATGATTGAGGATGAAACATACGATTCTAAGTATTGTTTAACAGGTTGATTGCTAACCGTATGTTTTAATCTCAAGTCAACAAAAGTTCAGTAAAGCTGTGACTATTTAATGTCTCACTTTTAACTATTAAAGGTTAATATTTTTTTTCTTATTTAATTTCTGAAGCGTGTATCTGTTTCTTGTTGTTGAAGAATGTCGGTGGACACTATGAAACGTGGAATACTGGAATCCTAGGTCCAGTCGCACTTCATGGGCTTGACCAGGGAAAATGGGACTTGTCCTCGCGAAAATGGACCTATCAGGTCGTGCATATTGATCACTATTTTATTTATTCATTCGTTAGCTCAATGGTTTTAGTTACTAATGTTTTTATCTAACAGGTTGGTCTTAAAGGAGAAGCCATGAACCTTGTTTCTCCAAGCAGTATTTCTTCTGTTCAGTGGATGCAAGCATCATTAATAGCACAGAAGCAACAACCATTGACATGGCATAAGGTATAAATTCTGGGAGATTGCATACCAGGTTAGTTAAGAAAATTAGGCACTCTTATGTAGAACTTACCTCGTTGAAGTTTTCAGGCCTATTTCAACGCACCTGAAGGAGATGAGCCCTTGGCTTTGGACATGGAAGGTATGGGAAAGGGTCAGATATGGATTAATGGGCAAAGCATAGGAAGATATTGGACTGCATATGCTCATGGCAATTGCAATGGATGTAGTTACACTGGAACATTCCGTCCTTCAAAGTGTCAGCTTGGATGTGGCCAACCAACGCAGCGATGGTAAATACTCCTACCAAAGGCAAATATGTTAAGATAATTAGCTCACAGTTGAACTATATGTGACATTTCTACTACGTGAATAAGAAAATTTACTTTCAGGTATCATGTGCCACGGTCTTGGTTGAAGCCAAAGCAAAATCTCTTGGTAGTTTTTGAGGAACTTGGAGGCAACCCTTGGAGAATCTCTCTTGTCAAGAGATCAGTGAGTAGCGTTTGTGCTGAGGTCTCAGAATTCCATCCAACGATAAAGAACTGGCACATCGAGAGGTATGGGAGAGCTGAAGAGTTCCATAGCCCTAAGGTCCATCTCCGATGTAGTCCAGGACAGTCCATTTCATCCATTAAGTTTGCAAGCTTTGGAACTCCCTTGGGTACTTGTGGGAGCTATCAGCAGGGGCCTTGCCATGCTCCTACCTCATATGCCATCTTAGAGAAGGTATTCACCTTTACTGTCTCTTGCTTAATGTTTGTAGCATCAAATAGTTCTTCACCTTGTTCTGGTCATCTCAACAGAAATGTGTAGGGAGGCAGAGATGCACAGTCACCATATCCAACGGCAACTTTGGCCGAGATCCATGTCCCAATGTATTGAAACGATTGTCCGTCGAAGCTGTTTGTGCTCCAACAAACTGGGGTTCTTAAAAGTGATCAAGAATGATCTCTAATCTATGTTGCATAAGTAATTTAACCACACAGTACAGGCAAGATAAGCAATGAAGCACGGTAGGAAGAGTACAGGAGGAAAGGCTGTAGTTGTTTGAAAATGCTGCGGCCTTTCACGAAGTGAGAGGCTATGGCCGATGGTCTCTCTGATGTTCAAGTCAATGTGGTGTGTCTTAATATATTATGGCTAGTGAAGCAACTGTAAAAAAATAGTGATCTTCGGATAGGAATTGGAGAAGTCCTAGGGCGTTGCTACTTGGAGAATTGGTGAATTGCAAGCCCCCAGTTGCCAGCCTTTTAAAGTGCATATGGGTACTGGGGAAGGGTTGTTTTTTCGTAACTAGTAGTGTGTGTGATTAGTTTGTCATTTTGTATTAAATGGGGAAAACAAAATCAAAACCCCTCCAAGTGTAGGTTCATGTTGGGAGAGGATCCTAGCGTGGACGGTTGTTCCTTGTGTAGTTAGGAATGAAATCTAAATAGCCCTCTTGCCAGATTGACTTCATAAAAAATTTAATGAGTAATTTATTTAAAAAATGAAGATTCAAGTATCCATTATTTACATTAAGGATTTCAGTTAAACTTTTTCTGTACCTTAATTAAATCAAGTTTACTGGGCTATGACTCTTGTACATGTAAATGTTTGTTTAGTAACCAAAAAGTTACAATTGGATCAAATCTTTGAAACAATTGGTGGCAAGCAGAAACCAACCAATGAGAAGGATGACGAAAAAGGAAATAAAAGCTGCAAAAGTGGCGCCACCTAATATAAGTCCCATACCACATACTACGAGAAATGGTAAGTAGGACATCACCATTGCTCCTGTACTTACCCACTGACCCTTTAGGAATATGAAAACAGCAACGTTCACCACATTCCATCCACCACATTGAAACCCTATCCGGTTTAGGTTGTTGGCAACAAATGAGTGGCAATTGCAAGTGAAAAGGCTATATGCATAATGCTGGAACTCCTGCGTTCCCTTTCTTAAAGCATCATCCCACGTTACTGGTTCTCTTCCTGGAGAAACCCCATACTGTTCCTTGCTTTGAAATGCAGATGAATAATGGGATAAAGAACATTCCTGCTCATAATTAAAGAAAATGGATTACGAAAAGGGATGCTGAAAGCAGGTAAGAAGACAATTTTTCGCTCATTAGTGTTCCAATTTGTATTTTAGTGACACCACATCAAGGTACTAACTACTAAGGAAGCCTGCACTCTATTGCAGAAATAAAGATAAGATCATAAACAGACTAATCTTATTAGGAGAAAAACGAAAGCGTTATCCAAGTTCCACTGCACGTCGTCAGAGCATGTGGATGCTAATATGACACAAGTCCAGATCAGACAGTAATTTACCTTGTTCTTGTTTATTTGGAAGTATCGAGTTACTGCCCCAAATGCAAAATTGTCTACACACACAAAATTAGGTCCTGCAAAGTCAAGGATAACTCCATCTTCTCTGCATATGCCTATGTGACCAACTAAAGGAACCAGCCACGATATTACAGGGAGGGGTGTCCAGACGATACAGCACGGGAAGCGAGCCCTTTTAGGATCAATTTGAGGACATTTTTCTTGAAACATCATCTGTTGCTCAGGATCCTCATTTTCTCCCATGTATTCAGCAGGATTTTCCCTTCTGTATAAGAACCTCATTAATGCTACCAATGAAGTGTTTAGCACATACAAAGATATACGTAGAAAGCAGCTTTGTTCTGTTAACCGAACAACATGTGCTTGAAAAGACAAGCTCATGAACATTAACCACATAAACCCTCTATGTTGGAAGTTTCAATAGATTCCAAGAAAATGGTCTACACAAACTTCTATGGAAAGATACAACATTTCATACCAGACAATGAATCCGTGACAAGTTCGACCAGTGTGCGAGAATTCATCACAAATTTGGGGATACTTGCACAAAAATTCATTCTTTACTACATATGAAAGACTAGATATCCACTCTTTACTGCACAAACTGCAAGGAGATTCTCAAAAGGTAGTCCAGAAAACAAACCAGTGACCTCCAGACCAAATCAATCCCAACTTACAACTCTCATTGCAAATAACCTGAACTCTAATCTAGGGCACAACTAAGTTCCTACACTGGCAAATACACATAAAACACCAGTAACCAAATAACAGGAAACTGGATCCTTACGAACGATAGCCCACATCTCATGAATGCCTAAAAGAATTAAAGCCCAGACATTTTATAAACTTGATATGCCGAGAACAAGAGAGATGAAGCCAAATTAAAGAATGCATTAATCTAAACTTATTCTATAATAATTCCCCAAAAGAATTAACGCATTCTACTAATATTTGAATCCACAGATGTGGAGATTCGAAGAGATAAGTGGAAAATGATATGACAAATCGACTCAAAAGATCAAATGGCCAAATTCAAAAACGAGAAAGGAACTACCTTTCAATGCGATAACGGTGCGAACTTAGCGAGGCTGTGAAGTGCCGATAGAGATCCAAGAAAGAGGAGCGATTTGCTTGATCAGATGAAATATTTATACTAATTACTGGTGGATTGGTCAATGAAGTAAATAAAGAATAAATAGTTTTTTTTAAGAATGGGAAAGATGAATAGAATGAGATGGCTGTTTGGTTTAAGAAATAGAACAAATAAGTAATTTTACGTAGTTTAAACTTGAAATGATAAAAAAAACTAGTAAAAAGATAAAAATATCTTTATTCTTATTATTATTATTATTAATAAAAGATTCTTTATTATTATTAATTTTCTTTTTATTATTATAAAATTTATTATTCTTATTAATAATAATTATTATTATTACGAATCTTGTACTTATTATTATTAATTATATTTATTATTATTATTTAATTATTTAATTATATTTATTATTATTAAATTTCTTATTATTATTAATAATATAATAATTATTAAATTTATTATTCTTATTATTATTAATTAATAATATTATTAATTTTCTATTTATTATTATTGTTATTATTATTAATTTTGGCCATTATATTTATTATTATTAATTTTTTTATTATTGATAATTTTTCTTATTATAACTAAATTTATTATTCTTATTAATATAAATTATTATTATTATTATTAATTTTGTACTAATTATGACTCTTGTTATTATTAATTTTATTTATTATATTTATTATTCTTATTAATACTAATTATTATTATTATTGATTTTCTACTTATTATTATTCTTATTTTTTAATTTTATTAATTATATTTAATATCACTATTAAATTCCTTATTATTATTAATTTTCTTCTTATTATAATTAAATGTATTATTCTTATTAATAACAATAATAATAATAATAATTATTATTAATTTTGTACTAATTATGACTCTTACTATTATTAATTTTATTAATTAAAATTATTATTCTTATTAATATTTATTATTCTTATTATTAATTTTCTACTTATTATTATTCTTATTTTTTAATTTTATTAATTATTTTTATTATTATTATTGTTAAATTCCTTATTATTATTAATTTTATTCTTATTATAATTAAAATTATTATTCTTATTAGTATTTATTATTATTATTATTATTATTATTATTCTACTTATGACTATTCTTATTATTATTAATTTTGGCCATTATATTTATTCTAATTAATAAATTTCTTAATTATATTTATTATTATTATTAGTAAATCCCTTATTATTATTAGTTTTCTTCTTAATTTTATTAATTGTATTTTTCTTATTATTTTTAGTTATTATTATTATTTGTACTTACTGTTATTAATTTTAGTACTTATTGTTAAAAGTTATTATTATTATTATTAATTTTATTAATTAAATTTATTATTTTTATTATTTTTATTATTATTATTATTATTATTATCATCATCATCATCATCATCATTATTATTATTATTCTTTTATTATAAAATTTATTATTCTTATTAATTTTATTATTCTTGTTATTATTAATTATTATTATTATTAATTTTCAACTAACAACAACAACTACTACTACTACTACTACTACTACTACTACTACTACTATTATTATTATTATTATTATTATTGTTGTTGTTGTTGTTGTTGTTGTTGTTGTTATTATTATTATTATTTATTTATTTTCTTATTATTATTATTAATTTTCTTCTTATTATAATTAAATTTATTATACTGATTAATATTAATAATTATTATCTATTTTCTACTTATTATTATTCGTATTAATTTTATTATTCTTATTGTTATTAATTTTCTACTTATCATATGACTTTCTAATATTTTGCTGTGGTTAATTTTTTCAAGTCCGACTCATGTTAGCATTTATTGTATTGTCCCAATTTTAATATAAAATAAGAATGTAATGATGTTGAAAATAAATATAACATAGGGCTTTAAATTCCTTAAAAGTTATTTAGGAATAAAAAAATTAAGTTTCAGCCCTATTTGAAATAACTAGACAAAATAGGCCTACTTTAACATAACCTTTCAATGTGCGGCAAGAAACCTTCTCACCCACTCAAGTCTTTCAGAAGGCAGAATAGTAAAAAACACAATCATTTGCGTTGGATGATCAGGAATTTTGCCTAAAGCAGTATGCCTTTCATCATGTGTGAGCCCCTCTATCTCACCCAATACACTATATAATTGTTCAACTTTTTGGGTAATACACATTTCAGTGCCAATACTTTTACAAAATTTATCTCCCATCTTATCCATAGTATCACATAACGTCCTGGTTGTGGTAAGAAGTGAATCTGCACCGTTTGCTTCCCCCATATTATTTCTCTTTTTTTTCCTCTTTTCTGAAATATTTGCAGCTTGTCTTGTAAAATTTGATGCTTGAGGTTGGGTAAAGGACTCATCTATCTCATGCAAACCATGCTCATATTAATCTTCACCACCTTCATTGGGCCCACCTACACCTTCTTGCCTTTCTAGTTCTTCAAGAATATCTGCAGCAGTTTGTACATCATTTCCA
>JAOSBN010000177.1:27998620-28008813 GCA_027563595.1 Erythroxylum suave | reverse complement strand
GTATTTTATATCTTTTATTTTATATAAATATTTTTGTATAATTTATGAGTAATTTCATCTTACATTTTACTATAAATAATTATGTTATAATTTATAATTTATTAATTTGTAAAAAATACAACTATAATATATTAAAATTGTCTTAAAATTTTAAAAATGTATTAAACGCCAGGGGCGATTAAGCCCGTCGCTCGGGGGGCTAGGGCCACAGGCTAGCCCACGAACATGCCCATTCTAACCCACACGAGCCATGAGCTAGGCCCGCCAACAAATTTTTTTCGAAAAGTTGAACAACTCTGCGACGTCTTTATTGTTGGCTTCTTTTTCTTTGATAAACGCAAAGTTATTTGTAAACAAGTAATCGTTAATGAAACTCGCGTACAACAATTCTTACAAAACCGGCAATAACTATTGGAGGCAGGCCAACAAGACATCAGCCGAAATTCTTCCTATTCATTTTTTCGAAAGATATTATAGATGGTCCAAGTCGACGTCGTATTTGTATACATGTTAATCACGGCCTTTTTGAAAATTGGTATGGGCTTGCAGACCATTTAGGTTCTTTCCAACGTTCGCTAACCGTCGGTGACTGGAAACACTGACCGGAATTCCACACTCTTTCGCTTACAGGTCTTCGAAATGCCACCTAAAACAGAAAAGCCACCGATTGAGGTGGTGACGATTGACAGCAGCGACGACGACGACGACGACGACGACTCCGTCACGACGGTCCAAAAATCCTCGAATCCAAAAGCGGCACTGAAAACTCAATCCACCTCGCTGCTGGTTTCTCCGGCCGATCAGAAACTCGAATTTCGTAGTTTCTGGAAAGCTGGAGGCCTTTACGTCCCCTCCTCCAGGAATCCTCTTCCTGTAGGTCAGTTTCGTCTTCCTTCAATTGTTTGTTCTACCGCGTCTTAACTATACACGAAAATTTTCGGTTTCTAATCTTGGTGATTTACAGTTGATTTGGAGCACGCCCGAGTTCATCCCAAGTTTCTGCACTCTAACGCGACTTCACATAAATGGGCATTTGGAGGTTAGCCTGTTCTTTTAAGAAGTATAAATCAATTGTTGAATTTGATACTCGTTTTTTATCACTTCCTTCTTGTTTATATACCTCTTCTTTTAATTGGTAGCAATTGCTGAACTATTGGATAATGCCGTTGATGAGGTATAAATCGAGGCTTTTTCACATGCTTTACTTTACTTGATTAGTTTCTGTGTCTTATTAACTTGTCTGATCAATGTGTTCATAACAATGTTTTCACGTCTGCCCTTAATTCAGATTCATAATGGTGCAACCTTTGTGAAGGTTGACAAAGTTGTAATCGCAAAGGATAATTCCCCTGCGCTAGTTTTCCAAGGTGAGTTTGAAGATGAACTTGTTTTGTTTCTTCTTTAGATGTGCTCCATTTCTCACTATAACAACATAACTTAAAATTTTGGGGAATGCTTTTTCAGATGACGGTGGTGGCATGGATCCTGCTGCTCTACGGAAATGCATGAGCTTGGGTTATTCTTCAAAGAAGTCTAATACAACAATTGGACAATGTAATTTGGCTATCCTTCTTATTTAAAGATAGCTTTGAACAGAGTTGTGTTAGTAGTTCTTACAAACATATAATTCTTCCTTCTTTTACCATTCTCCTAACTGTAGCTAGTGATTCCTAAAAGATTTATAGTTATTCGTGACGAGCATACTATTAAGCAATGCCTTATAATGTTCATGCTAAGGTAGATGAGACCATGGCATGTTGCAAATCCCTTTTCTTGAGTTCTTCACTTCGGTTGTGCTGACAAATTTTTCAGTCTGTTTTATTTGCATTCTGCTTCTAGATCTTTATATGAATGAAAAGATATGTATGTGTGCAGATGGTAATGGATTCAAAACCAGCACCATGAGATTGGGAGCGGACGTTATTGTTTTCAGTCGTGCAACTTGTGGCGGGTAGGCTTTACCCCTGATATTTGATCATTTAGCGTAATTCAAAATCCAATTGTGATTGACTTCACATCTGACAGTTTGGGAATGTACTGGATAAAACTTTGACTTATCTGAAGACACTTATCTTTTGACAGATATTATTATTTGAAATCATTAATGATATACAGAAATTGTGATTTGGATTAGTTTCTTAGATATTCCTTATTCTTAAGTAGCAAGTAGATTTCTTTGTCATCCTTGAAGTTCTTGATATTTGAGATGAAAGGGGTTGGAGTATTGCTATGATTTGTATCTTATCTGGTTTTGAACTTTAGCACCTTTCTGTTGACATCTACTCTGTAGCAAGGCATTTCAGAGTGTTGGACTTCTATCATATACCTTCTTAAGGAAAACAGGGCAGGATGACGTTATTGTTCCAATGGTATCGTTGGATAATTTTGCAGTAAACTCTTCATCAAAACTAATACATTCATTATTGTCTCATATGTTCCTTTCTCCTTATTTTTCAGATTGATTTTGACATATCTGGCCATTGGGCAGAACCAGTTATTTATAGCTCACAGGATGATTGGTCTTCAAACTTGAAAACAATCCTTGAATGGTCTCCTTTTACATCAAAGGACGAACTCTTGCAGCAGGTTAGTTGGATTGATAGTGATTCCATAACTTGTAGTCACTTCTAGTGTATGATGTAGTTACCATTTGAAGGTGTTACTGCAGGGTCTAGTCATATAATGCTAAACTTATTCAATGCCTTAAAAGTCTAATCTACCTGCATGCATAATTTTTGCTGACTAATAGTTTAAATAACTTCACCTATCGAGTTTAATTTACCTTTCCTAGAATGCATCATTTGTAACTTGATAGAAAAGTTGATATGTACAAAGTGATTGATGCTCCTTTGGCTCTCACTGACCTAAATGAAACTTTAAAAGTCAAATGTTACTAGCACCCTTAATGTGTTATTTATATTCCTGATGTCTTTTTGTAGTTTCTTGGGAATGCAATTTCTCGATCATAATTTCTACGTACAATTATTCACAAAAAATGGGTTTGCACTGATGCCATCTCTAGCTCCCTAGGGTATTGTTGCATACCCACAAGATAATGCCTTTCAGAGTATTATAATTGCTGTTCTTAATTCTTAAGCACAACAGTATAAGAGTTCTAGTGTGTGGATGTTGTTCACATCTATTATTGCACCCTACAGGTTATTTCCATTCGTGATGTCTTTTTGTAGTTTATTGGAAATACAATTTCATATGCTTAATTTTGCATACAAATAATCACCAAAAGGGTTTAGGTCGTTGCCATCTTTGGTTTCTTGGGGTATCATTGCCTACTCACAAGATAATGTCTTATAGACTATTTTAATCATTGTTTTTAAATCTTAATCACAACAGTATAAAAGTTCTAGCATATTGATGTTGTTTGCATTTTCTTTGATTGTACTGATTAGTTTGTGTTTACCAGTTTGGGGATATTGGACCACATGGTACAAGAATATTAATATACAACCTATGGTTGAATGATGAAGGTGTGTACGAACTGAGTTTTGATGATGATGATGAGGTATGTTGTGTTTGCTATGGTGATTAAATTTTGAACTATGTTCAACGAACAAATATATTTTTGTCTTGCAACATAACTTGATTAGTATGTTACTGAGGGCAAGTGATATCTAAATGTAACCAAAGACCTTTTTGTCTATGGGACATATAGTAGTCTCATTTTTTCCTATCTTTTTGCTAGCCCCTTGTCTTTAGTCTTTACTAGTTGCAAAAGCCTAAACATTAGAAATCTAGTAGATTGAGTATCCTTGTTTTGATTTTTTATTTATCAGTGAGTAATAAGCCTTAAAACAAAGTCATACATTGTTTTGTTTTGTTGTGTTTGGTGAATATTCTAGCATATATTGATGCTTTTCTTGTAAACTAGAACTAATTTATTTCTTGTCTTTTACAACTTAAAATATATCTCGTGACATCTTTCTTTTTTCTTTTGCAATTTTCATTGTTGTGTTTGGCGACTTTGAGTCTTTTATTTCAACATGTTCTCTTGTGCACAATCTCGTGTATTGAAGATATACTGTATATCAAATGCCAAGGGTGTATTTGTACCTTAATGTTTCACAAAAGGTCTAAATAAGTCTCTACTGTTATCTTTGGTACCACTTTGGAAGTATCATAACATTACTAAAATATTACTCATAGCACAATGAATAAGATGCAAAAGTGGTAACAGAAATCATGGCATAGACTTATTTAGACCTCTGGTGAAATGTTAAGGTGAAAATCTCACCTTTACCTAATGTCTAAAAAAGTCATTTAAAGATTACTTTCAGCATTTGGCTAGTCCAAATTCCCTAGTTGTGACATCACATAGGCTAAATTAATGATCGATATACCAAAACTGCAAAAAAATGAACTATGTTAGGATTTAAGGTGTTACTAGTTATTAGAATTTTTAATATGGATAGAGTGTAGAACTCATTAATAAGAATTGGGCTTGGGTTAACCATTGCTAAAATGACTAGAACTAGTCATTTGGATAGTTGACCCTTACCACTTATAAACCTTTTAATATTTTCAAGTTTAATCAATATCAGATACTCTAATACTCCCCCTCAAGTGTAACTGGGATTAGACATTCACTTGTCATTTGAAGTAAATGTAGCGGTAATCGAACCGGGCCGCTGAGATTGGACATCTAGATAGACAATTGGGAAATTAATAATCCAGAGCAAACCTGCTCTGATATCATATTAGAATTTTTAACATGGGTAGAGTGTAGAACCCATTAACAAGAATTGAGCTTGGGTCAACCATTGCCAAAATGACTAGAATTGTCATTTGGATAGTTCACCCTTACTACTTATAAACCCTTTAACATTTTCATGTTTAATTAATATGGGATACTCTAACACTAGTATTATTTTGAAAACGTTAAGTTTTAATGTGAAACCATGAATAACAGTAGGGAATAACTTAGACTTCTTAGAAGACGTTAGGGGAAATTTGTGCCTTTTGCCTGTATTAAATAAAGACATATCTTTATCTCCATTTACGGAAAAAATTTAACCATTGATAACAACAACTTTTTGTTGAACTCGTCTATTGAGTTTTTATTTGTCACTTGGAAATATTTATGCTTCCTCATTTATCTTTGACTTAGGATATACGACTTAGGGATGAAGCTAGTTGTGGAGGCCAAATAAAACTACACAAAAAGATTGCTGAGCTTCAGTCTCATATCTCCTACCGCATCCGCTATTCATTGAGGGTAAGAATTCTATTTGATTTTTGCTTGTTTTCTACTATTCTCTGTTAACATTTTTTGACCCGAACAAACAATCTTCCTTTTGACTAGGCTTATGCATCAATCTTGTACCTAAGACAATTCACAAACTTTAATATTATTCTGAGGGGCAAGCCTGTACAGCAATTTTTTATAGCAGATGACTTGAAATTTGCTAAAACAGTAAATTACAGACCTCAGCTGGCAGTGACATCGAATGAGGTAAGATCACTGGATGTTATCATCCATCTCCTTTTCTTAGAATCTTCTCTCTTTTATGTCTTTCATAATTTCACTGCACAGTGCCACAAGCTGCAGTATTACCATGGGCTTCCATTTAATCCTTGTGGTAATTGATGCTTAAATGCTTATGCTAAAAGTGTTCCCCTTAGTATTACCATTCCATTTAATCCTTATGGTAATTGATGCTTAAATGCTTATGCTAAAAGTCTTCCCCTTAGTATTGCAGTTAATCCTTTTCTCTTCCATCAGTGATCAACAATTGCCTCATCTTTCTAGACTGTTATGTAACACGTGCTCATGGTCATTTTATAAGTTTTGTTAAAGTGTATCAATATCCCACGTCGACTAAAAGCGAGAACCTGACAAGCATTATAAGGCTTGGACAATCCTCCTCCCCTTAAGGTGACTATTGTAGTGGAGTTAGGTCCAGTTTTAGTATGATATCAAACCCATTCCTAATTTGATGTTGGGCCTTCCACAAGTATTCAGGTGGCCCACTCATAGCTGTTCAATTCTGCAAACTTTATGAACCAAATGTCTATCCCTAGGCATAAAAAGAGTGTGTTAAAGTGTATCCGTATCCCACATCAACTAGGAAAACAGCTTCACAAGCCTTATGAGGCTTAGGTAATCCTCTCCTATTGAGGTGCTTTTGAGGGTGGAGTTAGGTCCAGTTTTATCAGGTTATTATAGATGGATAACACATTTTGCACATGATATGAACAATGTACAAGACAATCGTAAATTTGTAATATGGAACGTTAATGGGGTTTATAAATGATTGAAATACCTTTGAGATGTGAAGTAATGATAAGAAGCATTAAGAATTCCAGAAAATGGATCGACAGGCAGGAATTTGTTCATGAACGGTTCACACCTTGCATATAGAGATTGATATGAAGTTGCATTTTGCAACTTTTGTCTCATTGATGTACCATTGAAAGTCAAATGCATTATTTTAAGAAAGCTGATGCTGTTGCAGTTTCAAAATGTCTATTTAGTGGAACTTGTATCCTTGAGCAACATATGACAAACAGATCATTTATATATTGGGAAGAAAGCAATTTGTGCTGTTACACGTCCGACGGCCAGTACTTTGTTCCTTTTTTTTTTTCTCAATCAGTCAGTACATACTTTTTTCAACATATATTTTTCCAGGGAATAATTGAAAGGTCATGCGCTATCACTTTCACATTTTAAATTTGCTTCTTATAAAATTTCTCTGTGAAGTTCTAAAAGCTTAAATGTTGGTTGTCTATTGGACCAAATTATTTGAGTTTTTCATGTGGAACTATTTGACCTGAAAAATGTATGTTTTCTGATCTCTCCTGCCTCTATTTGGGGCATTTAAGGCTACTGTGGAAACAACAATTGGATTCATCAAAGAGGCACCTTCTCTATCGGTTTCTGGATTCAATGTGTACCATAAAAATCGCCTAATCAGGGTAAATTCTGATACTATGTTGGTTTCATGCTTTTAAAATAGGATCATAGATATCTCAGGCTTGGAATTGTATATATAATTTTGATTTGGATGACTGTTGTTGCTTAGAAACTTAGATGCTTCTGATTGCTTCCTGCATTAAATGCCCTTGATGCCTTGGGTAAAGTAAATTAGCAACATGTGACTTACATTAATTCAATATTTTGCTTCTTTACCTGACTGCAGCCTTACTGGAAAGTCACTGGTGATGGTTCTTCAAAGGGATATGGTGTTGTTGGTATTTGTCCTTCCTCTATAGATTTCTGTTATCTTTTTAATGATTTTTCAGTAAAATTGTATGCATGTACTACTTCTCTTTATGCTACAGGGGTTCTTGAAGCCAATTTTATCGAACCAGCACATGATAAGCAAGATTTTGAAAGGTCATCACTGTTTATACGGCTGGAATCTAGACTGAAGCAAATACTGATGGAATACTGGTTTGTAACTGTTTGCTAACCACTTTAGACAAAGACTCCATTTTTTCCTCTTTTCAGATAGTAAATATTTATCAGAACATGGAGTGTGAATCAAACCCATGTTTGAATGGAACCTTCTCATAAAAGTATTTTGATAAGGTTTTTGGTGATGTTAGTAGATGCCATTCGAATAGTTCCTTTTCTATCCATAACAGTATTTTGTATAGAGGTTATCGTGTCAGCAATAGTGTCCTGTAGAAAGTTTTTCGGGGAAAACCTTTTCCTACCAAATTGCTTGCAGTCCGGCAAAGGATCGTCAGCCACCTTCTCTCCCATTCCCTGCTCTTGTCAGTCCTTCCACGTTAATGAAATGATATTTATAATTGTTTCCTTTCATTTTACAAACTTGACGTATAGTTGTGTTTCTTTATTTGGTTCCCATCCACACAACTGTAGCTTTTTCATGCATGTTTCCTATTGAAATTCATATAACATTTTTAACTTGCAACAGATATTCTGCCTTTTCCATTTTTGTATGTTAATCTCAAGTAAGAATGGTGCCTACTATATAACAGAGGCAATAGGCATAAAGGAGGTTTCAAATTTTATTCGTTCCATTCATGGTTTGCTAAAGCTAAGATCACAGAGCAAAGATGTTTGATGTGCATGTCAAACATCTTCTATATCTGGCACGCTTATGATGTGTGAAATGTTAAAAGTGTGATGCAGACTTTCTTGTTATTGTTGTGAGCCAATATTTACACAGGATAAACAGAAGGAAACATCCACACACTCATAAAATCACTTTTATGTTAATCTCCGAAAAAAATTGAAAGCTAATATTAGAATTTTGCCAGGAACAAACACTGCCACTTAGTCGGGTACCAGCCACCTGGTTCAAGAAGCCACTCTGTGCCAAAGGAGCATGGAGCTAAATTTCAGAAGCAGTTGTCTTCTAACCAGCATGATGTTAGTCTTTCAGCTGATTTCCAAGGAGGGAATCTAGATCAAGGCGACCATCTTGCAGAACAACCGCCGATAGGTTTTGCAGCTGTAAGAACCATAGTCCTTTTGTACTGCACAGCTGCCTCATTGATTCCTATCGTGCATCTGATTACTATGAATATCTGGCTCTAATACAAGGAATATGATCTGCAACTCTGGTGTTGGGGCATACCTTGAGCTTGTAGAGATCAAGGTTCTGAAAAAATTAATTTCCTCTAATTATCTACCATTCAATTCAGACAAGGGTGGCTTTTAACTTTTAGGTGCCAGTCAAGAAGTACCTGCTTCAGGATTTTGGTCTATGAACAAGTTCTACTTGTACATGTTAATTGTCATTTTTTTGTGACTTTTCTTTGATTCGTATAAAGTCAGGTTGGCAATTACAGATGCAGAATTCCAAAGAAATTTGTTATCTCATAGTCACTTCCTTTTATCCCAGAGGACAACATATGTATCCGATTATTTATCTTCTAGATTTCTGTGTGTGCGCCAAGTTTTTCATTTTTCTTCATTTCGTGGCAGGGATCATCTGTTGAAGTCATATCAGAAAATATAGGGTCCATGTCAGTTGAACAGATATGTGACGAAAACTTGAAACTTTTCATGAGGTACTTTCTATCACTAAATCTACTAGTTCTTGGTTTTGAATAGAATCATTTGGTCTTGACCATATTCACTTACAAATAAAAGGATTCCTACGGTTGAGCAAAGACTAAAGCAGCAACGAACACCAGTTACATTGTTGAGCTTGGACAAGTGCTTCAATTTCTTCCTCTTAATTGTTTCTTTGTATCTAATATAGATACAAGGAAGTAATGTCAACTTGCTGGTTAAAGGCAGTTGATTGTCTTAGTGCTATACAGTAGCTGATGAGTTCAGATTTCTCGTTTTTGTCTTTGCTTTTGTATTGAAATGCAACAATTACAATCGTCTACAGGTGTGAAGAACACGATCAGAAGGAGACTGAATTGAGAAAGACGGTAGGTGTAGTTAGTTGTAAAAGTCTGTTCTTTGCATGTTCAAATACTCACTCGGCTTCTGGATTGGGAAACTAGATTGAGGAATTGGAGAAACAGTTGGAACAAGCCAAGATGAAGTCTGCCCAACTTTCTGCACACTTGGAGACTAGAAAGAAGCAAAAGATAATGAAACAACAGACAGAAAAGGTATTATGATAAGTACAAGATTTCCAAATTTCTGCGTTCATTAACTTGGCAGGATGAGTAGAGCAAGCAGCTTTGTCCATCCAATCTGTAGATATATGCAGCCATTCTAATGAATTGTGTATGCAACTTAGCTGTTCTTTTGTTAGTCGCCTCGATTCTTGAGGTCCTTGAATATAGTCATATTAGCTAGTACAGACCTCAAGATGTACTGAATTTATATTGAATTGAGTGGTTATCAATGTTGCGAATACCGTACCAGACTTGGTATCGGATTGAGTTCTGGTACGATACTGTACCGATACCGGTTAATACAGGGTATCGTTTTGGGCAATTTTTTATATTTATAAAATAGTCTCTGAAATTTTTTAAATTTGCGAAATAGTGCATTGATATATTATACAGTTATATACTGTACAGTTTACTGTTTACAAGTTTACATCAACCATATTTCTAAAAATCATAATAATAAATAATAATCACAATTAATAATTTAATAAAAAATGATAATAATTTTTAAATATTTCAATATAAATAATAACCACAATTAATATGAAAAAAATCATTATAATGCAAATATAAAAATAAGAATAATACAAAGTATTTAAAATATTACAATAATATAATTTCAAAAT
>JAOSBN010000177.1:27964209-27988046 GCA_027563595.1 Erythroxylum suave | reverse complement strand
GTGAACCTAGTCTTATCCCTAGAAATGACGGAAATTAAGCAAAATAAAATTAGTGATTATAGTTCTAAGGAACTATATAGCACATACTAACATTAGAGATGTCACCTTGTTCTCATGCTTGGTGTTAACTTATGCTTTACTTTCCTTGCCATTACAATAGTACATATTCCATTCAAAATTGTATCCGCTAGTCGATGCCTCCCTTCTTCAACTTGTTTAAATATTCTTCGATTTCTTTATCTCCAAATCATGTAGATGGTAGTGGTGAAGGCTACTGTAAGAATGATAGCATTTGGTTTACCACTTTTAGTCCTCTCGATGAACCACCTTAATGTGTCTTCTCAATCAAAGATCTGATTTGCAGCATTCACCATGTATTGAACTCTATTCCAAATAGAATTTGAATAAATACAACAGAAAAACAGGTGGTCCCTTTTCTCATGAGCATTCTTGCAAAGGACACCTAACTTATCAACTGAGTTAAACCACCGACATTTGGTTCGAAGACGGTTTTTAATAGCAAACCATGTAATGATAGAGGCTTTGGGGTTAATGGTATTTTTCCATATGAGTTTAAACCAAGGAACTTTTTGTAACCCGGTTCTAAAAATGTGATGAAAAGAAGCATTGGTGAAGACACCTTTTAGGTTAGGAAGCTAGCAGATGCTATTAGTAGAGGTGGTATCAGCAAGAAGAGGCAGGTGTTCTTGTAGCAGTGCAAATCCTTTGAAATTCCTTCTCCAACCTCCATCCTCCATAAGTTCAGATACAAGAACATTAGTTGGCAGACGTAATCTAAGCCGAGAGCATAAGGGGTGATTTATTAATGGGCTGATATCCAACCAATTGCCAAACCAAACCCAAGTTTCTAGAACATTATTTATGTAGTATTAAGGGTTTTGAAAATTGATTGATCTCTTTCTACATTTTGGATCGAAAGATAAAGAAAAGACTCATCTTGCACCAGGGTCATTACCATTGTTTCTACTCAGCTATTGCCGTTTTCTCTTCTTTTCTTTCCACTAGTTCAGCAAAACATGGAACTAATCGAATCTAGACAAAGACAACCAAGCCATGATTTTGAAGGGATCCCATGTAAACAAGCACATTCAACATTGATTGCATGCGATGCAAACTCAGATATCTATCATCAGGTTCTCCCGCTTCATTTTCACCAGAGTATGGCTCTGTTTGTCAAACAGTGAATTGCATTAGCTGTTAGCTGATAGTTAATTATATTAGTTAATTTAACCCGCAAATAACATTAGCTATTTATCAAAGATGATTGGTAAAATTAGTTATTTAGTATTAACTGTTGATGCGTAAAATGACTTGTGAGGGTATGATTTAAAAAAATTATAAAGATATAAATATTATATTTCTTAGTATTTCGTTGAATGTTCTTCTAAGAATTTAGACATTTAGACATTTAATTTTACAAAAATTAAGTTTATAACTTTAACAAAAAAACATCATCATCCTCCTCCTCCTCATAATAATAATAATAATAATAATAATAATAATAATAGTCAAATGTTAAATTCTTTATTAATATGAATGATGCAGCGAGCTACATCATATTAGTATTTTTTATATAATATGTATGAATTTTATTATTTAATAAATTAAAATACCTATCATTATAGTATGACAGATATAATATACTATATTCATATACTAAAAATATTAATTTGATGTGACTCTTTATCTTCAAAAACCTGATTTTATGATATTTTTAAATATAAACTAATATTATAAAATTAAATAAAGATTAAAAAGTTTAATGACCCCTTTATTATATTATTCCAAATCTAATTACGATAAAAAATAACTTTGAAAACATACAGAACAATAGTAAAGACTAAACTAGAGAGTAATACACAAACAGTTAATTCCAAAAGTTCCTCTTATAGAATTTTTAGAAATTAGCTTATTAAAGTTAAATAAATTAACTAATAAATCATTCATCAAACACATTAATAACTTTTAAAAATGATCAAAAAATTAAAAAAGCAGCTGATAAATTATTTGTCAAACACCTTCTATATATGCACATTGCGGAAGGAATGTAATCTTTCGAGGACTTTACTTCAGATGCTTCCTTGTTACCATCAAACATCCCTCATCTTCCTCATGTATTTCCTTTTCTTCTCTTCATCCCTCTTCATAAACTGAATATGACAACATACTTTGGTCGCCACCCAGATTACATACGTGTGATCTCGTTCACTTGTACTACATAAAGAAAGATCTGTGATTTTTATTTTTCTTTTCTTCTGTCTTCTCTTTACTCTCGCTGTGGGGAAGTTGATAAACTTCGTTTAATGCAAGAATTTACCCATATGAACCCACGAGAGTTAGTTATCCTTGGGATCTGTGGCCAACGAGGACATGTCCTAAAGTCTCAGTTATCTACTAAATACATGGCAGTAATGCATAAAACATTTTGCGAATAATAAAACGAACTGCAGCACATGAGAAAGAGAAAAGGATATAACAGCTAAGACTTTTAAGAGGCTGACGAATTTAAAGCATTTTAATTCCTGAAAACGACCCATGTCATCTTCTCCCTGTCCCCCGTCCCCGTCCCCGTCTCCGTCTCTGAAGATCAATACAAGAAGAGTATTTGTGTGCATAATAAAGTGACAGGGCATGAGAGGGTGTACGAGTCAACCATGCCAAACAAGCACAGGGCTCGAGATTAGTACAGACAGAGGTAAAAGATGATATGCAATAATTCCATCTTTCACTTGCTTTTTACCACAGCCATAAGAAAAATATATATTATATACATGTATTATTATGTTATACACGGAAATTAATATATTAACACCAAAATTATTATAATATATGATACTGTTGCACGACCGAAGCGCATGGCATGGCAGAGAAGAAGCTTCAATCACTGAATTGCCTCAGGCATGCAGTATGTACGGACCAAATCTTTTTACATATCAGACAAAATAAGATCTTCTTTGATTATAGCTTATTGGTTACTAATACAATCTTAAAAGCTATATAGAATACAATATCATCAGTTTTAGGTTGACGGATGACCGGACGACTTCCCAAAGATCCTGCGGCTTTGGAACTCATGGATTCCACTCGAATCCAACATACTTTCTTTAAGATTTTGATTTAGTTGGTTCAGGTGTATGACATACTAGATTTTATAAATAATTTATTTAAAATGTATAAAATAATAATTATTATGTATTTTGTTAATATAATTGGTTTACTCAAAATTCCAAAATTCGGACTAATATAGATATAGTTGGTCCAACATGACAGTAAAATGCACTTCAATTATTGAAGAATTGACATCACGTTCGAGTTGACCAAACATTTGTTTGAAGTGAACTCCTTACAGTTACGTGTAATAAGGCAAGTTTGTAACATGAACAGCGAACACAAAACAACTATCACATAAAAGGAACCAAGAACAGAAGTTGAACCACCACTTCACATATAAAGGACTTCACTCTAAATTATTTGGTTTTTCAAGAGTCAGAAATATAAAAATACTGGTAAAAGATTAAAAAACATAATATATTGATTATTTAGGTTGTCAAATTTTAAAATTTTCAATTAAGTGACAAATTTTTATAACTTTATCAACAACGACGACCAAGTAAAAAATTTCTCTTAACACAAGATTTGAGAGGTTCAGTATGTACAGTCTTACTCTTAATTAATAAAGAGATTGTTTCTAAATTATCGACAAGAATTATGAATAAATAAATAGATTTTAAAAAATGAAGGAAAAATAAAAAAGAAATTTATAACCTTAACAATTCAGTTAAAAAATATTAGTTTAATTAATGAAATCTTTTTTGTTCATAACATGTGGGCATCTACATGAAATAATTGTAAACTAATCATCTCCGTGGACTAAAATACCTAACTTATAACCTGTTTTTATATTGAATTGAGTGTTTTAATCTACATGAATGATTATTTGATAATTAGTTTTTTTTTGCATAAATACCTACATGTATTGGATAAAAAAGATTCTTTTAGCTAAATTAGAAAATATCAAACAGAACTAATATTTAAACTGAATTATTAATTAGGCTATAAAAGGTTAATTAATTATTAATTTTTTAAAATATTAAGGCTATAAAAAAGTTGATTAATTATTAAAAAATTTAAATTTAAGCACAAAATTAAAAAATTTGAACACTCTAGAATGTGTTGTCTCTAATAATTGTCTTTTAACTACTTGCTTTGTTTGTAGTGGGAGGAGAAAGGATTTGAATTTGATGGATGCCAACGAAAAGAAGGCATCTTCTTCTTAATTTAATGTTTTTCTATTATTTTTGCTTTGTGCGTTAATTAAAGAGGACCTCAACTTATTTACTTCTTGCTTCCCAGTGATTGCTGCACGTGTTTGGGGATCATTCTACAATAATTCACTACTTATTCTAATCAAATATTAAAGGACGGCGTTTTATCTAAACACGACCTATCATGCAATGCATACTTCGCCTGATTTGGTTTTTATTTATTTCAATTTCTTTTCAAAATCAACATACTTTCGTAATTGATGCACAAATTTTCGCTTTATACGAGTCTGAACAGGGTCATAATTAATATACGTAAATTTTTCTTTGTAGTCCAACAAAAGGTTATTTTCGTGAATAAAACCCGTAACTCTTATAATCATAAAAGAGTAACTTTACTAGTTATTTTAAGCTTACTCTCATTTGAATTTCTTTTCGGTAAGTAATTAAAAAATAGAGTTGAATTGAATTTGTTGGTCCCTTTTTAGTTTTCTTGATTTTTGTATATTTTTATTTTGAAAATTAAAGGCTACATAATAATATATACAAAACCTGCTACGTATACAATTGTGAATTTCTATGTTTGTGGACATCCTATAAGATTCGCATCGCTTAAAAGTTAAAAGCATGTGATTTGTGAATAGATCTGCAATGTGCATGGAAGAGTGATGACATTGTTTTTATCAAAAATGTTGCAGCAGGCACCTAAATTTATAGAATAAAGTCAAAATATTCATTGATAATTATTAGATTACTAAGCATATTTTAATTATTCCCGACATTACACGGGGACCAAAGTATAATGGAAGGACCGACCTAAAGTTCTGGAGAGCCTCTGCCCCGTAGCCATGTAGGGTTTAGAAAATAAAAAGGTTAGGTCACGAAAATATTTAGTTATGAGGTACCAAAACCATGTGTTGGGTTTTGGGTTTTTCTTTTTATGATGTAATTTAGTCTTGAAGGAAACCAAAATGCGAATTTGGAATTGCTGCTCTCACGAGAAAGTATACATTCACGAACATCCATATTTTGATGATTAATCCTATATATGAATTGGTAATTAAAGTAGAGAGTGATTATGATTAGTTATTCCTTAATTAGTCAACATCATCAAATTATTATTGGTACACATAATACATAATGATATTGACTTTTTAATGTAGCATGAAAGCAAAGCGATACTATTAAGCCACATGCTGATTCCTAAGGTGGTGGGTGTGGACCACGGACAGATGGAATCGCTGCCCTTCGGTATTGGGTAATGGCAATTTGGCAGGGACTTCTGGATCATCCTAGTTAGATTTGCTTAGTCAGGTCCTGACTTCGTCAGTCGTATTGGTCAGTTAAAAACTTAAAAGAGGGATTGGCATCGCATCTTATGCTTTTGAGTTTTGGGGCTGCTACCAATAGAAGAAACAAAACAGGGCTATAAACCCAATGCAATGTGTTAATTAACTGGATTGTACGGAGGAGCTTGGTTGAATTAGCCAATAAACCCAACGCAATGTGTTAATTAAATGTGGATGGTTGTGGGTTTAAAAATTCCCGGATTGTACGGAGAGTCTGGTTGAATTGGCCAATAAAAGCCATCTGACAAACTACAGAGCAGCCTAATCAGTAATAATCACATGCATCTCTGGAAGAAGAAGAAGAAGAAGAAGGTACAAACTCTATTTAGATTTAGAAACTACACAGCATGTTTGTGTTGAATTCAAACAAAATCCACAAGGTTCGCACACCATCAAACAATCAATCAAAGTCAGTCAGCTTCCAATCAATCTTGTGGCGCTAAAATTGAGAGCTTCTTCAATGGTTAAAACTAAAAAGACAAAACATTTCTTGTAGGAGACTGGAAACTACAAGCAACATAACTGAAAGAGTACGTTAAACCTCTGAGAAAGCCAGAAGATTAGACCCATCGATGTTAAGTGGGGACATTAGTTGTAGAATGATTGTTATGTATCTTAACTGAACCCCATCCCTTAAAAGAATGGGTATAGATCATCTGAACCCCTTGTTTTGTACCCTTTGTCTTTTTTTAATATCAACCATTCAATTTATTGCATTGAATGGTTAAGATCAAATGGTTACAAAGAAGGTACAGAATAAAGGGGACAGAGTCCCCTTAAAAAATGGCTTTGGCCTTCAAAACCAACCCTAAAAAAATGGATTTAGCCTTCAAAATCATATTTGTTGTCATGGGAAAATATACCATGATAATTTCTTTTATAATTCAAAAAGAATTTTTTACTAATTAAAAGAAAGATCGCATACTATTAGGTTTCCTCTAAAAGGTCATATTACTAAATTTTTTTAAACTTTGCATCTTAATGAAAATTTTATTGATTGTTGTTGTTATTGTTATTGAATTTCTTTTATAATCTCAAATGTAGCATTTTACTAACATTTTAAAATATTGAGCTATTGAAATTTTTTTATATAGGCTATATTTAGCTGGAGATTTATTAACGGAATAGAATGAGGGTTTATAATGAAATAAGATGAAAGAGGAGAGTTTCATATTATATCTTATTCTATCTTGCTAAACATTAAAAATGGGAAACCTTCGATTTGAGGATTTTATGATGAAATGTAAAATGATAAACAACTTTTTAATATATTACATTATAAATCCTTTTTTCAAATAATATTTCAATATATTATATTATGAACCCTTCCATCCGTTCAAAACAACAATTTTCTGATGTTACATCCGTTTACATTTTATTCCATTATAAATCATTCTATTATATTAAAAACCTTATGTTCAATCAAACCTTAAATAATATAGAAATTTGTATGCTTAACACGCCAAATTTTGTCTTAATTTTCATTATCCCTAATTTACTCTGTTGTTAAGTTTAATTTTTTCAAGATCCTTAATTTAGAAGAAGAGTGATAACTTAAAAGGGTTAATTACATTTTTAAAAAAACTTTGCTTAATTTTTCAATTATAGTCCAAATTTTTAAAAATGACAATTAAACACTTAAACTTTCAATTTTTTTTAAGTCTAAACTAACGTTAGTGTCTCTGATAAGTTTGTTGATGTGACATGTTACATGTTCCAACACCCTAAACATTTATACACGTTAGACCTAATTAAACTAACTAGTGAAGTTTAACTAAATTACATCGTTTAATTAAACTAGCTTATTAAACACAACTAAACTATGTCATGCTGGTGCGAGACGATGGCACTCTTTCGTGTTAATGCCCTCTCTCTTTCAAGCCTCAAAATGTAGTTAAGTTATGTTTTATTAGTTAAACTTAAATTAGTTAGTTTAATCAATTACATAATTTAGTTAAACTTAATTAGGTTTGACATGTATAAGTGCTTAGCATGTCATGTCTGGCAATTTAATGAAAAGAATAATGTCGGATTAAAATAAAAAAATAAATTTAATTATTAACTTTTAAATTTCTGACCAAATTACGAAATTAAAGAGAGTATGAGATTTTTACACGCAGAAGCTACTCTTTACTGACCTTGGTTACCAAGGCATGAGTGCGATAAGACATAAGAACATCTCTGTCAGTTATGACCAAAGCAAATTGCATGAGGGCGACACGCTAAAATATGAAAACTGGAGCTAGGTGAATGAATCAGAAGAGATTCTAAAAAGATTAAAAAAAAATGAATATTGAAATAGAATGTTACTGTATCCACATGATGCATAATTTGCATCTGCATGTGAGCTTAATTATTTTTCTGATAGATTTTTATAAGAGGAATTAAATAAACAAGTACGAGGACTGGGGGTGGCGCTGTGTTACCCTGTACCCCCACAGAAAGAAAACCACCTAATTCAGACATACTTTAAGAATTCGATAAAAGCACGCCTCTTTTTCACTACCCAAATCTCTCCCCCCTCATTAAACTAAAATTAGTCAGTAATTGCATGGCTAAACAGTAACACTAAATGCTGACAAATCAAACAAATAAAAATTAACTTATTACAGTGGACTGTGGACGAGACTATGCTTTACAGCTACACCCTCACATGCACCTTCTAAATTTCACGCATTGAAAACTAAAATCATTGGATAAGACTTCCCTCCTTATAGTCATCACTCCCTAATATCAAAGAAATAGGAACTGGATCGACACGTGGCGGCTGAAGAGTCGTTGGGATGGGGATGAAAATGTGATCATTCCGTTAGATAGAGAGATGAGATGGTGACATGGGAGAGGTTTTTTTCTTAAAGAGAAAGTGATAAAAGAAAAGATTGTTTTAGCTGTAGAGGGACACACAGAGAGGAGTTTCTCAGAGAGCTAAAAAGGTTTTCATATCACTGCAACAAATCAGGAACGCGGAGAGAGATGGGTGGTGAGAGACTTAAATTTGGGTAGCAGAGTGGGAGAGAGGCTGTGGCGGCGTTGCAGAGAGAAGCAGTTGTGATTCTGTGTTTCTAAATTCAATGCCTCGTCGCTATTGCAAACACTGTAAAAGATAGAAGAAGAAGAAGAAGAAGAAGAAGAAAGGATAGGTTTCTCTTCAGAAAAGTTAAAGTTGTCAAAGTTGTTATCTTTCAACTAGCCCACCTGCAAGTACCCATCAACACCAAGAACACAAGAAGCAAATTAAACAAAGACTGTTCATTTGACACGGTTTTTAAGAGATTACGACAGAGAGAGAGAGAAAGACAGGAACATACTCTAGTCTCTATACAAGGATACAAGAATCTGAGGGGACAAGAATTCCGAGAAAAATCGAGTACTGCACTACCTTTTCTACTCAGAACCCGAAATTCGGGAAGTTCAAAGGCTTCTTTCTGCATTTGGTTTCTGGGATTCCAATCAAAAAGCCAAAGGCTGAGGGGGGGTGCTCTCTGATATGGATTGTCTGTCACCACAATTGAGGTCTGGGTCAGCTTTAGAGGTATGGCTAGCTTGTTCTCACTAGGTAGTGGAAGAGGAAGTAATAATCAAGAGGAGCAACAAAACAACAACCCGCCAATAATAATCCCACAAGAAAGCTGGATTTGGTACAAAAATGAAGACATTTCTTACAAGGGCTTGGAGCTATGGCAACAACAAGAGTTTCTCAACCAACGCCACCAAAATCCACAGCAAGATCTCTATGTATCTGCCGTTGGTTTAGGAGTAGGACCTGGGAGGAGCTCTATCGACGTCTCTGATGAATCGCCGTCTAGATCAGGCTTCATGATGATGAGGTCTAGTGGTGGTGGAGGCATAAGTTGCCAAGACTGTGGCAACCAAGCCAAGAAAGATTGCTTACACATGCGATGTAGAACTTGTTGTAACAGCCGAGGATTTGGGTGCCAAACCCATGTGAAAAGTACTTGGGTTCCTGCTGCAAAGCGCCGAGAAAGACAACAACAGTTAGCTACTTTGCAGCACCAACAGCAGCAACAAGTACAGCTTCGCGGAGAGAATTCCAAAAGACACAGAGAAAATCCTAATTCTTCCTCTCTTGCGTGCACTCGTTTGCCAACCAACATGTCAGGTACAGACATCTATATACACGCAACACACACTCTCACCTTGTTTTTTTTTTCCCTTCCACGACTCACAGTTCCAAAGATTTAGTCTTTAGAAGAAAATAGACACATCCTCAGAGAATCATCAAGAAAATGTGAAGAGAGAGAAAGACACTGAGAGTGGGAGAGCATGCTCGATTGCGTTGCGTGTAATGAAATCGACCTCCATAGGAAACCCCATCAGCTTTTCTTCCTTTTCCTCTTACAGATACTGTTGCTTAGTATTCCTGACCAGAGTGGATCGGGGGGAAGAAACTATTTTTCCTCTTTGTGTGTGTCTGTCATGTGTTGATATCTGTGTATGACCCTCTATTCTCTCTGCTTTCTTTCTTCTGCCATTTCTTCCACACAATAATTTTATTACCACATTTTTATATACTAATTTATAAAAAGCCGATTCACGTTAAGGCCTCTTTCTGAAATCTTATTGTTTAGGGTTAGAATTAGGGAAATTTCCGCTGGAAATCAACTCTCAAGCGCTGTTCCAATGCATGCGAGTGACTGGCGTGGATGAAAACGACGACCAGTTCGCTTACAAAGCTACAGTGAACATTGGGGGTCATGTGTTCAAGGGAATTCTCTACGATCAAGGCCCAGAAAACACCTACACGGCCGCTGGAGAAACATCCTCCGGTGGTGGTAGTGGATCGCAGCAAGCGCTCAATCTGATCACTGCACGTACCGCCACTGCAACCACCGCAACATCCCCCACAGGCGGTGGTGCTTGTGTGACAGTTGCAACCTCGTCGAACGCGGTGTTTGTAGATCCTTCATCAATCTACCCCGCTCCTTTCAACGCCTTCATGGCTGGTACGCAATTCTTTCCAAGTCCAAGATGAAAACATCAAACACCACATTCTTGTCTCTCCCTTTCCCTTTTTATATTATCTTTTTCCACTATAAGTTGCCAAATATTTGAAATGATAATCATTGATAATTGTAGTAAGGAAGTACATTTGACAAATCCATTTGGAAGTAGGAGTCACGAAAGAGAAAATTTGAAGCAAGCAGGAAACTTTGAGAGGAAATGCGGGACATTTAGTTATATTTGTTCAAAAATTTAATGGCAAGTTCAAATTTTTTTCCTTCTCTACTACATTTTCTTCTTCTTTAGTAAAGTCTTTGCGAGTACAAGATGAGCAAGCTGATGTGCAGTAGTGCTAGAATATGCATATGTGCGTGGCTGTTTCTTGTTATATATTAATTAATTAGGGGTATGGTGTTTTTGTCTTCTATGTTTGAATCTGCATTTACGCTTGGTTTGGACCTTCAGAACATACTTTTTCCCTGCTTACTCGTATGCTTGCCGGTTTGAAATGGAACGAAAGTTGGATTTTTCTTTAGTTGGACAAACTGCAAAGACAAACATCTTTTTTCTCATGACGCGGTATGATATGGTATTGGGGGGAGTCCAGCCATGCATGAGCATTGAAGTTCAAAAGGTGAAAGAAAACGCGCATATACAAACACACACTCATACACCCTCTCTCTCTCCCTCTCTCTCTCTCTATCTTTTTCTTCCTTTCTCTCTCTTGACTTGACCATGTGAGACAGTGAGAGTGTTTCTTATTACCCATTTCTCCTCCTCTTGAGCTCCTTAACTAGAGTAGACATGCATTGATGTGACATGGACGATGAAATGGGAAACATTGTTCATCAACTGCTAGTCTCCTTTAATGCACTCTGCTAGAAGGTATTAATAAGCTTTGTTTTAGGAAGAGATGCTCTTGCTTGCATATGGCTGTGCAGACGTGAATAATTAGAAAGACTGTTTGTTGTTAAGGGAAGAATTTGGATTATACTCATCAAAGCTGAAAGATTGAGAAGCTTTCCTTTTACAAACTAACTATCTGACATTTGCATGTTCTCTTAATGCACAGTAGCTTTTACAAGTTCAGCATATAATTTCTCTTTTCCCAATAAAAGATATTGTTTCTTCAAAATTGTCTGCTTCTTTGAGTCCTAGATTACTGTTATGCTACATGCGGAGAGTTTGATTCGTCATTGCAATACATAGAAATGATAATTCTTACTCCGTGGATTCTCTTTTTAAAAAAGAAAAATGGTAAAGAAGTTTTAATTTCTGAATGAAATTTTAAAGAAAAAAGAGGAGTATTTCATCTTCAATCTTAAGTCTTCTTCATAATCAAGGATGTATAACACTTTTCCTCACCTTGGGGTATGACGTTTAGAGGTAAGGAAGAAAAAGAAAAATTCTATGGCGAATGTTTGAGTACAGCTCATTTAGCAATTCCTTCGCAAATTAAAAACTAATGAGTAAAGTATAAAATAGCATAGGTGACTGTTTTCTGTTTCATTTTGAGCTTACAAAAGTCATATGCTGACCTAATCAAATGTGACTATGACTGCATTTGATTTGATGTGATGAGATTTCATGTACATGTTCCATGTCAAAGATCCTCACACCAAGATTAATAAAACTAGCTTTAGCTATAATCAAACTAGACAACTTTCCTATAAACAAAAGTCTAACTATAAAGTCTTTTGTTATTGGTGATACTGGCTTGGATCATTATGGTATGAAGAAATCACAATCAACTAATAATGTAAAAATGAACATTTAGGGAATCAAGTTACATTGTTCTTGTACAAAACAAAAGATGAAGGAGTTATATATTAACTATTGATGAAGATGAACTTAATTGTGAGAATAACTAATATTTGTGGAGCTTTTGTCTTTAAGTGAGTTTTTCTTATGTAATTAACTCTCCCTGAAAATTGGCACCTTTTAGTTGGAGGTTGAGGTGCTTTACTAAATCTTTGGTTACGCATTCTAGTTGAAAGGAACTTAATCGTTTCCGATTATACATGGGCACATATGAACAGCATAAACTTAGTCTGACAGCTAAATGACACTCATGTATGTATTTGGAAGAACATTAGGTTTTTTGACCGTTGACTTTAAGAAGTGTTGAGTGTTTGTTGTTATGTTTTAAAAGAGCACATTGATATAGAGAGTTATAGCTGGCACTTGAAAGCTTTGAAAAGTAAATGCTCACGGGCTAAAATTACTTATGTTTCTTACACTAGATATGCAATAAGCTTGAAGACGAAGAAAAGATTTATCTATGTTGGAAATTGATGGAAAGGAGTTGGAAAAAGCTTCTTAATTACATTACCATCGAGTTGCATTGAACTAGGTAGAGTTTTAAGTGCTGAAAGTGTGGGCATGATGATTTGAAAGTTTAGGGTTTGCTGGAGTCGTTCTACCAGTTATTCTTTTTTTTTTTGGGTTGAAATTAAAAAAAAAAATTGTAAGCATTCTGAGAAGGTACTAGGGAGTTTGCTTGTCTCCTGGTATGTTTCCATCAATATTTCTTTTGCATTTTTCAATTCTGTTTCTTTCATATGAAGGGAGATTTCTGAAATGAATATCATAAAATTGTGTCCCTTCCCCCTTTTAAATTAGGCCTCGCAAGTAAAAACCTGTGGTAAAAGATCTACGCAAACGGGTATGAAATAAAGAAGCAGGATAACTAGATGACCATATATACACAAATTTTTGGCATGTTAGGTCAAAACGATAACTAGGATTTCAGAAATAGGAGGAAAGGGAAGAAGCCGAACAAATCATTCATGTGTCAATTTGTTTGGTTATTTTGCATCCTTGAATTGTTTCATGGGGCATACTTATAGCAGCTAAAAATTTTCAACTTCTAGCCACCATTCCTAGGATACAAAGGGTACGTTTGAAATCAAAATGTTTCATTTTCAATCCTTAATTTCATTAATGCATGCTGTTATTGGAATAGAATGCCCCGCTGCATCTAATTTCTTCACATAACAATGAAAGAAGACGAATCACTATTTAGTATTTACCTCATTCAAGAACCAACTAACCATGGTGATTTCCATCTTAGTCTTAATTGAAATCTGATAGATTAATTGTTTAATAAAGTTGTAGCTACGAGCTAAGAAAGAAATATCACTTGTCTGGCCCGTACGTAGTAATTGATCAACTCCATCCCAGGTACTACAAGAGCTCTTACCAAGAACTTTACAGGAGCGTAAACTGACTTTTGAGAATGCTTTCTCATGAAAATTCGCCTCTTCAATTTCCATATTTGAGAAACCACGATTCAAGAGAATCTATCCTCCCAGAAAATCTCCATACACGTATAAATTGATCAAATTCCAACAGCTCCTCTTCAAAGTAAAAAGCTTTGTCAAAGTTTAGTTGCTTTAGCCCACAAACTTGTTCCATATAGTTTGTTTTCTGATCTCACACTATAACACCAACAACGCGACCTATTTTGATCTGGTCTCCTGGAAACCAATCTATGGCTGCTAGCTTCATTCTAGTATAACAGACGTCTATTGAATTAACACATACACCGAAAGTTTGGTTCTGTCGATCCCCAGTTTTGGTTTGCCGTAAGATCGTCATTTCCTGTAACTTTTACCACATCAGTCAGCTACTGAAAATAGTGTTATCCGTGAACTTGACAACAAAAGAATGAGAACGACTGAGAGCCTATAATAAGACACTTGGCTATGGAAGTAAAGGTACGTATCATTGTCTGTTTATTACTTGGAAGTATCTTGAAAAAGACAAGACAGTTCACGGAGAGGAAGAAAAGAGTGAGTGTCTAGAGGAATACAACAACCGTAAGCTGGGGACATAAATTTCTAATTCTTGGCATAGCCAAAGCCAGAACAAAAAGAGTACTAGGGTTGTTAGCAAGTTTGCAGTTTGCAGAGGGGAATGATAGCTAGGCTGAGGCCTGGTTTATAGGAAACAAACGCAGCACTATAATTAACAAATTTGTGGTCAGAATTGTTGTGGTCCCCTTCCAGCGGGCACTCCGGTTAGTGAGGTATCTCTTACAATTCAGATGGGCTACAACAAAACTATTCTTTGCCTCTCCTCAACTAGCCCTTAAGATCAGGTGATCCAATGGAGATTTGGAATAAGTAGGATTTAAATGAAATTGACTGCTTAGTTTTACTCCAAGGGAAACCTATTTAGCTTGTGAGTAACTAGGAGACAAACTTTGAGCAAAGCTAACCTAAAGCAAAGAAGTTCAAGAAAGACTAAAAAGGGAAAAGGGCAACTTTGGTACCACTTTTGTTCTTGTTTCGAGACTTGTTAAGCTGTTTGAGCAGGAAGGCTACAGTTTAATGTAGGCACTGGAGATAGGTATGCATGTATCAGGATAAGGCAGCAGAGTCAGCTCTGAAATGTCCCTTTATTGTGCTAGCTAAATTCTTCTCTTTCGCCCGTGATAAAAGCTCCCTCGTCTAGTCTTCTTTCGTCCCTTTTACGTCTGTGTGCGAGAATCCATGAAATAACTTTCCTGAAGATGAAACATTTAGCCAACTATACACGAGAGTACAAAGAGTTGTGTTTGTTTTCTCATTTCTGTGCTGATTATTTGATTCATTTCCGTACCCTGGATCAACTTGTAGGAGTTTAACGTTGGAGTAATAGTCACATAGATCAATCAGTCGAAGGACAAGGCAATCAGTTTTCAGAGTTGAATAAAAATCAAGAAAGCAGGGTGTTAAGTGTTAACGGAGCATTTTCTAGGTTTTGGACATTCGAACGTGCAATGCTTTTCGGAACTGAACAAAGGAAAATCACACGTTCTCGTGTCCAAAAACCTGACCTGAAGTATGGTTCAGGCCCATGTTGGGGTTTCAGTTTCACTCTGTCCAACACAAACACAAATAAGCGAAAAACCCTCGTATCATATTAAACAGTAGTAGCTGGTGATCACACCAAATGTCAACATTTCAGATCATGTTCTTAGAAAAGCTATTTAGAATAATGTGGTACAGTATTTACTATTAGCAATTTAGCATGCATGGCCTTTCCCTTCTTAGACCTTGTCCCACTGGCATCTCTAGAATTGCCGCATACATACTGTAAATCTATATCGGATTCTTCTAAACTCATTTCACGAGTCAGCCAGCCTTGGAAACAAAGTTTTTCCAATCACCAGGACCATTATATGTTGGGTGCTTCTAAACCTACCTCTTCCTGACGGGGTTACCTAGACTAGAACGCCAACCCTGCAAGACTCATTTTCTGCGCTTAACCTGTAATTTAACGTTGCAAGTGTTTAAGGACAGCCTACACCTGTATCAATTGAACTAATATATTTGAATTTAAAAAATGGATTAATTTAATTTAAATATGTCACTTATTGATTATTTTAAATTAATTAATGGTCATATAAATGTTTTATTTATAAAATCTTATTATAATTTTTTTTAAGTTTTTGAGTTAAATATTAATCAGGACGTCATTGCGATACTCTCTTCACCTCACAAACTTTTAAGAAACGAGCATTGCAGTGTATCGCATTTCCCTTCTCCTACTCTTCAGGATCGTAGAGACTTTCCACCTTTGGAATGTTTCTCTGTTTTCTTGTCCTGTCAACGAAATCTCTCTCTCTCTCTTTCTTTCTCTTCCATTCTCAATCTACCTCACCTCCACAATCACTTCCCCAAACTTCTCCGCCAATTCATCTTATCATCCCACACGCACGTAAAAAGCCAAAAACAAACAAATCCCTGGCGCAATTAAGCAAAACAAATGGCTCCTTCCAGGTCCCGTAATAGTAAGAGAGGCTCGTCCTCCTCCTCCTACACTTCAACTATAACCACCGTAGCTTTCATCGCATTATGCGTTGTGGGTGTCTGGATGCTCACCTCTAACTCCGATGTGCCACCGCAAACCACCAACCGCGTGTCCAAAGACTCCACCTTTACCACCACCGGCTCTGGCGTTGGCACTGACGTCTCATCTTCCATTAAGAATAATGATATCTCTGGCAATAACTTTGAGACTCAGGTTTCCTCCTCTAATGAGCCCGAGAAAACAGATTCTGTTGTCACTAATAACGTGGAGACTGAGGTTTCCTCCTCCAACGAGCCTGAGAAAACAGATTCTGTTGTCACTAACAAAATTGAGACTGAGGTTTCCTCCTCTAACGAGCCTGAGAAAACAGATTCTCTTGTTACTAACAACGTTGAGACTCAGGTTTCCTCCTACATTGAGCCTGAGAAAACCGATTCTGTTGTCACCAACAACGCTGAGAATGAGGTTTCATCATCCGTTGAGCCTGAGAAGACAGATTCTTTATTCAATAACAACGTTGAGACTGAGATTTCCGCCTCCAGTGAGCCTGAAAAGACAGACGGTGTTGTCACCAACAGCGTTGAGACTGATGTCTCATCAACCACAGACTTGCATAAAACAAACGCTTCAAACAAAACTGATCAACCTGTTTTCGAAGACAATCCTGGTGATCTTCCCCCTGACGCCATTAAATCTGATGAGCCAAAGACCAATAACGAGAATGAGAAAGACAAACAAGACTCGGGGATTGATAGCAAGACGGTTGAAGAGGATAAACAGAAAGAAAAACATAATCAAGTGACTCAGAACCAACAGGCTGATCAAGCAAGCTCAGATGCAAAGCAGCAGAAAGAAAACGTGAAGAATTCGAATAATGAGAATGTAGATCAAGCATCTGAAAGTGCGCAACAAGGTAATGCGGAAGAGGAAAAACAGATGGTTGGTAGTGGCAAAAATTCAGAGGATTCAGGGAATCAAGTGGACAATGGAGATCAACAGCAACAAGAAACGCAACAAAATGCGAAATCATATGAAGAACAACAGCATGAGCAACGACTCGAAGATGCTGGAATACTGACCGTTTCACAGGACTCTAAGAATGATGTATCAGAAGAGGATCAAAAACAAAGAATGGCGCAACAACAACAGAAACAGCAGGAACAGAAGCAAGTAGCCTCTCAGACTCAGGAGACCCAGCAACAAGAGGGAAAACAATCTCATTCGGACGTAACAAACACTGGAACTCAACAGAATCAGGAATCTGAGAAAACAATAGAGAGCGCTGACAACCAGGTTGATAATCAGGCGACCAAGCAAGAAGCTGCAGCCCAAGACACAACAACAGGTACTAAGGCTAAGGAATCGAACGTAGGGCAGACATCATTTCCAGGCAATGGAGCATCAGGAATACCAAAAGAGTCAAAGGAGTCTAAGAAGTCCTGGTCTACTCAGGCGTCCGAATCAGAGAACGAGAAAGAGAGACGAAAGGAGGAATCGGACAGTAAAGAAAGCATCTATGGCTATAAATGGCACCTCTGCAACGTGACTGCAGGTCCGGATTATATACCTTGTTTAGACAACGAGAGGGCGTTAAAACAGTTAAGAAGTACCAAGCACTTTGAACATAGAGAAAGGCATTGCCCTAAGGAAGGGCCTACTTGCTTGGTCTCTGTCCCTGAAGGGTACAAAAGGCCAATCACATGGCCTAAAAGCAGAGAGAAGGTATGAACGGTTCTCTCAAGTTTTATTGGAGTGTTTTCGCTTTTGCAGTAATGACAAAGACTCTTTTTCAAAAAAAAAATAAATTACAGCGACTCTTTTAATATGGTAACAGATATGGTATCATAATGTACCTCACACCCTATTGGCGGAGGTGAAGGGACATCAAAATTGGGTAAAGGTGACCGGTGAATTCTTGACTTTTCCCGGCGGTGGGACTCAGTTCATACACGGAGCTCTTCACTACATTGATTTTGTTGAACAGGTACCGTTAACTTTTGTGACGGGCTCAGATCCTAGATTGCATCTTCTCCTCGAATTAGTCGTTTGCCTTTAAATTCATCTTAGGCAATTCTAATACGTCTTAATGGGTGCAGGCTGTGCCCAATATTCAATGGGGCAAGGACACTAGAGTAATTTTGGATGTTGGGTGCGGGGTTGCAAGCTTCGGTGGCTATCTTTTTGAAAGGGATGTCCTAACAATGTCTTTTGCACCTAAAGATGAACACGAAGCTCAAGTTCAGTTTGCCCTTGAAAGAGGAATACCAGCAATATCGGCTGTTATGGGTTCTCAGCGCCTGCCATTCCCAAGCAGGGTCTTCGATCTTATACACTGTGCACGTTGTAGGGTGCCTTGGCATGCTGAAGGTCATAATTGTTCCTTGTTATTTCATGTCGAGCTTTTTGTGCAATTGGATTTTTTCTGATACCAATAGAGTGAATATTCAATGAGTTGCCTGCTATTTCATCTTGCGTATCAATTTTATATGCTGATGGATGACAAGGATCGTTCTATGCTTCAGGCGGTCTTCTGCTTCTGGAATTGAATCGTGTTCTACGACCTGGAGGATATTTTGTCTGGTCAGCAACTCCTGTGTACCAGAAGCTTAAAGAAGATGTAGAGATATGGCAAGGTAGGGTTGTATGATACCGTCTACTTGTTAAATTCATCAAACTGACTCGTTTTGATTTTCCTAGCAATGTCTGCATTGACTGTCTCCATGTGTTGGGAGCTTGTGACAATCAAGAAAGACAAAATCAACTCAATAGGCGCTGCAATATACAGAAAACCTTTGACAAATGACTGTTACGATCAAAGAAAGAAGAATACCCCTCCCATGTGCAAGAGTGAGGATGATCCAGATGCTGCCTGGTATGCTTTCTCACTTAGACATCTAGATGATGGCAACAGCTGGGAATGACAGAAACATTTGATTAAAACATCTATTGCAATAAATACCAGTATCATGGAAGCTTTGTACTTTCAGGTATGTACCTCTACAGACTTGCATGCACCGGGTGCCAGTTGAAGAAACAGTGAGAGGTTCTCACTGGCCTGTGGAATGGCCTAGTAGATTGCAGAGTCCTCCGTACTGGCTAAACAGCTCGCAGATGGGCATCTATGGCAAGCCAGCCCGTGAAGATTTTTCTAAAGATTATGAACACTGGAAACAAGTTGTAGGCAACTCATACATGAAAGGATTAGGCATCAGTTGGTCCAATGTCAGAAATGTTATGGACATGAGAGCTGTTTATGGAGGGTAAGAATGTTGCTCATCCTACCTTTCTTGTTAACATCTAGTTCTTTGGATCAGCAAATTTCTTTGCTTCAATCCAGGTTCGCAGCAGCCCTAAAGGACCTTCAGGTGTGGGTCATAAACGTAGTAAACGTGGACTCTCCTGATACTCTTCCCATAATATATGAGCGAGGCCTTTTTGGTATATACCATGATTGGTGTGAATCCTTCAGCACTTACCCTCGAACTTATGACCTCCTACATGCAGACCATCTCTTCTCAAAGCTGAAAAAGAGGTCAATAACATTGATCAATGCTCTTCATTCTTTTGCCTCTCTAGTATGATGAACAAATTGTATTCTCGTCCTTGTAGGTGTAAGCTTGCTCCTGTCCTAGCTGAAGTGGATAGAATAGTAAGACCTGGAGGTAAGCTGATTGTTCGGGACAAGTCGAGCACAATAGGAGAAGTTGAGAACTTGTTGAAGTCATTGCGATGGGAGGTTCATCTTACCTTTTCAAAGGATCAAGAAGGTATGCTCAGCGCTCAAAAAGGTGATTGGCGACCCCAAACATTTGCAGTCTCATCCTGATAAAAGTAAAAAAGGGATTCGGCTCGATTAGCCGTTGGATCACTAGCGACATTAGTACACAATTACTTGGGCCTCTGCAATTTCGCGCTCATCTGAAATGTATAAGCTACAGCTAGCTTACGTTTTTGTTGTGCCATGATATTAAAACTCGTAGAAATATTGTCAGCAAATAGAAATATAACTGCCCAACTGATGGGATTCTTTATGCCAATAACGTGAAGTTTCTTCATGTCTTTCAGGTTACCTCCGTCTAAAAAGCATTAAATTGAAAATTGATCAAGTTCAGTAACTTACTAATTGCATCAGCGGGGAGCTAACATTTCAAATGGTGGGATATATGATAGGAAAGTAGACCTGGCAAGAACCTGAAACTAACTCAGAACGTAACACTTTTAACTAAATGTATGCAGATTACATTAAATTTTTATGTCCTCAATTGTAGTTAACATTGAAAGGGACAAATTCAAGAAATGCAGCAATTGATAGAAAACGGTTTTGATTTCCTTGCAGAAATTACGATATGACTTCAACATGTACCAAATTTATCACGAAATCAGAGAACTTGATGAAAGATCAAAGGTATAGAATGTAATATACCCCACAACTCATAGGGAATGTGTTTGAATTACAGGCAGAATCTATTCCATAAGAACCCCTATCATTTGCCTTCATTGCTAGAAAAAGGTAATATTTCCTAGATATTATCAAAAGCTAAAGTGATGATCTAAAATATACCCTATCCTCAGAAAAATAAAACATCTCTATTAGCAGAAGAAACTTATGACATGCTAGTTTTACTCTGTTCCCCATTTATTCATCAAACAGTATCCAGAAGTGTTTGCAGTTGTCCACTGTCGACAGAATTTTTGAGATCTGAAAAACAGAAGCAAAAACATCATGGTTACAGACAAATCAAACATGATAGGAGAAAAATCAAAACCATGAAAATATGGCAAAACATAGAGAAACAAAGGGCTTAGACATGGCGCAGACTAACCATCTGAGCCACCAATATGCTTGCCATTAACAAATATTTGTGGAACTGTGCTTCGGCCAAAAAGATCAAGCAGAACATATTGAATTTGAGAACCATCATCTGCAAGCATTCATACATAGAATGAAAACCTAAACAACTATTCCAGATATTTCAAAATGAAGCAGTCACCAAAAACACAAGAATTAAGCTGAAAGATACCTCGAAGATCAACCTCAACGACAAAAGGCTCTTCCTTTAATTCACTAAATATGCGCTTGGCACGAAAGCAGTACCTGCAATGAAAAGCAACACAAAACCACATCTGGTTTTCGATGTTACCCACTTGCAAAGGCCTAATCAATTCCAAGCAGAACAATTGAACAAATTGACTACAAGAACTCTTACGTCTCTAATAAATTCAGGAGCTAAAACCTAAAAAAAAAAGAATACAAATCCACCATCAAATTCAACTTCCACAGAGAATGGTCATCGGGGCATTAATTTGATGACCGACGCATTCTCTATCAACGTCCATACAAGATCAGAAGATCACACAAAAACAGAGTCCATAAATAACCAAAGGGAAAAACTAAACAGAAGCAACGAAAGAGAGAGAGAAGAGTTACGGGCAATAGGATTTGGAGAAGATGACGATCTTGTGAGAGTAGATAGTGTTGTGAACAAAAGCGGAAGCTGAATTCGTTGCTTTGCTTCCTTTCAGAAGGAAAAAGAACAATAACATCAACATCAACAACAAAAACGAACCGACCGCTTTTCGATTATAAACAACGTGCTTCTTCATCTTCTTTATTCAGTCCCGAAATCCAACCAATTCTCCGTTATTGTTCCCAACTCGGAATTTTTGTCAGGTTTGACCTTGTATTGGATGAAGAAGAAGACAAGCACCTTTTATGAAACTTTTGTAGTTTGAGGTTTAGTAGGCCCCGGCCCAAGAAGAGAGGTCAACACCGTGCCTGCAGTCATATGGTATATTAACCAAATTACTACTACTATGATCAAGCAGTCCAATTAATTTTTATAGGAGTTTAGTCTAATTTTGGTTTATCAACTTACTTTCCACCTGCGTAAGGAGCAACTTCATCATGGGACTTTGGTCTGATTTGGGGTATAACCTCGCCTTGCAATTCTATAATCAACTTCATAATGGTTTGTAAAATACAAATTATCATAGTCTATTATCATCTAAGTTGTACTATGTTAAACAAAATGGTGTACCTTTGTGTATGTTCTTATATTTAACTAAATGTGTAGGAGAAGTAACTTTTACAGAATGGTTTTTCAGCTCGCTTGTTTTATTGCTTAGAATTGTATTTATATACATGTTGAGTTAATCTGAGCCATACATTTGTTAGATGGTACAAAATAAATGAAGGTAGAGATTTAATCTGTTATAACAAATTGCATTAGTCCAGCTGGTCCTTTAATACCTTATGCTTTGTCTGTATGTTGGCAGAGGCACGTGATTTGGGCAGATGTATTTCTCCCTCCCCTCTCGAATCTTCTTCTCTAACACCCCCACTCGAACTGAACCTAGGGCTTGGAACTAGGTTTAGTGTGCTTGTCAACAGTTGAAATCGTGTGGAGCTGAGGGGTTTTGAGTGAATGTAGCTGCGAGTTGGTCGTCGGTGCTCACATATTTAATTTCTGTTTCTTCTTTCTCTACTTTGTCTCTGATGAAGTGGACGTCGACCTCGATGTGTTTCGTTCTCAAGTGAAAGAGGGGATTTTGAGCGAGAGATCTGGCTCCATTACTGTCGGTCCAGAGAATGGGTTTGTGAGGAAGAGTGAAGCTGAGTTCAGATGGTAGAGAGGTGAGATAGAAAACTTCTATCGACACCTGAGAGAGGGCTTGATATTCTGCCTCTGTGCTAGATCGAGCTACCGTGATCTGTTTCTTAGAGATCCAGAAGATTAGGTTTTCCCCTAAAAACACACATCCTCCGGTTGTGGATTTGCGATCATCGAGGAAGCTGGCCCAGTCCGAATCACAGTACGCATGGAGAGCAAGAGGCAGCGATGAAGGTTTGAAGAGTAGTGCTAGGTTTGAGGTTCCCTTCAGGTAACACAAAACTCTTTTACAAGCTATCCAATGTGTGCTTAAGGGATTCTGTAAAAATTGGTTCAATTTATTAACTGTATAGCTAATGTCTGGTCTTGTGTTGCACAGATATTGAAGAGCTCCTACTGTACTTCATTAGAGTTTTGGAAGTTCAAATGGTGTGCCCTTTTGTATAGACAATTTGGTTGCTGGAGTGATGGGTGTTGATGAAGGCTTGCACGAGGACATGTTTGTTTGGGTGAGTAGATCTTTAATGTATTGTTTTTGTGAAAGATAGAGACCATTTCTGTTTCTGTATGCTTCAAATCCAAGGAAGTGATTTATACTTTCGAGTCTTTTCAGTGCAAATTGAGACTGTAATTGACTGATAATTGTATTTATTGCTTGTGTTGTTTTTCCTGTGATCAAAATGTCATCTATATAGACCAGTAGCATGGTAATAGTTCCATTGTTGGTAAAGTAAAATATGGAAGTGTCTGACCTTGAATTGTGAAACCCCCATTGTGATAGTGCACACTTTAGTTTGTGAAACCAAGCCCTAGGAACTTGATTCAGTCCGTAG
>JAOSBN010000177.1:27951507-27964109 GCA_027563595.1 Erythroxylum suave | reverse complement strand
ACACCTGTCCAATTCTTATCCACTTATTCACTTCCCTCTAGAAACATATTCCTCTATGTCTTATGTCTCCATTGAGATCAAAATCATTTAATTTGGTTCTGTCCTCAATCATACTGAACTTATAAGTCTATAACTCTCTTGTACACCTTAAAGACAGATTTTATCTTCTGAAAGGTCAAAATGAGACAGAAGGTATGTACAGACGAAGCAATAAGCAGTCGAATCGAAAACGTAGACGAAGTTTGTCAGAAAATAGACGAAATTCAAAAGATAGACGGTAGGTTCAGACGGAGTCAATTGATAAGGCAAACGAAATGGGAAAAGGCAGACGAAATTCAAAGCAGACGATACACTAAAAGACAGACGAAGTGTTTAAAGGCAGACGGAATGAAACACAGACGATAGAGGTCAAAGCAGATGATAATAGTCAAAGCAAACGATAATAGTCAAAGCAGACGATATGCCAAAAGACAGACGAAGTGTCTAAAGGCAGACGGAATGAAACACAGACGATAGAGGTCAAAGTAGACGATAATAGTCAAAGCAAATGATAATAGTCAAACAGACGATATGCCAAAAGACAGACGAAGTGTCTAAAGGCAGACGGAATGAAACACAGACGATAGAGGTCAACTTAAGACGATAGAAAAGTCAACCACATACGGTAAAACACAGACGATAGACGAATATAATAAGCAGACGATAGGTGGTCAACTTAAGATGAAGCAAAGTCAACTTAAGACGATAACTTTTACTCCACCATCTATAACTTCCATACTAATTATTCTCAGAAAGCTTCTTCAACACATTTTTCTTCACTAAGTCCTACACTTATATTTTATTTATAGTCTTCCTACTCCATTTCATTCTAATCATTTGCTATAATCACAATTCTCAATTTATCCCATTACTATTTACTATACCCGAAATGTTAATGAGTGCATGTACAATTATTTTCATGTGTGCAAAGACTCAAATTCACATACATGTATGCTAACATTCCTCTGAGCTTGAAATTACAAATTTTCTAACTCTCACATTGCTATTTTCTCCATTATTGTAATTTGATTTCTAACCCTTAATATGGGGATTGGATGTTACAAATACACCCATAGACTCTTAAGTGACTTACAAAGGGTTTCTTGCCACACCAAGCTTTAAATAGAGTTTGATTTAAGATAGTTTCTTTGGAGAGAGATTTAATAGACAAATTGATGTTGATAAAACTTCAGATCAAAATTGATTTGGCAGCCCCTTCACTTTTAACATACTTCTTGCCATCTCCACAACAGTTCGATTCTTTCTCTTAGCGACACTATTTTGTTCAAGACTGTAAGGAGCTGTCAATTCCCTGTGAATGTCATTTTCTTCACAAAAAAGATTAAATTCTTTAGATAATAATTCTCTACCTCTATCCGTGCGAAGAGCTTTGATAAAAAATCCCCTTTCTTTCTCTACCTTAACTTTGAAGTGCCTTAACTTCTCAATGGTTTCTAACTTGTTCTTCAAAAAATAAATCCATCTCATGCGACTATAATCATTAGTAAAAGTAAGAAATAATAATTTCCACCAAGAGACTGAGTTTGCATAGGTCCACATAAATCGACATAAGTTAATTCAAGACACTTTAAAGCTCTCTAAGCCTTTCCAACATGAAATGACTTTCTAGTTTGTTTTCTATAAACACACCCTTCACATAAATCAATAGAACCAAATTTTGACAATCTAAGAACAATACCTTTAACATTTAATAGTTTCATGCCCTTGATGTTTAGATGCCCATAGAGCAAATGCCATATCTTTGTGTCAACTTTCTCACCAGCGGTAAGAACAAAGCTCCCTACATTTGAAGCATCCAAGGGAAACATTTTGTTATGAATCATCTTGATATTGATCATCTGCTAGCCTCACTTCTTATCTTTGATAACACAAGCATCATCATCAAATAATACAAAATATCAACCATTAGTTGTCAAACATTCAACAAATTATATCCTAAATTTGGTACAAATTGAACTTTATATAAGAACTTAAGCTTACCATAGCTAGTCTCAAATCCTACTGTCCCTCTCCCTTCAACTTGAAGTTCATTACCATCTACAAGTTGCACTGTCATCAATCTCTTGAAAAATGGAATTATTGCTCGTCATATAATTTCGTTGTCTATAAACCACAAGTTTATTTATGGTTAGTATTATATAGGGCCATAAAAAGCTTACTTTGTTCTTCATTTTCTGGTATAAAATTTGCTCTTTGATCTTCGTACTAGTAATCAGGCTTTATATGACAATATCTGTTACAATTGTGACATTTAATGTTATTTTTGTGTTTCTCTATTCACTAGACTGCCTTTATCCATCATATCTACCTCTGCATCTATTGTGACCATGATCGCGACTATGAAAGCCCCCTCTTCCACAGTCTCTACCTGATGAATGGTCTCCGTCTCCTGATTTGCTTGTTGAACGTTCACCTTCTCCACCTTTGGTTGTTGGCTCCTTCACTTGAAATGCTTTCTCATCATTCCTTTCAAGTGACCTATTAATTCATGATTCACGGGCTTGAAGCAACCCCATCAGCTCATCAAATGCCAAAGCTGATAAATCCTTAGATTCTACTATAGTTGCTACCACATGATTAAGTTTTGGAGTCAAGATTTTGATTACCTTCTCAATAATGGTTTGGTCAGTTCTTTTTTCACCATATGATTATATTTGGCCAACTATCATCACTGTTCTTGATAAAAAAATTAGTAATTTTTTCTTTAATTTTCATCATCAAGGTTTTAAAGTCACACTGTACTGACTGCAATTTCACAACAATGACCTTTGAATCACCTTGAAATTTCTTCCGTAAAACTGAACATGCTTGCTTTGAAATGGTTACTGCTACAATTCTAGCAAAAACAATATCACAGATAGCTTGCTAAATGATTACCAAAGCCTTGGAATCTTTCTTCTTGTTCTCCCGCAATCTATTCTCATCATTAGAATCAGCATAGTCATATTCTCGAGTCATGGTGCCCACTCGATGAGCCACGGGAGGGCAAGGTCGGTTGGGTGGGCTGACAAAATGGGTAGACCATGGTCAACCCCTGGCTCGGCCAACCTGGTCTAAAAACAGGCCGAGCCGGGCTGGCCAGGACATTTTTGCCATCCCTAGTAGTAATGATGAATTATTTTCCACTCTTCCATGAAACCACTCTTCTAACAATAGGAATGTGTAACCTAATGTGGATTTTCTTGAGTCCATACTTTTAACATAGTTTGAATCTAAGCAAAAAACTCTTTAAGGTGATTTTACCTTCTATATGTTAGCATGTAATCCTTAGTGCCAAGTAAGTACCTAAAGAATTTCTTTACAACTTTTCATTGGTATATTGTAGGGTTACTTTGAAATCAACCTAACATTCTAATAGCAAAATTGATATCCATCTAAGCGTATGTTTAAGCATACATCAAGCTTCTAACTATTAAGGTATAAGAAATAGATTCCATTCCTTTCATTCTATATTATTCTAGAGACACTGCTTGTCATTGAATTTGTCCCCTTTGTAAATTGGAACTTGCTATAAGGAGTATTTTGCTACTATAAATTTCTCTAATAATTTATCGATGTAGCCTTTTAAAGACAATCTTAATAGTCATTATGATCTATTATAGAATATTTCTATTCTTAAAATATAGGATGCCTTACCAATGTCTTTCATTTTGAATTTATTATAGTGAAACTTCTTTAGATCATGTAAGAAGCCAACATTATTAGGAACAAGTAAGGTATCATTAACATATAAGACCAAAATAGTAAGTTTGCTCCATAAACCTTTATATAGACATACTGACCAACAATATTCTCTATAAAATCATATGACGTGATGGTTTCATTAAACTTAAGATACTAGTATTAGGAAGGTTATTCCAATCCATATATCAACTTCTATAACTTACAAACTATGCTTTTCTTTTCTATCATCAAGAATTCTTCTGGTTAGTCTATTTAAACTTCTTCTTTTGGTTCACCATTCAGAAAGGTAGTCTTTACATCCATTTACTAAGGCTTCAATCATAATGAGCCACCAAAACTATAACAATTCTTAAGGAGTCCTTCTTTGAAATTGGAGAAGAGGTCTTTTATAGTCAATGCCATCTTTTTAAGTGCAACCCTTGGTGATAAGTCTAGCCTTGTATCTTTTGATGTTGCCTTTTTTAGTCTTATTTTTTCTTAAGGACTAATTTACAATCAATTTATTTTGAACCTTTAGGCAACTCATTAGTTCCCAAATTTGTTGTCAGCCATTGATATCATCTCTTATTTCAGAGCATAAACCACTTTTAAAGCTTCTATATTCTATGGCTTATTTGAACGAGACTGTATTATGATTAATACTTAAAGTCACATTCATGTTCAAGTGAGTAAACTATATGGTCATTCAAAATAACTAATCTTTTCTACCTTACAAGCCTTCGTAATGGTATTTCTTGTGGTTGTGTACCTTACTTATGACTTACACATCGTTAGTTAGTTCATTACTTATATGTTTTTCTTATGGGTTGAATATTGATTTATTATTTCTACATGTTGTGTGATTGTAGTATGACAAGACGCCAAAAAACCTGAGGAGGAATATTGGGTGTAGGACGTTCTACCTAAATATCTCAAATATCCACCTTTTTTGGTTCCCTACTCCCAGTAAATTGGCCATTATTAACGAAATGAGCATTACCAAACTCAAATATTCTCTTACTATATTTAAGAGAATAAAATATGTTCCCTTTTCATTTTTTAGGATAGTCGATGAAATAACTACTAACAGTATTTGTATTAAGTTTCTTTTCACGTTAATTATATACCTTTACTTCGCTAAGTAACCCCAAACATGAAGATGTCTCAAACTAGGTTTTTTACCTATCTATAATTTATAAAGAGTCTTAGGAACTACCTTACTAAGAACCTATTAAATATATAATGATCTTTAATCCATGCATCTATAATGATAAAGGTATAGTATTATAACTTGACATGCTCCTAACCTTGTCCATAAGAGAATAGTTAACATACTCCTAACCTTGTCATTAAGAGTATAGTTTTGTCATTCAGTTACGCCATTTTGTTATGGCATATGGGCATTATATATTATACGTATGTACCTTGATATTCAAGAAATATTTCAAATAAACTTGGGCATTCTCCACTTTCCTCAAACTTACTATAATAGTCACCACCACTATGAGAACTCATTACTTTTTTTTTTCTATGTAATTGCTTTTCACTTCATTAACGAAAATCTTGAGGATGTTCTCCAACTAAAACTTTTCATGTAGTAGATATATGTGAAAATATTGTGAGAAATTAGCAATAAAAATGATGAAATAATTTCCATTATCCCAAAATAGAATGTCTGGAGGGCCATAGATGTTGGTGTATATTAACTTAAGGAATTGACTACTTCTAATGACTAGGTTCCTTGGTATGCGCTTGGTTTGTTTAACTACAATGCAATCCACACACACATCTTAATCACTAAAATCCAGTTAAAGTAAGATCTCACTTTTCATTAACTTTAAAAGCCTTTCTTTGGATATCTTAGCAACTTTTGGTACCACATGAAAGCAAAATACCCATTATATATACTACATTTACCACCTATACTATGTCTAACACGAAACAAAGATTCAATAAAATCAATATCAAAATTGAAATGATATAAATAACTAACTAAAGTACTAGAAAACATAATAGTACTTATGTTTATACAATGAAAAAACATCATTTCCAATCTTGAAGTTAAATCCTACATCATCCAGTGAATGCATTCTCAAATGTTAACTGAAAGACTGACAACAAAATTAAGAGACGCAAAGCATGTTTAGTGGAAAAAGGATACACACAATAATAGATATTGAATATGATAAGATATCCTCACTTGTCATGAAGTTTACATCAGTTTGATTAATTCTAGCTTTGGCAGTTGGAATTTATCTTTATTTATATCAAATGGATATATAGATTGTGTTCTTAGGTCAAGAAATAGAAGAAGAAATCTATATAAAAATCTAATAGTTTCGTTCAGAACGACTAAGAATATGACATATTTAAATTGTTAAATTCGATCTATAGTCCAAAGCAATCTTAAAGTTAGTAATATATTAAGTTTCATAATATAATCATATTATATTATTTTAGTATGATTAATAAATATTAGTAAGTATTTATTAAAAGATCCAATTATAAAGGTGTAATTTTTCATTATATATAAATGATATTTTAAATAGTTAATGACAACAATTAGTTTGTCAAGTAAATAAATATGGTTGTCAACTATATTTAAAATGAAGAACATAGATAAGGCTGCATACATCTTTAGGGTTAAAATCGCCAAATACCATTAAAGAAGAATGTTGTCATGAACTACATATATATCGTGTAAATATTTCAATGATTTTGTATGCATAATTGTAAATTGTATTGTCAAAGGTAAACGCTTGAGCAATAGGCAGTATCCTTAGATTCCATAAGAAGAGGAAGAGATAAAGAAGGTTCTTTATTCCATTAAAATTGATAGTCTTTTGTACACTATCTTATATAAGAACAAGTGCATTGACAAGTAATACTGAAGACCCCATATATTAATTCAAAGCCAAATATAAAGGTATTAAGTATAACTATGTAATAACAAAGTAGCATAATGAGACATGAATATAAAGTACGTAGATTTTAAGTTTTAGTTTTGTTTCGCTTCCTCTATATAAGTATTTATAATACTTATTATCAATAATTATGGTTTGTTTATCATTGAGTATTTAATAAAAAATATATTTAACTTAGTATTCAATGCCATTTTCTATAATGAATTACAAGTAAAAGAATTAGTTCTAAAAATATAAGAATGCTTAATTTTGATTTGAGCGTTCATTTTTAGAATGAATGTTAGAATAATTATTAAACAATCACTTCTAGATATAAGAAGTACGCTGAACAGATAGGCGATACCTTCCTACATGGGCAATTGTCTTCATTACTTTATATGAATGGAGATGATATAAGTTTTAAGCATTTTATCTGGGTGATAAACGATAACTTAGGTTTCAAAACATTAATGTTAATATGGGGTATATTAAAGGGCATAAAGGGTTATTAGTAATGTTATAACCTAAGAAAATAATACGTTCACCCAATCTATCCTAAGTTGATAAATGTAAGATTTAAAAGGTAGATTGAATAAGTAAACAGGTAAACTTGAGTTGGGTAATAAGTATACCTAAACTATCATCTGCAAAGTATCTAAAGAAAGACATATAGTCTGATAAAAAGGAGCTAATACTATCAAATGAATCAAATCATATGTGCATAATAGACTAATAAGGATAATATAAGCATATGCTAAACTTGCTTTGTATGAGGATCCTTTGAGGCTATTTGAACCTTATATTAAAGTACCCTCTTTGTTATATTATAATTTTAGAAATTTGAGTTAATGGTTATAATCTTAGAACATTGCTAACAAATCATTAATGATTTAATATAATAGGGACATTCTATAAAAATGAGTTAATTTAATTAAGGTGATGTAAAAATATGAAAGATTATTATAAATATGAGTTTGCATTAAGATTTATTCGAAAGGGTTCACCTTTTATGTAAAAGGTAGTACAAATAGAAAGCAATTATATAATGAGGTTGAGATGAAAAATGATTTAATAAATCATCTAAGGTATAACATACTAAATCCTCCTATAGATTGATTTATTAGTCAAGTTGTCATGTATTCCTCAAAGATGTATAACAATATGCTCCCGTTGTATGTTGGTTGCACGAGTTATTGGAAAAATATAAAAGCTGCAAAATTTCTATCAAATAAACATGTCAAGTGTGAGTAAGAGATTACAGATATACCCATATTATTTATATTTAAGTTAGTTAATTTTCTTTTACCAATGAGTAGTTAATAATTTTGAATTAATATATATAAGATATGATTTTAAGTTCAAAACTAACATCATCAGAAAAATTAGAAATTGAAAATGGAGAAGAGTTTTTTGTTTTTAAAATTCCTTTAAGTGGTAGATTAACATTTATAAGTGACTTGATCGACGATATATATGTTAATTCTATAATCATAAACTAAATTTAACATATAGATTAAAAAATAAAAATACATTCTCATAAATGAATTCATCTACAATAACAATTTATTTTTCCTCCTAATTATTTATTTTATTTTCTTATTGGCTGAGAGATAGTTATATAGTTATTTGCATATCAATATAAAAAGATAAGGAAATGTCAACTTTTGTTGGCCATTCAAGCAAATTGCAAGAACATTAAGCATATTTATTGGTCAATATGCCTCCTTAAACCTCTTATTACGATTCTAATAATCGAACTAATTGGTATATTAAAGGAATATTCTAATTAATTAGTTGTACTAGCATTAAAAGTGCTATACATGAAGTTATCTATTTTTCCTGTGGTTATTCTGAGTTGTTCTTTTCCTGTTAGTCGATATCTTTATCCACCTTTGTCTTGCAAGTTATTATCCCTCAATTTCTTCCTATTAGGAGTTTAATACTTCTCCACTGGATATAAAATAACATGTGTACAAAACTTCAATTCATTTGCCTTACAAAACTGTTGAAAAATTGAGGCGAGATCTTATCCCGAGCATAGCAGGATAATTATGAAACTTTTTTGTATTTTGATTTCCCAAAAACTAATATCACTTTAATTCTATAAAATCATTAACAACTAAATCATAATAAAACATAAATCTTGATTGTACCTTATTCCGAAGCTTTATTATATTCTTATCATATCCTTTGAACTGTTTCTAAAATCAATCCATTGTAACCATTGTAGCAGCACACAAGTGTCTGGCCTCTAGTGGTATCCACAATATAGTTTATAACTCTTATAGATAGGGTTAAGTAAAAAGTGTTAGCCCCATTAAAACTTAAGCCTATTTATAATAAGTTTTGGAAACTTTAGTAATACAATTGAAATTAAATTCTAATTTCAATTAAACTTTAATTTGAATTACAAAAAATTCTAATCAAATACTAATTATGCCCATATAAGATCTAACATGTCATATTAACCCTTATACAAGATAGCTTTGGAGACCTCAAGTCAATAGTAGTATCAAAACATAGCAATTCCTACACAAGATAACTTTGGAAACCTCAAGTCAAAGGATCACTTGTATAATCATTGCAATGAGAATTTTTATAAGCATATAAGTAATGTTCCAAATAGTTTCTCATATCGGGTCAATTCAGTGAACTTATTCTCTAACAAGTACCCAAATGTTTGTTTAAATATCTCAATACTTTAGTTTATGAGATCAAATACTTCCTTCATAAGGAAAAATTTAACGTGTTCTAGTCTTTTTACGTTTTAGTAAACTTTAGTCTTAATAGAACAATTACTAGGAATAATTTGGGGATAATACATAAATGCAATATGAATCTCATAATTATAGTCTCATTTATAGCTTATAGTTATCCCATGAGCTTTATTATATAAATCTAAACATATACAAGATAAATAATGCTGGACCCCATTTCCAGAGCCCAATTATCCGAAATATCATAAGACGTGAATGTGTTGGACCCATAAGGTTATTTCCATGGGATCTCTCCTGCCAAACCCAGTCCAAGTAGTGGAATCACAAATTGACCTCTTCAAAAAGATTGTAGCACCATGTCTCTAGTTTATTTTGAAATAATAATCGTCTCATTCGAAGCTCTACAGATCAAGATATGATTAAACTACCGAAGTATGTTCAGTAAAACAACCAATTCATGCTCTTCCAGTCATTTCCCTCACTTTCTCTCCATCAATATTTTTTGAATCAACCCCAATGGAAAAAAAAATTTATTCGTTGGTAAGAAATGTGTGAGGAATCTATTGGTTAAAAAATCACTTCATTTGGAGGTCGGATGATGAAATTATGGCCAAAAGAGTCAACCATGATTATATCCTCAATCATATTGTACCTATCTTGGGACAATTGCCATAACTTTCACTAGAGATATCAGATTTTAGTCATTTTAGGACGGTTTCAAAGAGGACTTCTAGATATACAATTTCATGAAGACCTTGAAGAGAGATTTCACTATCTAGAGGGTCAAAATAAGACAACTTTGTCTATAATAAAGTAATTAGGCCTGAAATGGATCAGACGAATCAGTCTAAAACAATCCAGACTAAGAAGATCCAGACTAAGATGATCCAGACTAAGATGATCCAGACTAAGATAATCCAGACTAAGATGGTCCAGAGTAAGACAATCCAGACTAAGACAATCTAGAGTAAGACGATCCAGACTAAGACAATCCAAACTAAGATGATCCAATAATACAACTAAACATACCAAGCTCCCTCCAAAGCATTTCCAATGATTCCAACATCCACTCTAACATCACTTTTAGTAATAATCTTCCCAATCTCACTTCTTCTAATGCAATGTCCCTTCTTAAACATTCAATTACCCAATTAATTTCATTAAACTCCCAAATCTCAACTTCATTGATTCGTCATGTACAACAAATTATCATATTTCACTATAGTTGTCCTATATGCACCCTGTGCAGCATTACTAACTTATAATAATCATATCTCTTAATTCTGATATCTAAAAATTTCATACTTTATATCATTGGAAAGATAGACATATAAGCTACAACTTTCATGAAGACAACTTTGGCTAATTATACCTAAATCAATACAGTTTTTTCTTTGAGTTCATAATATAATTTCTACACCTATGAAAGCTTACGAAATGCAATATCTCTTCATATCAATTCAATTACTAAGTATTTTTGTTAAACTCTTGAATCTCACCTCAAATGATTAATCCCATATAACATTTCCAATCTCTAACATGTTATTCTAAAACAAACAACAATTTGCAATCTCAACGAAGAAGAATGTGCACATACTCATTCCACTTCCATAACCATCATACTCAACCTGTAAAATAACATCATCATACACAAAAGCAAATCCTCAAATTCTCATTCTCATTGCTAAGTAAAGTAAATGATTGAACAAGCTTTACTTACATATCAACTTACACATCACTAACCTAAAACAAAATGCCAAGGATACTCATGTTTGATATGCTTATAAAGCTATCCAAAATGTTCACTAATTCAATACAAAAGTCTCTAACTATCTTGGAGTTTTCGATGCCTTGCTAGGATTCAACAACCTTCTTGTTCTACATTTGAGGAGTAAAATAATGGGTTGAGCTACAAGGCTCAGTGGCTAATATATTTATAGTCATCGGCAATCGACCACAATTCAAGCATATGCGCATGTATAGCAAATAATTCAAGCATAAATCAATTTAGCTCAAAACTCATAACACAATATATAGATTTTAGCCATTAAACACAACACTTAAATGCATCATACTTGACAATTCAAAGATGCAATTCACAAACAAACGGCTTGAGAGTTCTGTGGAACGAAACGGAGAAATCAAAGTTTACACCGCAAACAAAATGAGCCCGATTTCTTAGGATCTCGTGGCCTCAAGCAGGCAGTCGAAAGAAGGCTATAGGTCAATGTGCATGTGACTAACAAAACAGGTTCCTCTCTTGCCCAATCACAAATAAATTTTATGCTCAATATAGTCATCCACAAATCCATAATCTCATGCTTCTTTTACTTTTTCTTCTTTCCTTTTATACAAATATAAAAGGCAAAACATAATCATAATTCATCATGCATTTTCAAACATTCACAACAATTTCAATTTTAGGCAAATCAACATACACACACATAGGAAAGAACTTACCCAATTACATAATAACTATGAATGCATTACCCATCTAAATCGTTTGCACAAAAAATCCAACTCAAGGTTATCTTTCCTCTTGCTCTTTGTTAGATTCTCTTGACTTCATAAAACAACCAAGGTTCCATTCAAAACAACATTCTAATAAAATTCATAAACTTCAATAATCACAAAAAATGTGATAAACACAAATTAAGCTCAAACCTAACCTACCCTGTTGGCCCCCGAATGTTTTTATTTTTTTATTTTAGTTAAGCATGATTTAGATAATTATGAGGCTTTGATAAGTGATTTTTTTGGGAGTTAAGTTTTATTTTATTTTATTTATGCCTATGTTAGTAGAATTTATTTCATGGCTTAGTTGAATTAAAGGTGGGAAAAAAATCATAAAAGGGGTATTTTGGGTAGTTTACTTAAGGTTAGAAGCACTGAGGCATTAAAGGAAGGGCAAGGGGGACTTTTCTCAATGATTAAGGGTAAAATGGGAAAGGAAAGGTGTTTTTTTGTGCTAGAGAAGAAGAAAAATGTGGAATAGGTGAAGGAAGGAGTGAAATACGAAAATCAAAAGAGAGAAAGAGAGGTTTCAGTGAAGTTGAGAAAAGAACAGAGTTTTGGGCTAGTTTACATCTTTTCTTAGTCTTAAGTGAGAGTTTGAGGTTGCTCAAGAAGGGAAAAAGAAAGAGGAAGGGAAGAGCTTTCTTTAGAGCCAATAATCTCATAACTTGGTGAAGATTCAAGGTAAGTTTGATTTTTATACTTTGGTTTTATAAAAGGGTTTTGGTTCATGAAGTTTAGGAAA
>JAOSBN010000177.1:27929066-27944375 GCA_027563595.1 Erythroxylum suave | reverse complement strand
GCAGTGACTTTGGGTCTCCATCTTCTTGGCAGACTTTTGAGAATCTTCCTCACGTGGTCTTGATTATCATAGATTCTTCCAAGAGCTTTAAGTCCATTAATAATAGTTTGAAATTGTCCAAATATCTAATCAACAGACTCATCTTCCTACATTTTAAACAGCTTATACTGATGTACAAGAATGCTAATCTTGGACTCTTTCACCTGGTTTGTGCCTTCATGTGTGATGGATAAAGTATCCCACATCTCCTTCGCAGTCTCCCATCCATGAACTTTATCATATTCACTTCTGTTCAACGCACAACTCAGGAAGAACTTAGCCTTGGAATTTAGTTGAAATATGGCTTTGTGATAAACTGACCATCTGTTCCGAGGAATGGCATTTCCTTCATCATCTATTGGTTCGTATAGTCCATTCTCAATGATATCCCAAAGTTCAATATGTGTGGATTTTATGAAGAGCCGTATCCTGTCTTTCCAATAATGACAATCTTCACTATTGAACGCAGGAGGTCTTGTGACGGAGGCACCTTCAGCTATAAAAATATGCGATTCTGCCATGGATCTTTGTCCTCACTTTGTAAAAGTGGTTCCTGGAAACCGAGCTCTGATAACAATTGAAGTAAATTACACGTTAGTATAGACTTTACGTACAAGAAACTCAATACACAGAAGGGGGGTTGAATGGTGTATCCCTTTTCGTAAATGCGAAAATCTTGTTAAGAACTTCTTTTCTTGTTAAGAAGATATCACTCAGATTATAAGAAAGTTATTATGTAATGAAATCGCAAAATAACTTCTAGCTAATTGTTTAACAACAAAGCAAACTAAAGTAAGGGATAGAAAGTAATCACTACAATTTTTATACTGGTTCACCCCAAATCGTGGGCTATGTCTAGTCCTCAGAGTTCGTCTGAGTGTTTCACTATACTCCAAACAATTACAAGTATTCTTTTCTCTTCCAAAGCCTCTTCAGGTCTCTTACACCAAGTATTCTTTCAGCTATCTTAGCCTCTCCAGGCTATCTGCCTTCTCTTTCTCTCACTAGAAAAAGATATCGTGAGCTATTGTTACAGAATGTTTAGCTCTCTCAGTATCGCACTACAGAAATTCTCTTTTCTAAGTAAGCACTCAAAGATCACTGATTTCTCAAAGTTGTAAGCTCGTAAAATTCACTATTATTCTCTTCTTTTTGACAACTTCGACTACGACTAATATTTATAGCCTAAGTCTCTAACTGCTTCTTAATCTTTGATAACCGCTTCTTGATTCTTGATAACCATCATTTAGTTGAGTTCTATAACTAACTCCAACTAAGTAACTGTCCGATGTGCTACAGTATCATCTTGCGTCTGTACATTTGCATCTATATTGACTTGCGTCTATCTTGTTGCATCTATCTCTTTGCGTCTATATCTTTGCGTCTATCTCTTTGCGTCTATCTCTTTGCGTTTATCTCTTTGCGTCTATCTTTTTGCGTCTATGTCTTTGCGTCTATATCTTTTCGTCTATGTCTTTGCGTCTATCTTTTTGCGTCTATATCTTGCCTCTATGTTGACTTCGTCTGCACACTTAACACACTTGTCAAAACGTTTATTTGTTTCTAGCATTATTATTATTTGATTGTCATCAAAATTGATCATCGTAAAGTCCTCTTGACTTAACAGATACTGCATGTTGTATTAATACAAAAATAAAAAATTTAAGAAGCATGAAAATATGATTAAGATATGGAATATATATTTTCATCCGAAATCTGCTTATATGGGTAAGAGAGATACCATTTTGTTCATCACGTACACGTTGACCCTAAGCCTTCTCCTGGCTACCCGCTTGTGGCATATGAGCTCCAAAAAATGTGTGTGTGTGTGTGTGTGTGTGTGTGTGATAGATTAGTGTGAGGCTTATTATCATTGGTTATAAGAAAGCAGATCAGCATTAAGCATTTGCAAAGTTTGGCAGAAACTCCAAGAATTTCAAATTTTGTAACTAGTTAGTTTAGAACCTTTGGTATTTAGGAGCATATTATGCAAGAATATTCAAATTTGTAATTTGCATTAATCTACGGATGTGGAATCTGGTATGAGATGTGGAGATGTGTACCAACTTTGTTCTTGATAAAAGTTGATAGTGGTTGTTGCAAAAAAAAAATTCTAATATTTATGTACGTATACATGTGTAGAGTTTTCTACTGTTAAATTGTCATTTTGGCTGGGAATAATTTATTGGATGTATCATGATTTGTTGAAGAGTTTTTCTTTTGGTGAATTGTTTAAGGGAGTTTTGTATGTTTGGTTGTATTGTTGGATTCGGTTCTTATGTTTTAAGCAAAGCATATACTGACTAGAAGATATAGAAGAGGAAAAGATTTAAAAAGTGATCTGAAATTTTAAGCTGTAAACTGCACTGATCTAGGCATAATTGGATAAAAGTGTCTTCATAAAAGTTGTAGACTTTTCTTTTAGCTTTCTAATGATATGTAGTTTGAAATTTTTGGATCTTTAGATTGAAAGTTAGGAAGGTTTGAAGTTTTGATGTGTGAATAGAAAGTCGCGATCATGCACAGGTATGATCACGACACCCTAAAGTTTTCATAAAAGTATTTTAATAGGAAAGTCACGATTGTGCCTCGGACTCCCCTTGATTTTATGCTACTATTCACCATTTGTCCACAATCGCAACGTCCCTCTCTCACGGGCATGAGAGATGAAACTCCTGCTCGTGACTTCTCCACTTTTGCACTTCTACAATTTATTTTCTTTCCTTGTTAAATACAATTGCTAATCCTTTGTTTTTATGCCTAATTCAAATATTTTCATGTCAATATTATTCTATGTTAATTAATTTAAATTGTTGGGTAGTTATTCTTACTCATTCCATAAATTTTATTTAATAATATAATTATTTAGTTATTTATTTATTTATTTTATTATTAATTGATTATATTAATTCATGATTTCTTATAAGTTATTTTCATGTCTAAAATTATTTTATGGCATTTTATTATTAATTGTTTATTTCAGAAAAGTCCCACCATGAATTTCCTTTATTTAAACTATAATTTAATTAAATGTTATACTTTTATCTTATTGATATGTTCCCAAATTTATTTATTATTATTTCAATAAATCCAAAAGGTGGCACATAGTCGCCATAAAATCCGAATTGAGACCCAAAGCCAACACTTTATTCATGCCTTCATTATGTTCCCTATATATAAGAACTTTTTAGTTCCTTTTATGAGTTGGATTGAAAGGAATCTCTGTTGAACATGTCACACATGAGTAGTAGCACTAGAATCTAACCACCAGGTATTATTAGGCACTTCAATAATATTTGATTCAAAACATACTGAGACATAGTATGTACCTTTCTTTTCGAATCAAGCCTTTCTTTTAGGACAATCCTTCTTGAAGTGACTAGGCTTCTTGCAGAAGTGACACCTCTTGTCTTTATAGATTCGACCCCCATTGACTTTACTGAGAGCTTTGTCCTTGTCTTTGCCTTTCTTTCTTGGTTTGTGCTTGCTGCTACTAGCTCTTGGATGAAATGTGAGGTGAACAGAGTGCTCCTTCATTTTCTTTAATCGTCCTTCCTCCTGAACCAACATGGCCTTAAAGGTTCCATTTTTCTTTAATGGTGTTATAATTCACTTGGAACTGGCCAAACTCAAGAGGAAGTGAGTTGATAATAAACTGTACTAGAAAGGACTCACTCACATCCATACTCATAGATTTCAACTTTGCAGCTAGGATTGACATATGGGTTACATGGTCATGAATGGGCTGTGACAGTTAAACTTTTTGGTCATTAGCTCACTCATTAAATTCCCTACCATAGGCTTGTAAGCTATATCAAATTAGGAGTATTCCTTAAGTTTTAACATAAACTCCTTCACATTATTCATCCTAGGCATTGATGGCTTCACATTTTCCGTGATTGTCATTCGCATCAAATTCAAACTCAACCTGTTAGACCGTTCCCAAGCCTCATAATAAGACTTGTCAGCTTCAGAACTAGTCTCATTTATGGCTACGAGCATTGCTTCTGAAACTATGGTCAAGTCCAAATCCATTACACCCAGTTGTAAATGGATTTGTTCGGACAAATCTTCATAATTCAGACCATTGAACTTGATCAAACCATTTCCTAAAGCGAACAAATTTAAAGATGCTGCAAATACAACATATAGCTCACCCATTAATGCTTTGATTAGACCTAAAAGGATTCAAACCAATAATAAACTTTCATTATGTATTTAAATTCTCCTTTAGGTAAAATTTAAATACATAGTTGTAACCATCATGATGCAAATATAGTTCACTATAATATACAATCAATTAAAATCTAGTCAACATGTATGTTATCTTTAGATATACAATCATATTAACTAAATATGTTGATAAAGTCCCTTTAATATTATTAATTATAAGCTATGGTCCACCTTTGGGTGACCTGCTAACGTTATAATTAATAATCTCAATTGTTCAATTCAACTTTTATGTCATTTTAATAGCATCATACCAACATGAATAATTGAAATATTCACAATTAAATGTTTAAAATTTTCAAGCTATGTCACTTTGGTGACTAACAAGCTTTATATGCAATGAACACTTAATTGGACAATTATTGTACATGAAAATTTTTAATTTAAATTAGTTTGGTCACTTTGGTTACTAACAAACTATTTTAAATGATCATTATGTCATGTAGCACATTCTACATATAATAGGAATATTTAATTGAAAATATTGCATAATATAAAATATTCAAAGTACCAAATAAAACATATAATATGGCACTAATTTTGAAAATTATATTATGCATAAATATATCAATTATGAATTAAATAATCCATCATGTCCCATTCTAAAATTATTTTACTTAGGGTTAAAGTCCATAATTTAATGACTTAATAATTAAGGTTGCATAATATAACCCTAAATTAAACTCCATAAAATTAGGGTATAATTATTTAATAACCTAAGTTATTATTTTAATAGCCCAAAATGGCCAAAATCTAGCCCAAAAACAAGTTTTGGCCCAAAAAGCCCTATCTGGCGTGCCATCATGCTTTTGTTGCAATGGCTGTGACTGGCGCGTGCAGTGCATGCGCCAGCCATAACTCCTTCTATGCAAGATGAGGAGCTTACAGTGCACGCATCCCTTCTTCTTCCGAGTGTCATTTCTGGTTTCGTTTTTTTTTTGCATTTTTTTAATGGATTTGTTTCAAACCATAAGCCATCTCTTTCCTAACGTTCATCCATTCCTAATGTCCATCCCTTCCTAACGTTTAGGCAACAAAAAATGTCTTAAATGGTTCAAGCAAAATCATGATCATAATAACCAAGGTTTTCGTTTCATGTAGATGATGGCATTCCAAGTTGAAACATCCAACAAAACAAATAAAACTTAAGAAAACGATTTATAAAACGAGTAATAAACAACGAAACTTCACATATAATCAACCTTTTTGTTTCAAGAACCAAGACTTTCAGCATGTTTCTCAACAAACATAAACACAAGCTTTATCGCCAACACACACAGCAAACTCATAAAAACGATTTTGAACATGTAATCAACCTTTTCGGCTCAAGAACCAAGCCTTGCAGTTCTGAATCCATAACCATAAACACAGCACAAATGTGACACGAAAAAAAAACATGCTTCGAAGCGTATGGGCATGTTGCTTTATGTTCTGTAAACAAAGGGCAACTTACCATACACGAACATAAACCATGCAACATGGATAATATAATCAACGCAGGCTCTGATACCAATTGTAAATACTTTCATGGATCGAACAATAAATACAAACAAACCTGAATTCATTGTTATAAGAGTACTTCTTGATCAAATTTATTCCCTCTATGCCTTTCGATTCTTTGATTTGTCTCTTCAATGGTTCAGAAACAATACCATTACGTCTTTAGAAAACAATGTTATATACAACACAAACATATGACTTTCTTTATATATGTTTGTGTAGAAAATGGGTTCGTTAAAAGATAGAGGGAAAGGTCATAGACCCAATTTGAGTCCAACTTCGTGAGGCCCAATAATCATGATCTTAGGCTCTTTCCATCAGACTCAAAGTCACAAGTGACATGGGCCACTAAATTTCTTACACATTTAATAATGATATTGATATAATATAATAATCCAAAATTTCTAGAACTTATTAGAAATAAGTTACAAATGTTATGCCTTTTTATAATGTGAGAATGCACATTTATTATTTTTAAATACGTATGAAATAAACTTTTATACATATAAAAATTTACAGGTTACGTGATTTAAGTAAATTAATAATTTAAAATCAAGTAATGAATTGAATTCAACTAATTTTTATAAATTTTAACCTATCTTTAATTTCAATCAATCATCTTTTAAAAAATTTTAAAAAAATTAGTCTTTTATCAGGAGTTCGCCTTACAACCTCTTAAATTGAGACGTTTATGAGTAACTTCTTCCGCCAATCAAATGCTGTCCTTAAAAGTACCAATTAAACCACCTCCTTTAGAAAAGAGTTAAACTTTTATCTATACCTTATATTCAAAATTAAATCTCAAATAGAAAACATTGTGTACTACTCTTTGATGAAGATGCTGTACACATGTAGACGCTTGCCTACCATAGCTAGGCATTCTTGTTTGTCAACTTTCGTGCAACCGAGTGTCGGGACAAGGCATAGGCTAATCGAAAATTTTGACCACTTCAAAAGAGAAGCGTTGTTTAAAACTCGTCATCTAAAGTTCATAAACAGATCCGACAGACAAAGATTGAGTAATTTTCAGTTTTTTTATGCAAGTTTTTTTCTTGGCTAAATGAAATTGAACTACTAGTGCTTAGACGTAATGTGTGTCTAATTTAGCTATTTTTATGGCATATTTATAGTTAGAGAGAGAGAGAGAGAGAGTGAGAGGCTTAGAAAGGTCATGAAAAAGCTTGACATGAGCTCGGAACTAAAACCATGCTAGAGCAGCTTTTGAAAGATCATTATAAGCTGTCGAAGCCATCTAGGCCTCTCTGCAAATGTTTGACAAGGAGAGACAGAGATGGGACAGAACCCAAGCTTCCAACAACGTTAATATCTTCGAACTTTCATGTCATTTTGAAAAGTAACTTGCACGCACACACCAGTCTAATCTGTAGCTACTAAACACCCTACAATCACTAGCCTCTTACTTAATTTGCTAGTCTGTCTAGTTTGTGTCCAAACGTTCTCTTCTTTGTCCAATTATGATTATGGCTAGGAATCACCCTAAATGCCTACTTAAGGTATAACTCGTCAGGAAACTCTCGACTCTCGAATTGCAAGCGCCATTTCCACCCTAAAACTCCCAACTTGCTTTGGAAGTACTCTTGCTGTTCTTACCTTACGGACTTATGGCTAAGAACAGACATGTAGTTGCAGTAAAAAGTAGTGGACCTGATCAAGTATCACTAAATTGGTATCTCTACCTATTCCAAAGTTATCAAGTATTGTAGGACCATGCTACATCGATCTTGTTGAGCTCTTTCTTCAATAATGTTGGCATGGCACGTAGGAATCCAAACTGTTTAAACTAGGAAATGTTTTTGGCATATTAAATGCAATCTACAATAGGTTTTAAGTAATTGATTCCCAAACTTTCCTTTCGAAATTATTAATAAAAAAAAGGTTAAAGATCAACCAAAACTATACATTAAAGTTTAGCATAGTTGTATACTTCTATGGATGCAAACATCATTACTATTGAGATACTGTCACCTTAATCGTTTACCTAACTGGGGACATGTTCTTGATCAATAAGGAGTTAAACTGCTTGATATGAGGGCAGATCTATTTATAATAAGGATCATTGAAAAAGACAAACATTATCTTAAAAAATCTTACATTCTCTTCATTTATTTATTGATAAACTATAATCTGAAATCCATAATATTATAGATTGATCCAATTGCAAGGTATAAGACTTGAATCTCACATCGATTAAATACAAAGTTGGTGTGAGATTTATAAAAACTTTGGGCTCTCCACCCTCATAAACTAACTTTTGGGGTGTGACTCTCCTAAAGTCCTTATTAATTGATATCAGAATTGGTCTTGGAGTGGTGGCCCACAGAGTGGTAGCCAGCAGGGAGTGTCAGCCGTCACCAACAAGGATCTCGAAGTGGAGGCCCATGAAGTGGTAACATGAAAGTGTCAACCGTGACCAATGAGAACGTTTGTCCTTATAAGGGGATGAATGTTAGGGTTTAATCCAATTGCAATGTATGGGACTTGAATCCTACATCAATTAAATACAAAGTTGATGTGAGATTTATAAAGACTTTGGGCTCTCCACCTTCGTAAACTAGCTTTTAGAGTGTGGCTCTCCTAAATTTCTTATCACATAACTCAATTACAACCTGAGATGAGATGCAGTTTGCTTGTCGTGTTTGGTAGACCCTATCAGCTAATCTTGTTGTTGCTTGAAATTGGTACATCATGATTTTATTGTTTCTTCTAAATTTTCGTATAGGAAACTCTTGTCCAGCTGATCGAACAATTAAGATGAAGAAACCACCAACTCCATCTCCATTTATAACTGATACTGCATTTTTGCAATTTTAAGGAGGTCTAATCTTCCAAATAAAACTGGTAACAAATTGAACTTATTCATCAGAAGACACTAATAATGGATAAAGCATCATTGGCTAGACATTTTCTCACTGAAAAGTTTTCAAGTATAGCTCTAGTAGTGAAAGGCCAAATCGCCGCAGTTAATTGCTTCCATGTCCTGTCAAGGTTGTCAAAGCTCTTCTCAAGACCACACATTACACAACTATATGTCCTACACACACAATCCAATGTCAAAGACTTAGCCATGCACCAAAGTTGGTTACACTTCAATCTACTTTCTGATCTCGCTTTCCCGTTTTAGAAACCACTCTCTGAACTTACTTTCTTTTTCCATCTCTCCTCTCTTCAAGAAACCTATGCGCCGAACTCAAAACTTCCTTAGCTTATAACATCTCGCTTATTCCTTAAATCCTGTTTGGTGAACGAGAAGAAAATATGGGTCGTGGAAAGATCGAGATCAAGAGGATTGAGAACGACACTAACCGGCAGGTCACCTACTCCAAGCGACGAAATGGCATCTTCAAGAAAGCTCAAGAACTCACCGTGCTTTGTGATGCTAAAGTCTCTCTCATCATGTTCTCTAGCACAGGAAAGCTTCACGAGTTCATTAGCCCCTCCACAACGTATGTACTCCTATGGATACCTAGACTTTTTCTCATCCTTCTTATTTAAACTCATCTTTGGATGCAAATCCTCCAAAACCCTAGTACAAAGCCTATGCAACTATCAACTGTAACTGGGTTTTGGGTTCTGTTGTTGATCAGAACAAAGAAGACCTTCGATCTATATCAGCAGACTCTGGGGATAGATCTGTGGAGCACACACTACGAGGTAAGCTATGCCTTTCATTCTTTAGAGTTGTTTCCGTCTCCAGGATTTTCATCATTATACTTCTTGGTTTTTTTCTTCCTCAGAAAATGCAAGAAACCCTGAGGAAACTGAAAGACATCAACAATAAGTTGAGAAGGGAAATCAGGTTAAAGAAAAGATTTCTTGATCGTATATGTACATTTTCATGAGTTTTATGAAATGGGGACTAAGAGTACGCTTTCTCATACAGGCAAAGAATGGGAGACGATTTGGAGTACTTGAGCGTGGAAGAACTGCGCGGTCTTGAGCAAAAAATGACTTCTTCTGTGGAGATCGTACGTGAAAGGAAGGTTAGTGATTGTTCTTAATGTATTTTTTGTAGATCTAAGGCCTCAGGGTTACACTACCCTGTAAATGATTAGCATGCTATGTCAATATGTAATCAACTTCAAGGTAAAAGAGATTGATTTCTTATCACTATCTTATTCATGAATTGCTTATATGCTTTGTCTTAGATTTGGTCGTTTTCGCTAGTCCAAAAGCTTCAAAACTAGAGCCGGATATGCTATCAGAACAATTTTTAAAATTATTTTTGAAACTTGGACCACTTTTCTGAATGCCATTAAATTCCACTCGTTAACTTTCACTGTTGTGGCATACATAGAATTCCGCGACTTGAACCGAATTTCTTGCAACTTATGCCTTTTCCTTTTTAATCAGTGAAATAAAGACATATGAGGAGGTTAATCAATGTCTACGACTCTACGTTTACACTTATTCTGCATACATTAATTTGATGATATTTTCAATAAGCATATAATTAACTAAGTTTCTCTTGTTGATGAAAAAAGGGTAAGCAAGTCTAGTCAGTGTTCATATATATCCACCACCTTCATAATAAATATGGTTGTGATATCTGTGGAAAAGGATTGGCGAGACATTATGTTATACCTAAGTTTAACTAAACTAAGAATTCACGATTTCTTTTATTATCCACAGTACCACGTGATCAAAACACAGACAGATACTTGTAAGAAGAAGGTCAGTAAATTTCAAAGGCTCTTTTACAATGTTTTTATGATTTTAAATCAAACTCTGGTTATTTTCAATTTTAATTAACTGTCACTTGGATTTTTTTCCCCTTCAAATTCACATTGCAGGTTAAAAATTTAGAGCAAGTGCACGGAAACCTCCTACTTCATTTCGTAAGGACATGAATTAATTTCCTGCCCTTTATTTTCATTGATTTCAATCAAATACGAGATCTGAAAGTTAATGTCTTATTACAAGTGACTAAGATTATCAGAACGAATCAAAGTTTAAAAAATTATTATTATTAAAGAGTTCATATTCATTTTAAATACTCTTCTTTTTTTGCTATCAAACATCTTATTCAATTATAATCATACATGAGTGGGTGGATCTTTTGTAGTCCATTCTTAATGCATAAATCATTTCTTCTACCTAAATACATTTTATATACATGTGGGAACATGATCATTTGCAGAACAAATTAACCTTACTAAAACCTTGTGAAAAAGGATTATCTTACTGTGGTCATGTTTATAAATTCTCCCACTCGAATGAATCGATATCGAAGGGTCAATCAATCAATTTTGGACTATGTTTAGAATTTTGACTTGATCAATCTTCAATACCATGTCAACAACTAATAATTTCTTTAACTAACCACATGTCAACAACTAATAATTTCTTTAACTAACCACAATTATAATCGGTCGGTTGGACTTGTTCTACGATACTAAATCTTGAATTTCTCTCATGTTGTCTACTTTGGAATTGAATTAGGAAGCGAAATGTGAGGATCCACAATATGGAATAGTGGACAATGAAGGGGAGGAGTCTGCTGTCGCACTGGCAAATGGAGCCTCCAACCTCTACGCATTGGGACTCCACCACCATGTTCATCACCCCAGCCTCCACCACGGAGGAGGTTTTGGCTCCCAACTCCGCCTTGCCTGAATAAAACTAGCTAATCAACCTCTATGATCTACATTAAAAACATCTAATCCAAGTTGTTATATGTTCCGCTTTAACATATCTATATCCTTATCTAACTAATGAAATAAGAACTTTGTTGTTGCTTGGATTAATGGGTTTGTAATCCATGCATTTTAGGAGTGATGCACTATAAAAAGTATATAATTAGCATGTGTGTGAGGGTGTCACTATCTTATTTTCAATTGCTTGAGTTCATTTGGTATGTAATATGCTTAGTAAAAAAAAAAAAAGGTATGTAATATGTTCAATGGTATGGTACTGACCATGTATATTTGGCAATTGAATAATTTTTGCTTTTAAAGGATTGCTTATGTTAGTTTATGTCTTTGTAGCCAATTGGTTGGTTGCATACATAAAAAGATTATTCAAAACCACTTTAACATTCTTAAATATTTAGATAGTCATGATGCATTTTCAAATGTCAATCTTGATATATCGTTATAAATTGTTTAATTAGAGAATTAAAGATAAATGAAAGGAGTTTAATTTATATATTCCTAAATAAAATTTAAGGTTATAACTTATATCCATTGTCAACAAATTTGGGAGCCCAATGGGTCACTCATAAAAAAATTAATTGAAAGAAAAAAGATATTTTAATCAACTTAGACTTGAATGTAAAGTTTAAAAAAAATTATGATTAAGTATAAGATATTTTACAAATAAGGATCAATATGAGATATTGGATCTTATTTAGATATAATTGGTATTTAATTAAAATTATTGTAATCCTAACTAAACTTTAATTGAAATTTGGCTTAAGCCTATTTATAATATGTTTTTGAACATCATAGTAATTTATTTGAAATTAAATTCAACTCTAAGGGAGTTAGCATTCCTTGCCTAACCCGCTTTATAACAATTATAGAGTTTTCTATGCTCATTCTATAGATATCAATAAAGATAGGACACTTGCGTAGCTTTGGTAGTTGAGATGGATCAATTTTTGAAATTGTTTTAGAGATACAACAAAAATAATAATAAGCTTTAGAATAAGGTATGAATTATTATTCATGTTTTATTATGATTTTTGTGTTAATCATTTTATAATATTTAAGTGGTCTTGGCATTCAGGAAATCAAATATAAAAAGTTTCAAAATCATTCTGCTACATACAGGATCAAATCCTGATCCAATTTCGCAATAGTGATATCAAAGTCGTCTTTTAATTCTATAACTTGATTAAGCATGTTTGATTGTTTTGGATCAAAATTATGGAACTGAAATTATAAAACTTACAATCAAATTAGATTAGATTCAAATTATTAAATTGACAAATAATTACAATAAAATTGTATTTTGGAAGCCCAAAAGCCAAATTTGAAATTCTTAGAGTTAACATCCTTTGAAACCTAAAATCTGAAAAAAGTTCAAATTTACTAGACTTAGAATCTAGAATTAAAAGTTTTAGAACAATAAAAGCATAAGATAAATTTCTAGGTTGTTGGTGAACTTAACATCAGAAGTGTTTGTAGTTACCCTATAAGAGGCATAAAGTTTGAGTTGCTAGTTATGGTCTATGATTGCTTCTCTGATACGCTAACATGTTGCTATCAAAGACATATGGAGATAGTTCTTGGAAACTGATCAATATAGCAACCTGCTGTAAAGCTTGAAGTGTTAAGCGACCATTTCACTACAATAGCTTAAGCTTTTGTGTGAGGCCAACTTAATTGATTTTATATATTCACTAACACTCCCCGTCAAGTGAAAGCCCTTTGGGCTTGAAACTTGTACAGGCCCACTCTACCTTGTGCTGAATTAATTTGATGATAAATAGGTGGGTGGTAGGATTTGACCTCAAGACTGTTTGATTATAAAGGCTCTGATATCATGTTAAGCAACCATTTCACCACAATAGCTTAAGCTTTTGTGTATGGCTAACTTAATTGATTTTATATATTCGCTAACATGTTGCTACTAAAGACATGTGGAGATAGTTCCTAAAAACTTATCACTATAGCAACCTGCTGTAAAGCTTGAAGGTAGTGTGTGATGCATCTAATATGGGTAGCTAGTACAACTAGAAGATCGTTAGGAGAACGACTGGAAGGTGAGGAGGCGCATTGTTAGAGACAATTGGCTTGAAGGCCAGCGGTAGCAGTTCAATGGACCAGGTCTAGATGCACGACTGAAGGAGGAGTGCTGGAGATGCCTATTACTCCTCCTAACATCACCGACAATGGCAACAGTAAAGCGGTTGGCAACAACAATTATGATGGCAACGAGGGTAAGAGGAGCCTTGGTGGCTAGGTTTTCATCTTTAGTGAAATTATGGTTTCTAAAAAGTGAAGAAGAACGCTGTTTGGAAACAAGTTAAAGAAAGGGAATGTTTAGCAACACAAATAAAGCTCTTCTAGGGTTATAACTAAGAAATTCTTATCTTAGAATAAGACTTGTTTGGGTATAAGGATAAGCCTATTCTAGTATTTGAATAAGGCTTGTTTGACCATTAAATCAAAGAATTCAATCCTTAATTTAGAATGAAGTATTCCAAGACATATTACAAACAAAATTTTTAAATTGTTTTAAAATCAAAATCATTTTCAAAATTAAAGAAATTTCTTTTCTCAATATTATTATGATTAGTAATTATATTGATTCTTAATTTAATTTTAGAAAAGTAATTTCTAAAATTAGAATTATTTAGTTTCAATTAGATTGAAATTAATTAATTATACTCCTTAAAATTAAGAAAAGTGTTCTCTTAAATAATTAAGAAAGGTGATTTTTAATTAAATTTATTTATTTGAGTTAGATTGAGATGAATTAAATTTACAATTTTATTTGTTTAAAGAATCATTATTTTATTTACTTAGAATTTATATATGAATAATAAATTTCTTGATTTATTAGAAAAGGTATTTTCTTAATTAAATTTTGAGCAGTGTTTTCATTTATTAATTGAAAGAATGAGATTTCTTTAATAATTTAGAAATTTAATTTTTCTAATTTATTAAAGAAATATTTTCTAATTAATTAAGAAATCAATCTCAAAAAAATATAAAATACTGTATTAATTAAATTAAAAGTGTTTTATTTAATTTTGAAAGTTGTTTCCTTTTAATATTAGAAAATAATTTTATAATCGGATTGGAATGTCTTACTTGTTAGATTGAAGAAGGATTTATCTATATTATAATAAGTAAGCAAAGTAATTTAATAAAAATGTTTTCAATTAAATTTTGTCAAAGGAGTCAAGATAATTGAAATAATTTCCAACTAGATTTGAAAATTGTTTTCAAATCAAATTAAGTTTTTATTTAAAATAGGAATTTAATTTATTTAAAGAATCAGTTTAATCTAATTTATTTTTTAAAGAATTAGAAATATTGTTTTAGATTACGAAGATCAATAACTAGAATTAAATGAAGCTTAATATTTCGTGCACATAATTTGATTATATTGATATGAGAAATTGTATGCTTTATTTATACGTTTGATAAATATAGTATATGCATATTAAATTGTACGTTTTATATTTGTGATATTTTACATGTAATTTTGTATTTGATGAGACAAATGAAACTAAATCTCTCATTAAAATAATAAATACATATTGAAAACGTGATTGTAACATTTTTTGTTGATAAGAATAAACCAAAGTTCTGTTTATTATTAACTTGATGAGCAAACTCAATGTCTCTTAACCTGAATATGTTTAGTCTTATAATAGTAGGTCTTATTTAACTAAATTTGTGTGATTTGGATGAGTAAACTCATGATTACATGAATTTTGAGGTGGGGAATAACATATATAATATGTTAAAAGTTGTCACCTAACATGTAGCACCCCCTTTTTAACTCTCGAATTACTCAAACTTCTGACACATAATAAAAGCAACTTTACACTTGTCATCTTCCTAA
>JAOSBN010000177.1:27897426-27928966 GCA_027563595.1 Erythroxylum suave | reverse complement strand
ATTTTTGGTTTCAAATTATTATGAATTTTTATACTGATGTTTTATTATGATGCCATGTGAGGTGTTAGTAGTGATTGTTCGTAGCGCACCCTTATCATAGGATATGTGTCGGGATGACCTACGGGCATCCCAGTGTATACCCTACGGTGAGGGGGTGCTACATGTGCGGATTCCCTAAATCCTCCATCGTCAACCAAATTGATGATTTCTGTGCCTCTCAATACTGGGATGAACTTAATGGAATTGAGTGATTCTAAGCCAAGAATGCACACAACAACATCATCCAGTCCCATGAACACTTGTTACTGCACAAATTTATGTGTCAGCTAGTTTTTGATAAGTCAGAAACTAACATGTGTTCGACCAAGAAACTTTTCATACTGTGGTGCATGAACCATAGCAATCTAGCATGCACATCTACGCATGTGCTGAATGCTATTGCAACGACTCCACGTAAGAGGAACAACCATGTTGGAATGGGATACATAGTATCTGCCATTGCCGAACATTTTTTAATGAAACGAAAGAGGTTAACAGTTTACCTCCCTGACTTCCTCCCATCACTTATTTCAGGCAGAGATCATCCATTCCACCAACACGAGTCTTTAGAAGATCAATGAAAAGACACTTGTGTGGATTAAGGCAAGTAAGTGTGTTTAAGGTCTATGCCACCTCGGCAGGCACAGGACGAATCCATAAATGAAGAATCAAAAAAAGATGTAGAAGAGGACCAACGTTGGACGAAGGTTTTGGATGCAATTTCTGAAACCAACAGAACATTGAAGGAGGTTGCGCATACATAACAACACCAGAGTCGAGAGATATGACGACTCCATTAGTATTTCGAGTCTTAAGGTGTTCAATTACCACCTCTAACACCACCACCACCTCATTCTCCATAGGATTTGTTTCTATCCTAATTGTTTCTTTTAATTTTCTTCCCCAAATTAACCTTCAGTTCTAGGTTGTTTCTGTTTATTTCTGTTTTTATTTTCATTTTCGATTTTATTTGTTTCTTGTTTACTTTCATTTCATCTTTCTTTTTCATTTATGTGTTGTGTGTGCTCCTTCTCACATTGAGGACAATGTGTTGTTCAAGTGTGGGAAGGGATTCTTTGTTTTTGCTTTTATATTTGATTTTTGCATATCATATGATAGTGGTAGATTTCATTGTGCGAAGTGCGTGAATGTGTCAACTGTTTAGATTGAGTGAAATTTTTTTAATTTTGGACATAGTTTGTTCAGTTGTTAACGATCATTAGCCTGCAAAATTAGTGAATTAGGGGGCCTTTAGATAAATATACTACCTAATTAGGACTTAGTGTAAATTTAGCACCCTCTAAATTGTCACAATTATTCATAATATGAGGTCTTTTAGCTTAAGTAGCTTAACTAGTATTTTTCATGGAAACGAATAGCTAAAGGAAACTAGGTAGGCAATAATAAATAAATAAATAAAAATATGTTGGTTCAATAAATTGCTATTATGCTGACCTTCAAGTTATGAATAAAGCTAGGAGCCAGTTGAAAACGTGATAATAGCTGAGTAACAGGATCAACATGCTTCACAAATGTGTACCTTCGCGTAAAAAGGCTATAATGATGTTTCAACCACTGTTAATAAATGACGTAGTTGAGTAGTCGAATTGACATTCATCACAAATGTTTGGCTCTGAGCAAAAGACCGAGTCCCAATTTAATAATAATAATTTTTAAAAAAGTGTTTTAATGAAAACCTACTGGACTTATGATATGTTTGAATTTTCATAAAAATATACTTAGGAATAGTTACAAAGTCTGAGGGACTGAAAAACTATTAATGTGTTTGTACAATTGAAAAGGGTAAATAAGTTAACACTTAGGTCTTAATTAAGTTGTATATTTTGTTCAAAGCTCCTAGACACATATTTTGCATGTTAATGATTTGACATAAATTAAATGATTGCGTCCAAGATTAAATTTATTTCATGAAGATTAGAGTTGTTGCCTCATTATTGCATTGTGTGTTTTTATTTTTATGTGTTTGTTGTTTTGTTTGCTTAAGGACAAGCGAATGTTTAAGTGTGGGGATGTTGATAGTTGTGTTTTTTATGATGTTTTAAGGTGTAATTTGTTATGTAATTAGGGTGAATTTGAGTGTTGAGTGTGCATTTAGGGTTTAATTAGGTTAGTTTGCGCATTCAAGTGTTTTTATGGGTTAGTTTGAATCTTTGAGCTTAACTATTATATTTTTGAGGTACCTTGATGTGTGTGCTAGTGTTGCAAGGTAAGCGGGGAAGAATGGTGAAGATTTGAAGAGTTATGAGCCAAAAGACATAGGCCACGATCGTGCACATTGGCTACAATCGTGACAGAGAAGGAAGAACCAGCAGCAGCCAGGCCATGGTTGTGCACATTAGGCCACAATTGTGATAGAGAGCGTCAAGTAAGGCCACGATCATGTGCATTGGGCCACGATCGTGACAGAAAGGATAAAGCGCCAGCAATGATCATGATAAGCATGGTCACTATCGTGCGCTGCGTTGGGTTGACATGAATACTCAAGTTTTACAAGATTTTTTGGATAATTTTGACCCTAACTTTGACTTAGGACTTTCAGAGAATAAATAGAACATGATGTGATAGACACCAATAGTCTTTGTAGAGCCTAGAGAGTTGTGCAAGAGAGCATTATTTTGCAAAAATTTAAGAGAAACCCAGAGAGATAATGAGTGATTGAGGAAGGAGACAAAGGAAGAGAGACACGGAGATAAGTTTGACACAACATACTTCCCAGAGTAGGCGGTTTCCTACAGTCGCTACCTCTGAGATCTGCTCTGACTGTATTTCTTATTTTTATTTAGATTTTATCGATGTATGAAATTGGGATGTTCATTGGAAATATTTTTGTTGAGTGTTGATTTGCTGACTATACTCACCTTTAGGTTTTTTGGTTCTTAAGATTAATAAATGTTATTTGATTGGGTTTTCTTTCGTTTTAATTGTGATTCAATTTCGGTTCTTAATAACTTGGCAATAAACTAAGAGGGTGAGCTAAGTAAAAATCATTAATTTGGGCTAATGAGAGTTAGGCGAATCAATAGGTAGAGATTGAATCAAACCGATAGAGTCATGTAACGAGAGATCGAGCATTGATTCTTGGTAGGTTAATAAACAACTTAAAACTAATTAGAGTTTTGGGTCAATTACAAATCTAGAGATCATGATTGCATAATTTAAGTTAGGGATTATCAATTAGGGTTAAGAATTATAACTCGAGAGAGGGTAACTCACCCTAAGACCGTCTAGGCTCGTTAAGTCAGAAATTACATAATTGATTAGACTTTCTTTAGTTTCAAATTAAATCCCCCTTTCTCTCAATTGGTTATTTCTAGGATGATTTTTCAGGATTATTTGTGCGAGTTTGCTATTTTGTGACTTTCTGCAATTTAAATTCTCATATTTGATTATTGATTGATTTAATTTCTACATTAGTTATTTGTTTAGAATTATTCTAGTTTAGGGCAACCTTAGATTTTAGGACTAGTTTCTCTTCCTCGTGGGATTGATGCTTTAGGTACTACGTAAATGACTCATGCGCTTATGGTAATAACCAAGGTTATAAATAGTAAAACTTAGCGTGTGTAACCTTGAGTGAACAAATGCTTCATTAAATCTCAATTTTTCTAAGTGTTCGAGAGCAGGTTTTTCCTGCATTTTATGTTCTTAATGTATTATTTTACATGTACTAATAAATGCAAGATGATAGCTATAGTAAAAAGCCGAGTCCCAAGGTCCAGCCTAAAGAAAAAATGAAGGTTTCTAAAAGTAGAGCATATGATTTAGATGCAGATTTTGGAGCTCCATTCCTAATTTTCTCATAACAAGAAGGTGAGAAATTTCAAAAACTTTTCTCTAAGATTGTTACTGCACCTAGATACCTTGATTTTCAAATCTTAGAAGAATTGGGGCTTAAGGACAAAGCGGAGTCTTAGCTAGGAAAAGTTTAATAAATGTGATTGTGCTGGTTAAGAAGAACTGACCCTGGAATTTTACACTAATTTAAATTTTGAGCAAAATAAATTAGATATTTTTTTAAGATTAGAAGGTGACCTGTATGAATTTGATCATAATGTTATGGAGAATATGTTTGAATTCTTTAAAACTAAAATTGTTAGATCTCATAAAGATTTTATTGCAAAGACATATTGGAAGAAATTAATTGGACAAGAAGTGTTTGAACCACATAATGCACAAAGTAATTTACTTAAGAGTCCAGAGATTTACTTTTGTATAGATTTATGTTTCATATTATTTTTACAAAGAGTCAAAGCAATAAGTGTTCAAAAAATGATTTTTTTTCTTGGTGTATGGATAATAAGACTAAGGTATGCACTTCTTCACATATCTTCCAAACAATAGTTGCTTCGATTAATAAAAAAAAGTAGTTATTTAGGTATGGGATTTTTGGTTACCGCTTTGGCTCAATATCATGATATTTTTGTAAATGGACTAACCTCCTTTGCTTCTGATTTCTTTAATAATACAAATTTAATGATGGAAGAAATTACGGAGTCCCAAGGTATAGAACTCCATCATCTAAGCTCTCGTTCTACTAGTAACCTTAGGAGCGGATAGATAAAATCTAGTTCAACCCCACAGTAGCATCATGATGAAACTTTGAGAGAAAATTTTTATGAGGAAGAGGAAGGTTGGAAGATGTTTCTCAACAAAATGGAAGAAAATTAAAAAATTGGAGTGAAAAATGGAAACAATAGTGTCATAGTTGAAGTAGGTGGTGAGACAACAATGCTACTAAATAAAAAATTTATTGAAGCATTTTGTTGTGTGAGGAATCGAAGTTCCTTCCAACACTATCACCATCATAATCCCTATTAGTTTTCTCCCCATATTTTTGTTGGATCACCTAAGGCCCAGGTATTTACAATACGTAGAGAAATAGACCATACTACATAACAAGAAGTATAATCAAGATTTCACAACATGTGCGAAATTACCTCTTAACGTGGATTGGTATTTGTTTTCAGATTTATAGACGTTGTAACACAAGAACGTCCTCTACGGGTATCCACATGAGGATGAATGATTTGGGCAGCCGCTACTGTATGCTAGCCCGTTCTAAAACACTTTAGAATGCCACACAATTCTTCTCTAGGAAGAAGAATGAACTGCTAGGTCTAGGTAGTTAGGGTTTTTTGTCTCTCCTCTAATGAGACATAAGTTCTTTATTTATAGAGAAACCCTAATCTCTATTCCTATTAGGAATAAGAATATCATAATCCTAAACCATTAGGATTATGGAAGCCCAATAAGTTTCGACTCATATTATATCTCATATAATAAAAGCCCGACAACTTAATTGAATCTAGCCCAATAAATATATCCACATATATTTATTCAGTTCCTAATAAATTAGGCCCAAGAGAATAAGCCCAAATCATATCACTCTCTGTGTGCGACCCTGTAGGCTCATTTGATGTTGGGAATGGGAATGGGCTTGATCACACTTCAAGGCCCATAAGTCATAAGTGGCCTCTAGTAAGACATTATGACTACCCAAATCAAATAAGGATCGGTAATTCGATTTATCCTGTAACCATGGTTATAAACTCATTCCCTTGGTAACATGATATCAAGATTACTCACAAGGCATGGTACATGTCAACCTTTGATTAATCATAGTTTCTTAATTCCCAAGTTGACTGACTATAACAAACAACATTGATGACTCCTCATCAATTCATTTGAGCACGACCATGTATTTCTTCAGTCATACTTTTCAAGAGGCCCAAATGATATCTCTCTCATTTAAGAGAGGTACAAATCCCATCTATTTCATTCACATCCCTCCGCATGATTCATTTAATGTCCAACATAAGACTACTTGTTATTCGGTTAAAGATAACTTAGTCTAATGTCAAAACACTGAATTCCTTATATAGGGAATCGTGATGACATCAGGTTAAAGGACTAAAGTCAAAGCATATTGAGAATCACTAATGACATGAAACCAAGTAGTGTTCTCTCTGTGGGTCAGTCCAATATATGTTCTCTAACATATATCTATGTATCTGATTTGATAACTCATATCTATGATCAGTAAAATGCGATCACCAATTAAAACAAATACTAGCCTTAATTCATTATTGTTCCACCAATAATGATCGACTAGGGACATTTTAGAATAGTATTATAATGCTTATGGTTTTACTATCAAGTCACATACTTGATGACATAAGCCTAATACTATTCATGGAATGTAAATCACATTACGAAAATAATATACATGCATATATAAAAGAATACCTCATAATATATTATTAATAAGTCAGATTGTCAATACAAAAGTCACATATGTCCATTGGCCTAGGGCACACTAATAACAATCTCTCACTTGCACTAAGCCCAATCAGTCAATTATCTAATACCCATGGACCTTGTATGACTCTCATGCTTAGGTTGTGGAAGAGGTTTAGTAAGTGGATCGACAATGTTGTTATTTGTAACCACTTTGCATATCTTCACGTATCCTCTCCTAATGATCTCTCTAATCAAAGGGAAATGTCTGAGTATGTGTTGGATCTATGATGTGAGTTTGGTTCCTTAGCCTATGCTATAGCCCCATTATTATCACAATAAAGGTATATAGGACTTGCAATACTAGGAACAACTCCAAGCCCAGTGATGAACTTCCTAATCCATACAACTTCCTTAGCTACATCCAAGGTAGCAATGTACTAAGCTTTAGTTGTAGAATCAACAACAGTGTGTGCTTTGAACTTTTCCAGCTCACTGTACCTCCATTCAAATAGAACACAAAACCTGATTGCAATCTAAAATCATCTATGTTAGACTGAAAACCAACATCAGTGTAACCATTGACAACTAGCTCTCCTTCAAGTCCTCCATAGACTAGGAACATATCTTTAGTTCTTCTCAAGTACTTAAGGATATTCTTAACTACTATCCAATGACTCTCACCATAACTAAATTGGTATCTACTTGTTATGCTCAAGGCATATGAGACATCTGATCGAGTACATAACATGGCATACATGATAGATCCAATTGCAGATGCATATGGAATCTTACTCATGCGCTCAAGCTCTTTACCTGAAGTAACACAGTCCTTTTTAGAAAGCTTGATTCCATGTGACATAGGCAAGAATCCTCTTTTGGAATCTTGCATACTGAACCTTTTCAGTACCTTATCTATGTACGTAATCTGACTTAGGCCTATAAGTTTTCTTGATCTATCTCTATAGATCTTAATTCCTAAAACACTGGTAGCCTCACCTAAGTCTTTCATTGAGAAATGTTTCCTTAACCAAATCTTGACACTCTGTAAGGTTAGAATATTGTTTCCAATGAGCAATATGTCATCAACATATAAAGCTAAGAAGACAACAACACTCCCACTAACCTTTTTGTAAACACAAGGTTCATCTTCATTCTTGACGATTCCAAACTCTTTGATAACTATATCAAAACGAAGATTCTAGCTTCTCGATGCTTGTTTCAATCTATAAATGGATCTTTAAAGCTTGCACACCTTTTTAGAATTATTAGGATGGACAAAATCCTTGAGCTGTATCATATATACATCCTCAAGTAAGTTTCCATTAAGGAAAGTTGTTTTGACATCCATTTTCCATATCTCATAATCATAGTATGCAGCTATGGCAATAAGAATTCTAATGGATTTGATCATGACTACTGAAGAAAATGTTTCATCATAATCAATTCCATGAGCTTGTCGATAATCCTTAGCAACAAGCCTTTTTTTATAAGTGTGCACATTTCCATCCATGTCGAGTTTCATTTTGAAAACCACCTTACATCCACTGGTCTTTAAGCCATCAGACGGATCAATCAAAGTCCAAACTTGATTGTCATACATAGATTGCATCTTTGCTTTCATGGCCTCTTGCCATTTAGTAGATTTTGGACTTTCCATAGCTTCTTAATAGGTTGTGGGCTTATTATAATCAATAAGCATCACATTATCATCATCAATAATAAGAAATCCATATCTCTCGGGCCTATGACGAATCCTATCAGATCTATGTAGGCCTTGTGTTTTTGAAGGCTGCTCATCAACAACTTGTGAGCTTGCTCTAATCTCCTTCTCAGGCTTAATGTCATTTTGTGAAACTTGAATTTCTTTAAGTTGTGCTTTACTCCCACTGTTTCCTTTAGAAATAAATTCCTTTTCCAAGAAAAGACCATTTTGAGCAACAAACACTTTGTTTTTTGATGGGATGTAAAAGTAATATCCTTTAGCTTCCTTAGGATATCCCACAAATAAACATTTTTCAGATTTGGGTGCCAACTTGTCGGCAGTAGGACGCTTCACATAAGTCTCACAACCCCAAATCTTTAGAAAAGATAGATTAGGCCATTTCCTAATCCATAACTCATAAGGTGTCTTTTCTACAACCTTTGAAGGAATACGGTTCAATATGCATGCTGCGGTTTCTAAAGCATATCCCTAGAAAGATTTTGGAAGATCAGTTTGGCTCATCATTGATTAAACCATATCTAATAGAGTTCGATTTCTCCTTTCAGAAACACCATTACATTGAGGAGTTCCTGGAGGAGTCGATTGTGAAACGATTCCACATACAAATAACCTCCTCGATTAGATCGAAGGATTTTAATTATCTTGCCAAGCTAATTTTGGACTTCATTTTTTTACTCTTTAAACTTTTCAAAAGATTCAGATTTGTGTTTCATTAAATAGATATAGCTATATCTACTGAAATCATCTGAAAAAGTAATGAAATACAAATAACCTCCTCTTGCTGATATGCTAAAAGGACCACATACATCAGTGTGTATAAGGCCTAATAGCTCATTAGCCCTATCCCCTTTACCTGTAAAGGGGGCCTTTGTCATCTTGCCCAGTAAACAAGAACCACATGTCTCAAAAGATTCAAAAGAATCAATGAATTCATCTTGATGGAGTCTTGAGATGCATTTTTCATTTACACAGCCTAAGCGACAATGCCATAGATAGGTTAGGTTCAAATTGTTAGATTTAAACTTCTTGGTATTTATGTTATAGATGGTCTCATTTGCAAAACTCAGTGTCTAGAGTATAGATGCCATTTAATTGACGTGCAATGCCATATAAAATGTCATTTTTATAAATGGAAATATTTCAATTCTCAATAGAAAATTTAAGTCCATCATTCTCTAAACAAGCAAAAGAAATAATATTCCTACTCATAGTAGGTACATAATCACAATTCCTAGACTCTAAAATGAGTCCAGTAGAAAAAGTAAGATCATAGGTCCCAACGGATAAAGCAGCAACTCTTACTCCATTTCCTATGCGTAGGTCGATCTCACTAGTAATGAATCTTCTAGTCCTTCTTAGATTCTACACATTAGTACAAATGTGAGCTACACCTCCAGCATCCAATACCTAAGATGCAGAAGGAGTAAAAGTGTCTAGAGTATAGATGCCATTTAATTGACGTGCAATGCCATATAAAATGTCATTTTTATAAATGGAAATATTTATATTCTCAATAGAAAATTTTAAGTCCATCATTCTCTAAACAAGAAAAAGAAATAATATTCCTACTCATAGTAGGTACATAATCACAATTCCTAGACTCTAAAATGAGTCCAGTAGAAAAAGTAAGATCATAGGTCCCAACGGATAAAGCAGCAACTCTTACTCCATTTCCTATGCGTAGGTCGATCTCACTAGTAATGAATCTTCTAGTCCTTCTTAGATTCTACACATTAGTACAAATGTGAGCTACACCTCCAGCATCCAATACCTAAGATGTAGAACGAGTAAAATTGGCCTCTAAAACAAACATACCTAAAGAAGTAGTCGCACTATTCTTCTTCTCTTTCAGCTCTTCCAAATAGAGTTTATAGTTCCTTTTCCAATGACTAGGTTCATTGCAATGGAAGCAAACTCCTTCCTTGGGTGCCTTAGTCTTAGCTTTAGGCTTGGGCTTGGACTGGGGTACTTTACCTTTGCCCTTCTTCTTGAATCCCTTTCCCTTTTGAACCACAAGAACTTCATTGGTGGTATTAACCTTTCCTTTTAAGTTTTGTTCAGCAGTCTTGAGGGACTTCTCCAAGTTGTGCATATTATAGCTAAGAATGAATTGATCATATTCATCAGTCAAAGATGCTAGAATAAGATTAGTTGCCAATTCTTGACTAACAGGTGCACCTAATTTCTCAAGATGATGAATATAGCTCTTCATCTTGAGAACATGAGCACTCATAGATGTACTAGGAGTCATCTTGCATGAATTCAATGCCTTAATGGTTCTAAACTTCTCTTGGCGTGCTTGCTCTTGAAACATAGATTTTAGTTGAGCAAGCATGTCATAGGCTTCCATTTCCTCCAAATCCTTCTGAAGGTCAGAGATCATGGCACCTAACATAAGGCATGATATATTCGTAGAGTCATTGATATGCTTCGTGTAAGCATTCTTTTAAGCCTTAGGTGCATTTGCTGGCAATTCCTCAGGGATGGGTTCTTCTAAGACATAAAGCTTTCTTTCTTGCTTGAGAACAATTCTCAAGTTCCTATACCAGTCTAGGAAATTTGTTCCATTAAGCTTTTTTTTCTCTAGGATAGATCGCATAGATAGGTTGTTGGATGGAGTGGATGCCATTATCTACAATATTATGCAAAAAGTGTCAACATTCTTATTATTAAGAGGTATAAGCTCCCACTCAATTTAATAACCCTTTATTTGAAAGTGGAAAGAAACAAGATCCATATTTCGCTAAGTCCTAAGAAAGCTTTGGCTTAACACTCAAGACTTAGTTATTTAGGTAGAAAACTCTTTTCAATTACAACACATGTAACTCTTGATGGGTTTATATTAAATTACACCTTATGTACTGCATGTATGTAAAACCCAATCTTATGCCCTAAGCCTAAAACCGTTTTGATTGCTTAGTTAAGTTTAACTATACTTTACCTATAAATAGCACCATTATTCAAATGACTTCCCTACATGATTCTCATATGCTTTGCTTTAGCAAAACCCACATAAGGATAAGCTAGAGATAAACATGGGTAAAGTTTTACGAAAGGTATATAAACTTAATATTGTCGTGAGGATCATTCTTAGTACATTAATTATGAAGGTTACTAATCCTATTAGTAAGGGTGTTTGTCCTATGCTAGTTCTAATCCTATACTACAATATAATTGAGTATATAAATTAGAATCATAGAATAGTAATTTACACATGCATATAAATATTCAAATAATATAAATAAAACATATATAAAGCCACCCAAAATATGTAACACCTAATGAAGAATCACGTTTTACAAACGGCAGTCCCAAAAAATTTAATCCACGGTTTATTAATAAGGAAGTTCTTAAATTTTCGAATCCATATCATATACAAACTCTTAATAAGGAAGTTCTTAAATTTCTTAAATTTCTGAATCCATATCATGTATGAACTCTTCTTCTTCCCCTTTTAGTATCCTTGCCAAATATGGATGGAAGAGGTTTCCTATTCTGAGTCCATGTCTTACATGGTGGAAACCCTAGCAGCCGTCACCTAGGCATCTTCGGTCATAACCCTAGATGCCACCTCTAAAGGAAGTTTCGAAAATCAACATGTGTCTTGGACGAAGCACTTTTGGCCGAGACAAACATGATAGAAACATCTCCATGCTCGAACTCTTCCTTTGACCTAAACAAACCATGACCGAAATAAATCTTGATGTAATCAACTTCCATGGCCGAAACTTCTTTCTTGTCATATAATCACATTAGTACCAAGAGAATAAACAAATCCGAAAACAACATGTATGAACATAAATCATATTCCTATCATGCATCCCAATCCGTAAGTACATATAATCAAAACATGCATATTTTTCAACTATACAAAAGCACAAGACCTGGCTTTGATACCACTGTTGGATCGCCTATGGCCTGGGTATTCACAATATGTAGTGGAATGGATCATACTACATAACAAGAAGTATAATCAAAATTTCACAACATGTACAAAATTACCTCTTGATGCGGATTGGTATTTGTTTTCATATTTATAGACACTGCAATACGCGAATGTCCTCTACTGGTATCCACACGAGGATGAACGATCTGGGCAACGGCTAATGTGTGCTAGCATGTTCTAAAACACTTTAGAATGTCGCACAATTTTCCTCTCAGAAGAAGAACGAATGGCTAGGTCTAGGTGGCTAGGGTTTTTCGTCTCTCCTCTAATGAGACATAAGTTCTCTATTTATAGAGAAACCCTAACAATTTTTATTTATTTTCTTTTTTTGTTAAAATTTTTATTTATGATTGCTTTTAGTTGTGTGTCATTTTCCACATTGAGGAAAATTTATTGTTCAAGTGTGGGGATTTATAGTATTTTCACTATCATTTGTGTATGATTTTGTATTTAAACTTTTTTTGGTTTTTTATTGAGTTAATTTTGTTGTTGCAAGATGTTACATTGTTTAAAGCGTGCATTTGAGTGAATTTTTTAATGGCATGTAATTGAAAGGAATTAGCTTAATTATGAGCATAATCATTTAATTTTTGCAGTTGTGTTTTCTATGTGAATATACATGTCAATTAGGATGTTGCACCTATTCTTTCATTTAGGTGAATATACATGTAAATTAGGATGTTGCACCTATTCTTTTATGTTATGACACTTATTTGAATGCAATTATGATTGAATGAAGTTAATTTGGCAGCCATCATTAATAACCTTTCATGGGAATGAATTGACTAGGAAGAAATGAATGTAGGTTAGAGTATAAAAACACAAAATTGAATAAATGTGCTAAAATAAATTTCCTCTCTCGCTAGGCCTTTATGAAAAATTGGCGTTAAGAATTTAATTGGTAGTCAGCTATGAATTATGGTGTAACTGAGTAATCGGGGGACATTAACGATCGATGTTTAACTTTTTATAAAAAGGCTAGAATGACACTCTAACCAAGCTAGAAAGAATGTAACATAGTTGAGTAATGGGGGAAATTCATGACAAAATGTTTTCGCTTGCATCAAAAGACTAAGTGATAATTAAATAAAAATAAAAAAGTGGTGCTTTAAATAAAATTGAAGCCTATTGATCTTCTTGTGAAGTGTCAAGAAATTTACATAAGGGGGTACCTAGAGATGGCCTACCATTTAAAATTGGTAAATGAGAATTAATATATGCTTACCAGTATCATAACTATATAAATAGGGTGTCAATATTTCAATTGAAACATATATTTAAATCAAAACACTTGAATTTGAATGGAATAGATTAGTGTCTTAGATCTTTTTGAGTGATTGATGCTGTTAGGGTAAGTTAATTCCATTATATTTTATTTCACTGTATAATTATTACATTGTTATATAACTGTGTGATTTGTGTTTTATGTTTTGTTTATTTTTTGGTGTTAATATTACTTAGGGACAAACAAAATATTATGTATAGGAAAGTTGATAGGTATGTTTTGGAGTGTGTTTTCTAGGTTATAGAGTATGCTATTAAGTATTTTTAAGTGATAATCGTATGTTTAAAACTCATATTTACGTTTTTGTTAGTGTTTTGTGTTTTTTAATGATCATTGATTAGGTCAAAATTTTATTCTTAATGCATGTTTTAGGGGATGTTTAATATGTTTGGATAATAAAATGAGACAAGAAGAAAAAAAGAAAAAGCTGGAAGAAGAGGACTATCATGATCATGCACTTATATGATCATACAAGATTAAAGCTGGAGCAACCAGGGATCCTTAGTCACAATCATGATGTGCATGATCATGCAAGTTCATGTAGATGTAAGATAGTGCATAATCGTGCAAAGGTAGAATTTCTACGTAGTGAGTTTTTTATATTTTTAATGATTTGGGGTTATTTTGGAACAAAAACAAGTGAGAAAGCCTTACAAAAAGTGCTAGAAGCACTAAGAAGTATTTAAGGTAAGAAAAACACCAAAAGTCTAGAACTTCTAATAAAGAGATTAAAGAGGGAAAATTTCCAGAAGAACAAAGCTACAAAATTTTCCAGCTCAACGATAAGAAGGGTACATCCAAGATTCAATCTTTTACTATTCTTTTCCTTTCCTTGTTCTTGAATGTTGATTATGAACAATTTTGAATTTATTTTAGCTATGGACTGCTAAATTTGTTTTAAGAATTACTCTTGAATTTTTTATTAGCTTTTATATCCTTGATTTAACAAACATAATTTATGGTAGTCATTGTTTTAATCTTTGATCTGAATCGAGACATTAGGTTGAAATATTTGTGTTATGATGCACAGTGAAAGCTCGTACCATAATAGAGCTATAAATATCAAATTAATAGGTAATTAAAGTAAGATTGTACTTGTTTAATAGTTACCCATAGGATGGCTTTAAATCCAATTAGATTGTTAGGAAAAGTTTTGAGAGATTGAGACGTTACCATTCAATTCTTATCTATTTTAATTGAGGTTACTTGGATAGCTCGAGAGACAGGGTAATCATAATTGTTGGATATGTAAGGTCAAATAATATTAAATAAAGAAGGTCAGGTGAAAACAAACAAAGATAAAAGTAATTCCTAAGTTGTTATCATTGATTAATCACAAGTTTACTGCTACTTAGTTAATTGTTCAATTGTCCATTTTCTTTAGTTTAGTTTACTTTCTTGATACACTTATTATATTGTTTACATTAAGTGTTACAAAAATTTTTAGCTATCTAATAACAATCCTTGTGGGAATGATATTATTATAAAGATAAACCCATATAGTTACGACATAGATCGATTACTCCAGCTTCAATATTGCATGATTTTATAGGTGCATAATTGTGACAACCCTCTTCCTTTAACTTCTTCTTTAACTTTTCTTGAAGTTCCCTGTCTTAACTCATCATCCAAACACGTTAAATATCCTTTAAAACATGCATTAAGATCAAAATTTTTCCCAATCAATGATCCGCAAATAAAATACACAAAACACTAATAAAAACATAAATCTAGTTATAAACATATGATATAACCTAACAAAATACTTAATGACACATTCTACAACCTAGAAAACACACACTAAAACATAACTATCAACTTCCCAACACTTAAAACTTTGCTTATCCCTAAGTAAAACTAATATCACAAAATAAAAAAACATAAAACACAAAACACAAAACACAAAACATAAATTATACTATCATGGTATAAAGGCCTAAATTCTAATGAAATTAACTTACCCAAAAACATCAATCACATAAAAATCCAAAAAACTTACTCCATTCATATTCAAGTGTTTTGAATTAAATATACACAACAATCAAAATATCGACACTTTATTTATACATCTATGGCACTTGGAAGCATTCTCAATTCTTATTTACCAATTTTAAAAGGTAGGTCATCATTAATCTTGTGTATGGTGTTCCTTATGATTTCTTGAGGTGTATTCGTAAGATATTTAAGAATTTTGTTATTCCTTTCAATCTAGATGCCTACTAAAAGATAAGCTAGAGCTATGAAAACTATCCATCCATTTCCTTCATATATGTGTTTGAAACAAGCACTGAACTCTGTAATATCAGACCAAACTATAATAGGATTGTTTATCACACACAAAACCATTATAGATTTCTAGATTTTGTTTGGGTAAGAGTATAAAAAAAATAGGTGATTGTAGGATTCAACTTGACTCTTACATAGAGACTACCAATTAAGAATGAGCATGACCTTGTCTAAAGTGGTTAGTTTTAGCTGGAAGCCTTGCCATAGTACGTGAGCACGTTTAGGACTGTTATTTTTGCACCGTATAACTTGATACCAATTCACTTAGGAATATTCCTCTTTATAGATGAGCTTGACTGAGTTAGTGGAGAAATGATCTAACCTCTCTGATTTCCATTGGATTTTGTCTGCCTACCTTGTTAAGTTGAAGTTAGTAGTTAAACCACACTTGAATTGGAATTCTTATTTAAGTAATGATTTAGTATGGTTAAGCCGTAAGCTACATTAGCATCTTGACTGATGGAATTATTAAACATTTGCAGTTAAGGGGAAGGTAAATGAAGTCATAAGTGGACCATATATCAAACTAGAAGCTTAAATTCCCCCCATTTCCCACTTATTAAGCACAATTTGGTTTAAGTTTATCTTTGGATTTTCCAATTTTCCTTATCAAAGCAGATGCATTTTAGGGATCTTGAAGCACCATATGGATTTCTCCTTTATATAGTATGTATTAACCCATCTCTACCATGGAGATTGCGTATCTTGTAGCAATCTCTATATCTTTTTGGTAAGCATAAATAGATTCATTAGTTTAGAGGTCATGACTCTAGGTCCTCCTCTCTCATGAGGTAGGCATGTTTTAGTCCATTTGATTTCGCCCACTTTAGAATCCAATTTTTAACTAGACTAAAGAAAGTTCTTGAAGATTTTGTCAATTTTCTTGGAGATGTATATAGGAAACACTATATGGGATCCTTAGTGAACAGCTATAGAAGATAGGATTAGTGAGAGTTCTTTATGGCTCCAGCTATTGATCCTGTTGAGGATTTTTGTCAATTAAGAACTTATAGACACTAGAGGATGGATTAGTTGAAGATATAAGAATTCCTAGATAATAGATAGGAAAATATTGGATTTTGAAACTAGTGATTAATGCAAAGAGAGATGCAATGTTGGTTCCACTTCTGTATATATATAAAGCACTCTTGTTGTTATTAATAGATAATCTTGACATCATGTTGAAGAATTTAAGGGCAGTACTGAGAGAGGAGATTGGATTACAATCAGTTTTACAAAACTTAAAATAATGATCTCCCACTTTTTTCATTTACCATGGAATTTAAATCTGGGATCTCTATCCACCACTTTGATAAGGAGCTTGTTGAGTACTTCCATTGCAAGTGAGAACAAATAAGGGGAAAGAGGATCCCCTTATTTGGTTCCCCTTTCACTTTTCATTGCCTTTAAGTGTACTCCATTAATCAAAACTTCAAAGGTAACATTACTTATGCATTGTTGTATCCAAATAATGGAATGTGTAAGAAATCCATAAGCATAACTAGTCTAACATTTCATATATTTTTTAAAAGTCCACTTTCATAGCACAATTTTTGTTACATTTGCTTCTTTTGTAATGCTTGAGTAGTTCTTGAACAATAGAAATATTGTCACTAATGGATCTTCCAAAAATATATGCTCATTGAATGTAATCTGTGTGATTGGGAAGTATGGCTTTCAATCTCAGTGAAAACACTTTGGAAATAACTTTATAACCACTTTTGTAATAAGCTATGGGTTAAAAATCTCCAAATTTTATGGGATTAATTCCCTTAAGAGCCAGTGTGATCATGGTGCTATTGATTTCTCTTAATAATCTTCCTTTTGTTAAAGAACTCCTTCATAGCCTCCACCGCCATCTTGTTGGTAATATGCCAAGTTTTGAAGAAAAAAATGCATTAAATCTATCTAGATTTGGAGCTTTCTTGGGATGTAGTGTTTTAAAGACTTGGTTGATTTCCTAGATGGAGATTGGTGCAAAGAAAATGCTCCCTTCATTTAGGGATACTTGATCTTGGATAATTTCTTTGAATAGTCTAAAAGAGGGCAGAGAGTTAAACCTTGCTCCCAACATACTAGTGAAGTGATCCTCAACTGCTTTGATAATCAAGGACTAGGATTCTAGAGTGGAACTTGAGTGACAAACTCGTTGAATTTGATCTATATGATTGGGAAGTATGGCTTTCAATCTTAGTGAAAGCCCTTTGGAAATGACTTTATAAGCAGTTTTGCAAGCTATGGGTTGAAAATATCCAAAGTTTATATGATTAATTCTCTTAAGAGCCAGTGTGATCATGGTGCTATTGATTTCTCTTAATAATCTTCCTTTTGCTAAAGAATTCCATCATAGCCTGCACCGCCATCTTGTTTGTAATATTCCAAGTTTTGAAGAAAAAAAATGGCATTAAAGCTATCTAAATTTTAAAGACTTGGTTGATTTCCTATATGGAGATTGGCACAGAGAAAATGCTACCTTAATTTAAGGATACTTAATCTTGGATAATTTTGTTGAATAGTCTAAAAGAGGATAGAGAATTGGACCCTACTCCCCACATATTGGTGAACTGATCCTCGACTGCTTTGATAATCAAGGGCTAGGAATCTAGAGTGGAACTTAAGTGACAGATGGAAACAATTATATTAGAAGCATGTCTAAAAGTAATTGCTTTATGGAAAAAAGTTGAATTCTTGTCTCCATACTAAAGCTAATTCACTTTATATCATTGCCTTAATGGGGAGCGATGGAAGCTCAAGGCCCAGGAAAAGATTTCAAAGCTTATTTCTCCTTGTCAATAAGGTGGATGGAAGTGGGATTGTAATAAACAGTTGACTGAGAATGTTCTAAAGCTTTTTCTTATTTTGGAGGTTGGATGATTTTTATTTCCTATGTTTTGGGTGGGAAAAGCTTGACTTTTTCTTTTATAAATTGGTGCTTCCTAATGAAATGAATTGGTTAGTACTAATAAAGGAGACAATAAAGTCACTTTCCACCACATTAAAAAAGCCCTACAAGACTAGTCAAAAAATTGTTAAATTTAAACTTTCGCAAAGTTAAAGGCTTCTAGGATTAGGGAGTGATCAGGGAGCTTAGTATTAGGAAAAAGAGCTTAAGAGTGAGGGAAACATTCTAAACACTCTAAGTAGGCTAAACATCTATCTAGTTTCCTTCTAATGAAAGAGTTTTCACTATATTTGATGCTTTAAGTGAAGTAATTTACGCCATAAGGAAGATCAAAAACTTGAATGTCACTAAGACACTTCTTAAGGTCCTCAGAGTAATGTTTGTGATCTATTTTGCCTTTAGACTCATTAGAACATATTGTAGCATTGAAATCTCCTAGGATTAGCCAAGGAGCCCTTATTATAGAAGCTAGATTCTAAGTTTGGTAGATAATGCAACCTTTTGAAAAGTTTAATTAGAAGAATAGATGAAAGAAAGCTGAATGAAGATCTTTAGCTCTAAAAATTCAGCTTCTAAGTGGATCATTTGATCTATGATGTTGGAGTGATGAATTGAAATTTTGGTAGAATACTATCATTGGGATGATCATCATATTTGTGAATTAACTTCCATTCACTTGAAAAAAATCCTATAATGTCACAATTGTTTTTCTTGATTCGAGACTCCAATATGCCTAATAATATAGGCTTATTATCTATGATAAAGTCTTTTAACAAAAGTTTTTTTAGGTGAATTGAGACCCTTGACATTCCAAGCAAGAATTATCATAATGTATGGCCTATTAAGTACCTTTTTTTCCCCTTTTACTAGATCTTTTCTCACTAGCCGGGATGAAACCAATATCTTCATTTCAATCATCAGTTGATGTGTTTATGTTAGTGGGGGTAGTTAATTGTTGTCTTTATATAATGTTGCTACTGCACTCAACTTTGAGCTATTATTATATGGATTTCCATTTTCCTTTTTGATAGTATTTTCTTTACTAGTATTTGGAACAATTTGTATAGAATCAATCTCACCTCCTATATTTGTAGTTGTATATTACATCTGTATGTTTTCATTTCTGTCCAAGTCCTAAGACAATATAGATTTAAAAACTATAATAGTGGCTCTTTAGGTTTAATAGTTGAGACAATTGAGGGACTTTAACTGTATCCTCAACTAGCCCCATGTCATCATTTAACCTGAGTAATGGAATTTCCTCTAGTAAGTGTGTAATTATATCAGTTACCACATAATACTCTAGCATAATTGATTTACTTGTTGCAAGTGTAGCTTGGTCCATACATATGGGTTTGCCTACAAAGCTAGCTAAGTGACTCAATCTAGTGGTTATCTAATACTCAAGGGGAATTCTATGAATACTTATCTATAAGGGGATGTTTGATTGTTTAATTTCTTGACAATCAACTCTTGGTCTCCAGTTTTGGAGGCTTCAAATTTGTTATGAAACTTAAACAGAAAGATATATTGGCCATTGACAAGCAGTTCTTTGAATCCTAGGGACTTCCAATTATTCCAGACCTATATTTCATAACAGAAAATGAAATCCTTTTATCTAGAAAAATTCAATTAAAGTAGCAATCCAAATTTCAGCCCCACCTTTAAGAGCTTCTAAAGGTAATGCAACAATATGTGCTTGAATTTCCAGGAGGCAAATAAGAAAGTTTGAGATTATGATCAGACTCACTAATGATTTGAGTCTAGTATCTTTTGAAGGTACCTGTAAGGTGGATTTGTTAGTTTAAGGTGTAATGTTAGGGCCAATAACAGAGGGATCCAAAACTTGGGGGCTAGCTAAAGAATAGGGAAGAATGCTAGGAGTTTAGGAGCATTTTCTTAGTTGAAGGACCTGAAGCTTCAAGGCTAGAGTGTAAGGGGAAAACATAATTATAAAATTGTCCCCAGGGTGTACATGAACTATGGATGAGCACAAGGAATGGCAGAGAGTAGCAAGAAAAAGAAAAAGATGGAAGCACAGAACTAAGGAAATAGAAGTCTAGGAATTGAAATCTAGTTAAAAACCAAAAGTGCAAAGACAAAATGGGAAAGCATCATGAAAAGTGGGTAGCCATGGAAGAGAAAAGGAGTAGCTTCTCACATTAGACATTAATTAAAATCTGATTGTGTTTTTTGTTCCAACCATTCTATGGAAAAATAAAGATCACAATTTAATACAAGTTTGAAATCGTAATTGTTCATTAGAGCACTACTAAGTATATAATACATCAAGTTTATGAAGCCATAATCGATGTTATGATACTATAATGAAGGAAATGTTTCCATTTTAAGCTCACAAATAAATTATAAGATATTACTCAAATCATTGAACATGATCAAACTCATGCTAAATCGGGCTTCTGGTATAAGAAATTCATAAATGGAGACCTGGTTTAACTTAATCCATATATTTAAACATAATTCCTTTTACCAACATAAGCTTCTAATTGTGCTATAACATAATTTTTAGTTCATCCATAGAATTGACATATGAGATGAAGGGTCAAGGACTGTCACCTTGACAATATATAGGACAAATTTGGAATGCTTTTTTTGCTGCTCTGTAAGATCCAAGCACATAAGACGCCATAAGACCATCAAACATAACCAAACCAAACATGCCCAAATTCTCACCTAAGCAGGGTATGGGGATGGTAAGATGTACGTAGTCATGCCCGTATCTCTGATGGAGATACGGAGACTGTTTCCTTATAGACCCCCGGCTAAGGTAAGAGCAAAAAACAAATAACAACAAACAAACAAACACAAACACAAACACAAACACAAACACAAACACAAACACACACAAACAAACAAACACAGACAACAAAAACAAACACAAAAACAAACCCAAAAAAACAAAAAACAAAAAGATCAGACCAATGCAAGTACATCACTGTATAAGTATAACAATATATGTATATGCATGGAGACTATAACCTATAGAATGCACGTGAAACTGAAAATATATGAATACATGAAGATGTAAATATGTGAGCAGGCATAAGCAAAGATATATAAAAATTAAAATCAAGAAATTAACATAATAAAAATACCAATAAAATAAAATAAATACTAATAAAATAAAACTACACTAGGTACATAATATATATAATTACATACATATTTATATACATATATACTTCCTATATGGCCTATTCCTGATCTAACGTCTGCTATCTATTATAGCAGAGGTAAAACCTAATCATCTCTTATAGGAGACTCTAATTCCACCCTAAATGTTTTCTACTTATCTTAGGCAGAGGTCGTATCCTCTTGGAGCTTCAGTAGGAGGGTAGATGGTCGTTCGGAGGTACAGTCGACTGCAGACAGACTATCCGTCGAACTAGGAGTCTACAACCAATTTGTAGCCCTTCGACTCCGTGAAGGGCTACATATATGAATGACAGATTAAAATAATACACAAAATACATACGTATTACATTTACTATTTAAGACCACTCTAAGTGTCGACCTGTATATCTTTTTCTCCCACACTTCAGATCACAGGTCATGCTCGTAGAACAGTCTAAAGCCTACTTTACCCCTCACGCCCCTGCGCGCCCTATATGTCTAATATCGAAATTCTGCGACACCAACTGTTTCTATCAGATGTCATATCCTTAGATAGGTTTAACGCTTGTAGGTCTAGTCTGATCTGCATGTCCTCCTTGGCCTCCCTCGACCTCGCTTTCCTTCTACTTGAATCTCGTCAACTCGCCTGGCTGGTTCCATCACACTTCTTTTGTGCACGTGTTCGAACCATCGTAATCTCCACTCCCTCAGCTTGTCTCCGATAGCTACGACGCCTAACTTCTCTCTGTACACCGTATTTGGTATTATAGCTAACATCGTACAACCACACATCCATCTCAACATTCTCATCTCTACTACTTCAAACTTTCGCACCTATGCCACCCTTATATGCAAACATTTAGAGTCATAGAGCATAGCCGGTCGTATGGCCGTCCTATAGAATTTTCCTTTCAGCCTTAGTGGAAATTTCCTATCACATAGGACTCCAGTTGCCGCTCTCCATTTCACACATCCAGCTTGGATGCGACGAATTACATCACTCTTAACGCCTCCATCCTCTCGTATGATAGAGCCTAGATATTTAAAACTATCCTTTTAGGTTATCGCATGAGTACCAATCTGAACTTCTTGTCTGTCGCATGAGTACCACATTCTTGTGCATCTCCCTTGTTCTTATAGATCGGTACTACTATGCTACTTCTCCACTCCTCCAGCATTCTCCCCGTGTGCAAGATAGCGTTGAAAAGTGTGGTAAGCCATTGTACCCCCAACTCTCCTAGACAGTTCCACACCTAAATAGGTAGCTGGTCAGGGCCTACTGCTTTCTCTCTTCCCATCTTACTAAGGGCTTCTTTCACCTCCTCTGTAAAGATTCTTCTAACATCATCACACTATGTTCCCTGGGGTCTCTCTTCTTCTCTACTATCTATACCAGTGCCTTCATGTCGCACCTTGTTAAATAGGTTATTGAAGTACACTTCCCACCTGTCTTTAATGTCTTGATCTCCCAAAAGTGTTCTCCCATCTTCTCCTTTTATATGCCTAACTATGTCGATATCTTTACTCCTTCTAGTACGTGCCTTAGCGAGCTTATAGATATCTTGTTTACCTTCTTTAGTATCCAATCTTCGATACATCGCTTCATAGGCCTTTGTTTTTTCCTCTAAGACTGCTTTATTCGCTTCTATTTTTGCATGTCGGTAGTCTACCCTTCTTTGGACTCTCTCTTGCTCATCAGTAGTTGCCATCAATCTTTTGAGATTTTCTTGCTTTGCCTTAACCTTTATCTATACCTTATTATTCCACCACCATGATTCCCTATCCATTCTCCTTTTTCCAGAGGTAACTCCTAACAACTCCTTTGCCTGTTCTCGAATTCTTGTAGACATGACCGTCCATAAGCAATCTGCCTCCCCTACGCGTTCTGCCATGTAAACTGGAGCAATGGTATTGTGAAAGTTTAACATCGTATGTCCCTTAAGATTTTTCCAAGGTATCCTTTCTCGTTGTGCTCGAAGAGGTTCTCTAGTCTTATTTCTCAATGCAACATCTGTAACTAATAATAGATGTTGCGACGCCACTTTTTCTATTCAGAGCACCCTGCAGTTTCTACAACTACTTCTATCCCTTTGACGTACAAAAGCATAATCAATTTGTGTATTTCTGCCTCCACTCTGAAAAGTGATTAAGTGGTCATCTTTCTTCTTAAAGAAAGTATTAACCACCATCAGGTCATGTGTTGATGCAAAGTCTAGCAGCTCCTTACCGCCGTCATTCCTTACACCAAAGCCAAAACCTCCATGTACCTTGTGGTATCTGTCGACCCTACTCTGATGTGGCCATTGAAATCTTCGCCGATGAAGATTTTTTGTTCTCTAGGAATGGTAGTGACTACATTGTCTAACTTATCCTAAAATTCCGTTTTCTCACTATCCTCCAACCCTACATGGGTTGTATAACCAAAAACTATATTCACTGACTCTAGTCCTACAACCAAGGTTATCATCATAAGTCTATCCCCAAATCTCTTTACCTCCACTACACTGCCTTTGTATTTCTGTGACACCATAATTCCTACTCCATTTCTCTTATTTTCATTCCCTGAATACCACAATTTGTATCCTCTAATTTCCTTTGCTTTTTGCCCTTTCCATTTTGTTTCTTGAAGGCAGACGACATTGACTCTTCTTTTCCTGAATACATCAACGAGTTAAAACAATTTCTCGTTCAAGGTTCCCACATTCCAAGTACTAACACATAAACCTACATTCTGCACCCCCGCCTGCCGTTGTTCCCTACTTTGCCCCCTAATCACTGGATACAATCTCTTGTTATCATTACTACTACACAGGTCTATTATGCAATAGCAAAAATACTAACTAAAACATGAGAAAAATGATAATAAAAGTGGAAGCGAGATAACTCGACAACTCCACACTATCAAAAACGAGACACCTCGGCAACTTTGGGGTAAATACCTAGGTAAGTATATTAGATAAATCAACTAATTAAATACAAGCAATAGTAAACAATACTGATATAAATAAAATCAATATATATGAGACTAGAAGAGTTGAGCTAAAAAAAAGAAGCCCGATAAAGTGAATCGTACTTAGGGCGGCCCCAGAATGGCCGCCTAAAAGAGCTAATATATGAAAATTTTGCCTAATCTCCAGGGGATGCGTGTGGGTTACACGCGCCACTCCCGACCTTGTTTTGGGCTGCTCCGACCTAGAAATTATCAATTTTGCTAATCCTTCAATAGGAGGAAGTTTTAGAAGCCTAACTCTTCATAGGGTCAAAGGGTTTGCACAAGAGTGACACACGAATTCTGCAGATGTTCAGTTCGTTCTTTATCAATCTACAAAGATAAGACCATTAAACATCCCATAGTCAAATACAGATTCTAAATCTCATTATTAATGGTTTGTCAAAAGTTAGGTTGTTAATCAAGAATCTATGCTTTTTTTAGTTGTTCTTAACTCCTTTAAATTTAAATAAACCTGCAACGACTCAGTTGACTGTATCCAAACAGGTTTTTTTTGTCAACGAAATCATTTTACAATAATAAATGAAAAGGCATGACTTTCTCCATCTCTCCCATTGTCCAAAACTTGCATCACACTCTTTTCCTATACCACATATGTATTAAATGTTACAGTAAGATGTAACTCTGTATTTCACTCGAGTACATCTTATCTTTGCTCATAGACTTCTTCACCTTCTTCTTATAAGTTTTGAAGGAGCTTTGGAGAAAAATTGGACTGACTTCAAATGAGGCCGTATACAATTATATCAACATATCTCAATCTAAAATCTTAAGATAATAGATTATCAGTCCTATGTTGGTATATAAGGTATTTCATCTTTATGTGTCCTTCTAATATGGGATTATCTAACTTATAAGCTTCCAACATTTTCTCCTTGCAAGTGAATCTAGACTAACTCTCCTCTTAACTCATATTAATGCATAGCTATTTGAGTTTCTCATTCATTCATTATTCATCTAACCCAATTCTGTAAATCTTTGTTCATTGGACTTTGTTAGCCTAACTCTCATACCATTGATAGGTTCTGAGGGGGCTTTAGGAAAAATTAAACCAAATCCATATACAACTAAGACATCATATTTCAATTTAAAACTTTAAGGCAATAAATTATGAGTCCTATGTTAGTATATAAAGTACTTAATATTTATGTATCTTTCTAATGTGATTACACCAATTGCAAATTTCTAACCCATAACTTAAAAACTTTTGATTATTTTATTACACTTTCAAAACATCTCTTAATCTTAGGTTTCACATAATAGTAGAAAAAGGTAGCTTCTTTAATTCTTTTCCTTGTAAAGGAAGGAGTTCCCTCATCCTGGTATAGCTATAATTTTGTTTAAAAAGGCCTCTTCTTAAATCTTTCCATATGGGGAGCATGAAAACATTCAAACCTTAATTTAGCTCTTATAGTGTCTTAAGCTTCTTATTTAGCTTTATGTTATGGAGAGTAATTTATTTCTTTTTTATTAATTATTTCTCTGGTTATGGATAGAGTTTTTACTAGCTTTATGCTTTTGATTTGTATTCTAAACATCTAAACAAGAATTTTCTTTTTAATCCATTAGTTTTTTCTTTTTTGGTTTGTTTTTCTTTATAGGATTTTGTTGCTTATATATATGGTTTTATTGAATGATCTTGAGATTTCATTTGAGGGTTCCTCAACAAATTTTAAGTTCTTGGATTTTTTGTAAATATGTTGGCCCTAAAAATGAACATAAGAAGGCAAAGGTTCCCAAATGTAAGACTAAGAGAAAATTTTCATGTAGGTTCTCCCAAAAAGCTAAGGAAAATTTAGGGCTAAGAGATTTAAAATTGATTCCCTAAGCAACAGTGAGACTGAAATATATCTAGATTCAGGGTTCTCTGACCAAACTCTTTTTGAGATGGTAGTTTTAGAAACTGACATTTCTCGGAGGAACAAAACTAATCTACAGAACAAGGTGAACAAGAACCTGAATTTTGTAAAGTTAGTTCTTGAACTAGTTGCTGATAGTTTATGCCCTTGCAGCCAATCGATTAGTTGCAAGTTTATTGTATGATGTTATTATTTAATTAATAAAGGCATTCTTTATCTGTATGTACTGTGTTAATTATATTTGATGTTTTAATACTAAAGGTAAAATCGCAGGAATAATTACTATGTAGTTGAAATTATGATGAGAACATAATTTTGAGATTCAATTTACATTTATATATTATTTCCAAATGTTCCTATTTGTAGTTTCATTATGATAGGATATTGATGAAATAATAAAACCAGCACATGTTATAATCTATAATCATTTCTAATATATTATAAATCTAATGGGTCACACATAAAGAGTAGTTTAAAAGAGAAAATTCAATTTCAATTAAGTTAAACTTAATTATAAAGTTTGATAAACTTTAGGGATGAAATATGAAATATTTGATTTTATTAAAATTAATTAATTAGAGTTAGACGTTAATTATAATTGATGTATTTAATTTTAATAGAAATTAAAAACCATGATGCTTTTTTAAAAAATAGAAATAAATATAAGGAGTTATCACTCCTGCTAATTCGAGTTGAGTAATTGCTCTATGGATACTATTAGAGGCTAGACATATGAACTACTCGTGGTTGACATATTGAAAAAATTTCAAAGGATTTCAATAGGAATATCGAATCAAGTACATTTTCGTATTTTATAATTCGAGTTTATTTTTCTATTTATTAAGTTATCAGGATTTGATCAAAAATTGTACAATTTTATTTTTCTACTACACTTGTGATTCAATCACAACTAGTTACCTAACATTGGTATCAAAGCCTCCTTTTATTGTTCAAATCTTATTAAATGCTTGATTGTTATTGAATTGATAAAAATTGAGGGTACAAAGCTTGTTTTATTAAATTAAGGTTTATGATTTAATTAAAGGAGAAACTGCTTTTTGAAAATTTTGTTCCACCTTTCCTTTGCTCGTTATTTTTGTTTCTATAAATATGTTTGTGAAAATTGACTAGTTTTTCTTATTTGGTTTTATGCATGAATGGTTCTAAACTGTCCTTGCATTTACTAGAATACATGTCCTCCATCACCAAAAGCGACAGATTTTCTCCTACGTCGAATAGCTACCGGTGAAGATGTGAATCTGTGGTGAATCACTATAACACGTAGAGCAGGTTTTACTACGCACCCAGGATCGTCCATAAATGGGTTAAAAATGAAGAAAATTGAAATACTTGATTTTGGTTCCATCTCAACTTTGGAGGCCTTTTTCCTATCAGATGTGCTCAAAAGCTCTTGGTTCCTTTGTGTAGATCAATCACTGGTTCGAGTTCTAGGTCTTTCTGTGGTTTTCACAGGACGCGGGTGCTCTTACTGGGTCGGAGCTCTAAAATGCTCGCGAATTACATTACCACCACAGGAGACCACCCTTTATATATATAGGCTTCCATATCACAAGGCCGATATGGTTCAGGTACACACTGAAAGGGACCCATTTTCTACCCAAACTTTGACCCATTAATTTAGTTCATTTATTGGGCCACCTTATTACCTATAATTGGATCAAATTGTGTTACTTAACCGGTAATTTATTGGAAAAAAATCATAATTAACAACTGTCCATAAATGAGGAAAAGGACAAAATTGCCCTTAGGGGCAAAATTGTCCAACAATCTCCCCCTTTGACAGGTATTAATTTTAGTTTAAGTTTAGTTTTAAAAATAGTTTTAAAAACCCAGTTAAGTTACGCTACTGTAATGGTACAAATTTTTTTTAAAAAAAAAATTTGATCCAAGGTAATGGAAGTCCTATATTCTGTCCTTTTCGATACCAAAAGATATCGGACATATGTATCATATGTGACATAGGTCTAATATAATCACAAATACCTAATACCTCACTAACATGAATGGGAAAATAGAGTGTGGTAGACAACGATGATACTCTTATGATCTAATATGCATCATCTTTGTCTAAAGGTCTCAATTTCTCTAACTTGATGCTGAACCGCAATAGAGAAATCCAGTTTTCTCTCACCGAATGCTAAACGGAATTAGAGAAAACTTGTTTGCTCTCTTATTGGAGGAAACCTTTATGGGATTTAAAAACTTATATCCCCTTATGTCATTTGAAACTTTAAGGATATCCATATAAACTTAATGTGTTTAATGACATAAGTTCAAGGTCAATCTTTATTTATACCCAATGACCTTTAAATGCTTAAGATCAACACAAATATTAAGACTTTGATGTGTATTATGACTACATGCAAAACATTTGTAACTGAGAAAACATGGCCATATAATTGATATATATATGATAATGTCATAATACAACCAATGTACAAAAGTTTAAGGATCAAAACAAAGTAATCCCTAACTGTTGCTGTCAAGAGACTTCAACACCTCCCATACTGGATACATGTCTAGTAAATGCTGGTGGGCGAAGTCCTTTAGTTAGTGGATTAGCTAACATGTCTATTGTCTTGAAGTGCTCCACTGCAACGCCACCTTTCTGAATCAGTTCCTTTATGATCAAATACTTGACCTCTAGATGCTTAGACCCTATAATATTCTTGTTGTTGTTGCTAAACAACACTGCAGTAAGATTATCATAGTACAACTGTATAGGCCTAGGAATCGAATCCACCATAGATAGCTCAGAAATCATGTTTCTGAGCCAAACCACCTGTGTAGCAACACCATAACATGCAACAAACTCTGCATGCATGGTCGAGGAAGTGACAAGTGTCTGCTTGACACTCTTCCACAATACAACACCATCTGCTAACATAAAAATGTATCCTGATGTGGACTTACGGTCATTTGCACACATGGCAAAGTCTGAGTCAGTATACCCTGTGAGGTTCAAATTATCGACTCTCCTATATGTCAACATATAATCCTTGGTACCTTTAAGGTATTTCAACACTCGTTTGACTACATTCCAATGACCAATAACTAGATTAGCCAGATATCGACCTAGCAGTCCAACAACAAATGCAATGTCCAGTCTAGTGCACACCTGGGCATACATCAGGCTACCAATAGCACTAGAGTATGGAACATTGTTCACAGTTTTTGTTTCAACTTCATTCTTTGGACATTGTGCCAAAGATAATCTCTCTCCATGAGAGATGGGTGCCATAATAAGTCTACATTTAACCATATCAAACCTTTGCAGTACCCGCCCAATGTATGCTATTTTTGAAAGACTTAGTATGTGTTGAGATTTGTCTCGGTGAATCTGTATACCAAGGACAAAAGTTGCTTCACCTAAATCCTTCATGCCAAAATGTCTGGCCAATAGTTGCTTGACTTCATGCAATATGGTCAGATCATTTGACGCGAGCAAGATGTCATCAACATAAAAAGTAGGAAGATGACTTTGCTCCCCCTGATCTTATGGTATAAGCATCTTTGGATTTTGTTTTCCATAAAGCCGAATGAGGTTAATATCTCATCAAACTTTAGGTACCATTTCCTAGAAGCTTGCTTCAGACCATATATTGATTTGTTCAACTTGCATACTTTGTCAGCTGCAACTTGATCCTGAAAACCTTCAGGTTGTTCCATATAGACCTCTTCATAAAGGTCGCCGTTCAAGAAGGCGGTCTTTACGTCCATATAATGGAGCTCCATATCATAATGAGCCACCAATGCCATGATCACCCTAAATGCATCCTTTGAGGACACAGGAGAGAAGGTAACATTGAAGTCAATTCCTTCTCTCTGAGTGAACCCTCTAATAACTAGACGTGATTTAAAATGCTCAACTTAACCCTGTGAGTCCTTCTTGGTATTGAACAACCATTTGCAACTGACAGGTTTGCAATGTTGAGGTAAGTCAATAAGCTCCCATACCTTATTAAACCTCATAGCTTGCATCTCGTCCTTCATTGCTTCCCACCACTTATCTGCATGGGGACCAGAAACGGCTTCTGTAAAAGTAACTGGATCCTTTACATGTCTGATACCATAGTCTTGTTCACCCAAATAGACTATGTAATCTAATGAGATAGCAGGTCGCCTCTCTCTAGTGGATCTGCGTAACTACACAAGCTTTGTACCTCAGGAAGCTCCCCCTGAACAGATGTAGGTTCCTACACCTGCATAGGTAGGGCACTAGGGCCCAGGTCCACTGGAGCTGACTGTATGAGAGGTTGATACAATATGGTGGTTGTATCAGCCCTGTTAGCTTTTGGAGGTTGTTAAGGTCCTCCCTCATCATAGACATCAAATTCCAGGAACTTTTCTGTTTGTGATTCTACAGTTCTTACAGTTCTAACTCCTCCCTCTCTACAGTAGAATATATAGCCCTTAGAGTGATCAGGGTAACCCACAAAACAACAACGAGTTGAACGAGGTTGTAGCTTATTTTCATAAGGATTATGTAATCTTACCTCAATAGGGCAGCCCCACACACGAAAGTGTGCAAGGCTTGGCTTTCTTCCAACCGAAAGCTCAAAAGGCATCCTTGACACTGACTTGCTTGGGACTCTATTTAAGATGTATAACACTGTCTTTATGGCTTCACCCTATAAGTACTTAGGTAGGTTAGTCCTGCTCTGCATTGACCTTATCATGTCCTTTAGGGTGCGATTGCACCTCTCGGCCATACCATTTTGCTCAGGACTACCTGGTATAGTGAACTAGGTCACTATCCCAAATGACTCTAAATACCTGGTAAACAAACCCTTTTCTTATCCTGTAACTCCATGTCTGCCATAGTATTCCCCCCCTCTACCAGATTTGACAACCTTTATTGATCTTCCCAATTGGTTCTCAACTTCAGTCTTGAAGTGTTGGCCCCTGAATTTTTTTTATATTTGAATAAGCATGATTAGATTAACTTTGGGGTCTAGCTAGATCTATGTTGAAATTAATTAGCATGTTAATGTGCGTAAGATTTTATGACATAGGTTAATTGAATTATAGTGTTAAGGTGGTAAGATTGCATGAAGGGTATTATTGGCAAGT
>JAOSBN010000177.1:27874188-27893249 GCA_027563595.1 Erythroxylum suave | reverse complement strand
CTTTAATTCCCTTAACCTATATCATATTATCTTACTCACATTAACATGCTAATTAACTCCAAGATAAAATAATCTAGAAAAACCCTAAAATAAAACTAATCATGCTTATTTATCCAAAAAAAAATTGAGGGCCAACATCAAAGATCTTAGGTATGACCTTAAGCCTATTGATGCATCTTCGTTACGACTAGCATATATGACAACGCTTTAAGAGAAGAACCAACAACTAAAGATACGGAAGAAAAGTTAAATCGTAATGTAAACGAAGTGAACAAGTTTAAAATGATGTTCAAACAATTACTAGGTTCTCCATTTGTTAGTGGAAGTGACTCAAATAAGGACTCTTAGTTTGTAAATAATGTGTAAATATTTTTATATAAAATGCATTCTATTTTATATGTTTATTTTATTTCAATTTATTATTATTTAAAAAAATATGTCACCAACATTAATTATAAAATGTAACTAATTTATATTTCAAAATGTCTTTAAAATTGTAATAAATTAAAATAAAATTTGTTTTTAAAAATTATAATAATTATTAAATTAAAAATAAAATTGTCACGAAATAATATTAGCTACCAAAACAACTTCGTCACAAAAAGTTATTACCTCTTTAAAAACATTTACTTACAATAACAAATTAATAGCCAAAACTATTCTACTACAAAAACAGAACCATCACTAAAAACTATTAGCTACCAAAATTAAGTCGACACAATACCTACGTTTGCAGAAACGTCTCTAAAAACATTTCCCTACAATAAACAATTAGTAGCTAAACTATTCTGCTACAAAAAAGAAATTGTCACTAATTACCTACGACTACAGTTTAGTAGGGAAAAACTTTTAACTACGAAATAGAAACATCGCAAAATATTATTTACGATGTTCTTTGTTCTTGTCAGCTATATTTTTTATTGACGAATTGTTATGTTTGAAAAAGCTTTTGCTGAAGATTTTAATGAAACGTCGTGATATTATTTTGCTACCGGGATTTAGTGATGATTGGGGCGAAGATTTTTTCGTTGCAATTTAATATTTGCGACGATGTGTTATTGTTTAGCGAAGTTTTTTTGTTGTTGTTAAATATAGTGTTTGTTTTAGTGATACAACCTAAAATAAAATCTCTAATTTAGTGTGACAATCACATTACATAATAGGAAAATAGGTTAATTTAGACAATAACTAAATTAGTTTAGGTCATTTAACTTATGTTATCTTTAATGATGCTGGACCTTTAATTTATCAAAAGTGGATCAGATGTACAATGATTACATATAGTAATCTAGATTTTAACAATGAGTCAATACATGAATAACCTAGTTGGCCTATCTAAATCATTTATGCAAAAATCCAAAACATTAAACATATAATAACATAGTCAATCCCAAAAGAGAATTAAGAATAACGTTATTAGATTAATCCATGACTAAATATGTTATTCAACCTCAATATTCCCTTTGAGCTGGAACAATGAAGTTTAGTTTCTTATAGCTTCCGGTGACTCTCACAGTTCGATACACATTTGTTTATGTCATATTCATGGGTGTGTGTACCTCTACATCGGCGTATAAGTTGCAATAACTCCATTGCTTGCATTCCTTGTCTTGTTTTCACCCTAACTCATCTCTTTTTTGCTTCCATTAAATCAAATAAGATCGAACATCATTAAAATGGTACTAAGGATAAGTTTTCAGCTCATTTTGGTTCTTATTCCATAAAATTGTACCTAAAATAAAATATGAATCACAATAAGTACTTTAAGCACAACAAAACATTAATTACTAAGCATTAGGGAATAAATATATCAATAATCAGGCACTTATCAATAGGTGTAAGCAAAAATATCTTTATATTCCTTTAAGAGGCTTCTATAGGACTTCTCTTCTTTTTTAAACAAACTCACATTTAAACAAATTACATAAGACTTATTATTATTATTGTCAAGGTTGATTTCTTTTAATTTATCAATGGTTATTTGATTTCCTTTCCCTAAGCATGAGGAGCAGCCTCAACATTTTCTTCTTCTTGAAAACCATTGTTACTAGAATATTCAATGGTTATATGGTTTCAAGTCACAGCTTACTCTAAGAATCTTGTGATGAAGTTTTAAGAATAATTGCATGGCCCTCCCTTTTTAATGTTATATCCTTCTTCACTTCCCATTTGAGTTGACATTTTACATGGTATGACACTTTACTTTATACCAATTTTAATAGAGAATCAATCTTAATCAATTTCATTCATTTTCCTCTAATCCTTCTTAACTCCTAGTCTTATATAAATTGTAGTACATTTTACTTTTACTTTTTAGTTAAAAGTACACCTCATTTCCTCTTTGTGTTGTTCTCTAACTTAATTAAATATAAAGCTTCATATAGGTGGTCTTCCTAGATGATCAAAGGCATATAATCTTATAGGTTTCTTTTAACTACTTGTAATCTCTTCTTTGGCAAACATATGACAATTCGTATTATTATACATCTTTAGGTATAACAGATTTTTCACATCATATTTTAGGGCTAAGTTTGAAGATTAAGTCTTCTTCCATAATTTTTATTAATTTGTACGAGCCTTTCTTGTATTCTTTATCAAAATCAATAACTAATTTAGTGATGGAGTTCTTATCAAACCTAACCTTAACTAGAAGTCTATATACATTTAAATCAAACCACCGAATCACATGCTTGGTAGATAAGCACTTTCTTTATCTTGAGGATTTGTTAATTTGTTATTTCCATATTGGTGATTGGAACTTTAGTTCTTATAGTGTAGTCTTTTTAAATACATGTCTTTTAACTTCAACTCCTTTTATTCGAGTAAACTAAAATGTGAGTTTTGGTTTACACTCTTAGCTAATATTAATTTCTCTTTTCTTATGCTTTGCTCTCCTTACACACTTTGAGTCTAGCAGAGGACATTCAATGATGGTCTTCCATTTTTCCTTTTGTCTAAAAACTTATCTTTCCTTTATTGTGGTTGCTTCAAGGTAAATCTTGTACCAAAAAATTAAGATTTAGTTATAATGAAGGGGTTACAGTCTGCATAAATGTGGACCCTCATTGTAATACTTAAAGCAACAATAAAGCATTTAAAATGTGTACATAGATGTTTTAGGAGAATATGTTGTAAGTTGTTCTAGTATCTATTACATGCAATAAATATAAGCTCTAGTAAGAAGGTAGAGCTTGATTACTCTGATGGCCCTTTGACATAAATTTGTTTATATGGATGATTAAGTCTTTCATAATTCTTAGTAGTAATATGTTTATTGTAAATATATCATAAAAATGATATATTTGACTTTTGCCTTGTAAGTTATTCATTGAATAAAGAGCATATAATTTTATAACTTGAACCCTAATAGGAAATCCTTATTAGAGAAGTAAAGTCCTTGGCAATAATCTTGATTATTCCCTTATGTTCATAAGTGTTTCTGCATGCATTATTATGTTGGTTTTATTATTTTGTCCACCTTTATCATTTGTGTGATAACACAAGGCAATATGACATTTTTGGATACTTTATTTTCTCAATATGAACTCATTAAAAGTGATAGGACTTCTAGTCAATTGCCTACATCACTCTTCATAATTTGATGTTAAACTTCTTTTTATTGCTCTAGAATTCTTATTGATTTTCTTTACTAGACTCATTATTGGTGATTGATTTGATGTTAGGGCATCTTGTAGGCTTCTAAGTTGAGGCTATAAGAAGTTTTTAATTTCTTTGTTTTCCTTTGTTAACCTCTATATACCTTTTAATATGAATAAATGATCTAAATTGTGGCTCATCCATAGCCAAAACCTTTGGGTCAATCAATCAAAATAGAGGACTGTAAACATGTCTTAATTTATGCCAATTCATTGCACATATTTTATTACCTTTTGTATTTCTTCATTCTTTGTATAAATTTTATACTCTCCTTTGTATTCAATCAATCAAAAAATACAAATTTTCCTAACTCAGTTAATATGGTATCAGAGCCTTCTACCTTTGTTTTCTGTCTCTATCTCTCTTTTTTCTAATTAATTTTAGTTTACAACCATCTTGATTCCTATCTGCTACAATTTTTCTAATCTGTGTTACATTTATCTGCATTTGTAATCCCAATTGATTTGCCTTTATCTTCATCACTACCATTCTGCCACCTGAACCTATCACTGCAAGTCTTCTCATTTTACACCTATTTCTTTAATTCTATTCTCTATTTTGGCCAAGCCTATTCCAAAATAGACAAAAGTGACCTATTGCCACTACTCTAACCAGGCCAAACTACAATCTATGTGCTCAAAGCATGAAGAGTTTGCCAATTGTGCATATACTTTGGCGTATTAATACTGGTGACATTACTATTTGTTGATCGACTAAAAGATTGGGATAGTAAACACTTCAATGTCATCCATTCACATTTAGTATGTAGATTATGAAACTGCTAAAGAAATGTGACATTTTTTGACTAATCGATGCACTATAACTGGTCTTGCTCACTACAATCAACTATAAACCACTTTCCACAATCTCCAACAAGAACTCAGCCAATCAGTGAATGATTTTCTTACTCATGTTTATTGATTTCTTGCTCATGTTCAACCAGTATGGAACCAATCATCTCAGGCCAAAATCAATAAAGACCAATTGCATCTCATTTAAGTTCTTATAGCCCTTCACCCTTTACATGAAGCTGTCAGAGCCTTTTTGTTCCACTATAGTCCTCTTCCTAACTTGTACATTGCCATCTAAAAGACTGTTTTTAAAGAAACACATCTTAATTTGGACAAAACTCCTCAATCTAAGGTCATTGTTGCTACTGCTCATCCTTGATCCTCTAATCTAATGGCTATTGTCTATCGTAAACTAAGTACACTTCTAATCTTCTCTCCCAAGTCAGCATAACAGATAACAAGACTGTGTCTACTCCTTTGGAACTCAATGCTAAACGTACTCTTTTAGATGGTTCTTTTTGGATGATCCCATAATATACTGCCAACTAGATGAGAGCCTTGTCTTATCGTAATCTGGCCTGATATTGCTTAAGTTGTTTATTTGGTTAGCCAGTTCATAAGTGCTCCTCGTTCCACTAACTTTGTAGTAGTACTCTAGATTCTTAGATATGTTAAAGGGACTCTTTTTCATAACCTACATTTCTCTGTCCATACCCCTCTGGTGCTTTTTGCATCTTTCTGGGTTATTCTCTCATTTCTTGGCGAAGCAAAAAGTAGACTATCACAACTCAATCAAGCACTAAATCAAAATATCATGCCCTTGTTGATGCTAACTTCAAACTACTTTAGCTCCACTGGTTATTAGCTGATATAGGAGTCACTCATTCCTCTGCCACAATTCTACATTGTGATAATAGGAGTGTTATTCAAATAGCTCTTAAAAATGTTTTTCATGAACACACCGAACACGTTGAGATCGATTATCACTTTGTTTGTCATCATGTCACTCAAGGCATTCTAAGTTTGGTCTCCGTCTCCTTTACCAACCAAGCAATTGATATCTTCACCAAAACTCATCTTCCCAATTAGTTCCGCGAATTACTAAACAAACTCATGTTGGTATCTATGGGGGTTGTGTTATTGTGATTTGTGGTTCATCCATAGCCAAAATATTTGGGTCAATCATCTAAATTAGAGGGTTGTAAATATGTCTTGATTTTTGCCAATTCATTGCATAGATTTTATTACTTTCTTCATTGTTTATATAAATTTTTTACTCTCCTTTTTATTTAATCAATCAAGAAATATAGATTTTTCCCAACTCAGTTAATATAAATATCATCATTGAAGTCATATGAGTCGATGGGATTTTTGACCTTACATTAGTTGTCAAGTTGAAAGTTACAACTTTATCTTTGAAGACAATTACTTTATTTTTTATAAATTCATGATTTTTTCCTTGAGGATAAAAACATTTTTACTTTATGCACAATTAATTAATAACATCCGCAATAATTTAAAAAATCCACACTTCCTTTAGTTTCATTTCAATAAGTTCGATGAGTTTAAGAAGGTTGTCTAACATTCTTGGAATTTCAACATTTGGGAAAGGATATTATTTTTCTTACCTACTTAATGAATTCTTGCTTTCCTTATTTTTCGTTGAAGGAAGTCACCCTTGTTTCGTTTTGCACTTCGCCTTTTATAGTGAACTTCAATGACGAATTGTTTATTTGCATGACTTGTTTAATTTCATTTAGAAAGACTTTCCCCCTTTGTGTATTTCTTGTTTTCCGTTAAGCATCATATGCTCTTCAGCTAGTAATATTTTGATTGGCCAGATGTAACAATACTTTAACTCCATGTCATGTGCCTAGGTTTTCAAGTCTCTAAAAGTCTTGGCCTTTTACCTTATAAAATGTTGCCAAGTTCTTAATAAATGCCTTGATAAATATATCTAGAGTGGATGCTTTTGAGTGCTGAACTTTGCAGTTGAGGCTCATAGCCGTCCACCTACTGGTATAATCAGCAATGGGTTCAGTGTTTTATTGTTTGGTGTCTACCAACTAGACATATAATACATCAGAGTGTTGTAAAGCAGTTGAGAAACTCTCACCCGAATTGTTCCCAATTGTCAATGGAGCCTGTTTCAAAGAATAAATACCAATTATAAGTATTGCCCTTAAGTGAGCAAAAAAATTGCTTTACCATAATTATTACCCATCTTAATAAAGTTAGTAACATATACCTTCGGTTTCCCTTCTCATTGAATTATTGAAACTTTAATGGTTTATAATTTGAAGTCATCTTCAGACTATATATGCATTGAGAGTATGGGTTATCGTACTTGTAAGACAAATATATAAATAAAACCTTTTGTTTGGTTTTTTGACCATCCCTTTATTAAGCTTTCAAAGTTGCGATGTAGCGAAGACCTCTTCGCAATAGTATTTTGGCCAGATTCTTGCATTGCTTTGGCTGTTCTTGAGTCCTCACCAAGTAGTATGGCAATTGGTATTATGGAACACTGGCTTAAAGGTTATTAGCCTACCTTGTCTATTTTTCGTAATTTGTTTATGATGTAAGTCATCTGACTAACTTTCTCCTGAATCGAAGCCACAAAACCTTCCAAGATTTTTGCTACGTTCGTAACTTTCTCTTCCAGAAAGGTAGTCCTAGTTTCCGTAACCACTATGATATCATACGAATCAACTTAAGGGAACGCTACGCCTTTTTAAGGAGATCTGAGTGTCACAATTTCTTTTGTCGGAATTGCTTTGAAATGAAACCCGCCGATGCCTCCTAGAGCATCTAAGCTTGAACGTGATAAGCCACAATAGAGTTGAAGTGGTTATAGGCGTTATTAATATTGTTGGAAGAATCAGCATGGACTTAGTTATAGCGTAAATCTTCACTAGGGTCTTTATTGTGACTGACTCCAGAAGTGGAATTGAGGCTAAAGACGATATTGAAGCTTTCTCCACTTTTTGACTATTCCTTAAATGACTATTTGAAAAAATTCTTTGAATGTTGCTTTAAATCTTCTCAAAAGTGAAGGAAAGAGATGGGGAAAATGTTCCATCCAGTTGAAATTTTGTGTTTGACTAGATAGCAAAAACAAAGCATGTTATAAAATTAATTAATAATTATTATAATTATGAATGTCAAGGCTTGCTCGTCTCCGACTCGAAATCAGCTTAGACTTGGCTTTTTTTTTTTAATTTTGCGCATCAAGGCCAAGCTCTGGTGTAAACTACCCAGTTTGAAGTTTAAAATTTTTTTACTAAAAATGACATTGTTTTTGTTAAAAAAATTAAAAATATATTTAGTTAAATTTTGAGTTTAGTTTAAATCCGATCATAAAAATTTAAGTTGAGCTGGAACTTAGATGGACTAATATCTGCCTCGGCCCATTGTCACTTCTAATTATAATAGAGTAGTTGCTCTCAAATAATCTTTTAATTTTTGTTTTATATGAACGTTAATTGACTTAATTTTGCACGTACATCCTGTTTTTCTTTATAAAGTTACTTGATTTATTCTCACATAAATATTAATAAATTTGTTGTATTCTCTCCCTTTGTAACCATAACAAAACTTCAAAATATTTGGAACTTTTGAAGCATTTACGGAGTTGCAGTATAATTCAAAAATATTTTTGAGCTTTTTGACATTCATTTGTGTGTCATAAATCATAAGGATTAAGAGTACTTTATGACATTATTTAAATGTCATATGTTACCTTATAAGTGACTAACAAATTATTTCCTTTAAAATCCTACTTAATTTCAAAAAATTACACTACAGTAGAACACGATTTTGGAAACGGATAATTTTGTCACTGAAAGACAATATACTGTTACAACAAAATTTTACGAAGGTAAAAAATCGTCAAACAAATGATTGCAAAAGCCCGATAGCAAATAATTATCTCCGACGTTTTCACAAAATCGTCGCCAATTAATTTTGCTGCGAACATGCGTCCATCACAAAAAGGAATAGGCAAGGAGAAACGAAATTGTCACAAATGACGTATTGCAATGTCTGATTTTGGTGGCTAAAGGTAATTAGTCTCGTTGGCTTAGGCGTATGTAATAATGTTTAAGGATGATTTATTTTCATAGTAAAATATATTTAGCTACGCATTTGGAAACGTAGCTAAAGGTTATTGGAGACGTTTTGAGAAGCGTTTGGTGAAGATTTTGTATTTGTAGCTAAAAAGTTTTAGTAACGAATTTTTATTTTTAATTATACTTTCCTATTACTAATTTATCCTTTAGTTATAATTACTAATAACATTTTTAATTCCTGTTATTATTTTTAACATTGTTTGAATTATAATTATGTCACATTTTTAATTACTTTTGGTAACATTGTCTGAAAAATAATTAAGTAAAATAAAATAAAAAATTTTCATAATTTAAAAATTAAATGCATTTTATAAAAAATAATATCTAATTAAATGTTGATTACAAAATTTAAGAAAAAATTTATGGACAAACTAAGACTCCTCATCATCACTACTACTTACATAATTTGGCCCAAGTATTTGTTTGGCCATTTTTTAAGCCTGGTCAACTCTCTTTCAGTAAGGTTTAATTTTTGCTCATTACGTTGTAATTTTTCTTCAGTACGATCTAACTTGTCTTCATTACATTGTAACTAAGCCTTAAGTGACCGATTCTCCTCTTAAAGTGTTGTTACATATGTTGATCGTGACAATGATGAACCAGTTGGCTTATGACCATACCAAAGACCTTTAACATACCCTGATCTAGTACCAAGGATGTTGTTACAAATGTCATCCATATTAGGCTCATTTTTGCCAAACAATGATCTCTACAACAACTCCTGCATCTTGTCCTACAATTTAAAATCCAAAATCGAGATGTAGTTCAAATATTATCAGTTAGTATTACATAAATAAATAAACTTTAAAATTAAAATGTTTATACTTACATAATTATTATGCACTTCTTCGAACATTCAACCTTTACCTTCCTTGTAGTGTATCAGTTTGTATAGTGTGATCCTGTCACACTCTTGTACATGTAGTTGAGTCTAACTTCAGTATATGAATTTAAAAATTTGAAACATAATAGATTATATTGTATTTACTAATATAATAACAACTTATAAACAAAGAACTTACAAATTATTGTCATACAACAACAAATGATTTGGAGCTGGTGTTGTGAGGAGTTTTCATCTTTCCTCTGTTAACTTTATCTTTCTCATACTTTTCCTAAATAAGGAAAAGAAATAGTCATTAAATGCGAAAACAAAATTAATGGAAGCAAATGTGAAGAGAAAGAAGACAAACCTTAACCTTTGCTGAGGCGTAATAATCACATATTTCACTACAATGTTTTAGAGTCACTAGTTCTAAAACATGTCTCCTTGCCTCCTCATCCGAAGGAAAAGACTTTTAATATTTATGAAGTCGATAACGATGATTTTCACCCTTTGTTTCAACAATGACCTCACACAACTATAAACTTCAAGGTTCTCAATATCAACGATATTACGCTTCATCTATGAACAACACGCATGTACAAGTTAAATTAATCTTGAAATATGTAAAACAAAATTGTATATAGTAAAAATTAATCAAAAAATTACTGAAACTTTGTCCAAAACATTTTCTAGCAAGTTGTTTTCCTTTAACTACTTGACATGCTGAAGATAAGACTATTCATTCCTGACAATAACTCCTAACTCACTACATAATTTTGCCGATTGAATCTTATCAACAGGATAACATTGTGTGGGGTTGATATGTGTTTAATAGTCGATATATTTAATCATTTACACTTAGCGATTATTGGCATGAAATTGCTTAAGATACTTACTTTAATACATATATGATTTTAGATATAATTTGGAAGTAAAGAAATTAAAGTGAATCGAAAGTACTACATTAGGGCTATTTTTTGAAGATCAATTTCTACTTATCTTCATGGACCAAAAAGAAGAAAATTAAAAGACAAGAAAAATAACAATAATACACAAAAAGGTGGACAACCAGCCAAATAAAACGACTTATGTGCATATGGGAAGTTGAGGAAAACCAAAATGCAATGTCCAAGGAGCAGCACACTTTAAGTAAAATGACAACATCAAAGAAGAAAACGCAAGGCAGCAGGTTAGACGTAAGAGAAGAAACGCCAACGTTTTGGCCATGACAAAAGAAGGGGTTTTGGTGTGAATAGTAAGGGTGGACCAAAAAACCCAAGGTTTAATTGTTAAATCAAACACACGGTGGAAAAAGAAGAGCGAAGGCGGCTTAGTGTGGCTTGAAAAGAGAATAGGAGTGGCGATAGAGAAAAGAAGAGAGTGGCGATAGAAGAAAAACAAGAAGAGTGGCACAAGTGAAAAAGAAGAGAAGAGAGGTGCGAAGGAGTGAATAGTGAAAGTGGTCATTGATATTAAGTCGTTACATCAGTAAATAATGCTTAGTGAATATTGCAGTGAATAGTGCAGGAGAGAAAGTTGCAGCATCGAAAGAAGAACACAAAGGTTTTCGATTGGAGATGATTTTTGTGAGGTTTAAGCTTTTTCTTGGGAGACTCATAGAAGGCTAAACATTCTTATATCGGTATAGAGGTGACATTGACACCGATAACTCGGGTTAAGCATTTTTTTATTTTATTTTTTTCTCTGATTAGGAATTGATTGTGTTATCTTGTGTTTATTGAATTGGGTATTGAATGATGATGTGTCAATGCTCTGTTGAATCATTTTTCATAAAAACCCATTACTATAATCGAATATAATACATAATTTTTGTATTCCCGATTTATATGTAGTGACTAATAGTTCCGAATTAACATAACATAGGTTAAATAATCCAAGCTTGTGTGATTATTACCTAGATTGGTTTATTTTTTTGAGGAAGAAAAACGTGAAGAGATGTTTAAAATATTTAAACAAGGAAGACAAAAGGTGAAAAGATGTTTGAAATATTTCCCGAGTGCATAGACTCAACCAAGATTGAAAGTCTGGGGATAGGGAAGGAGCTAAATGGGAACGATTATTAACCAAAACCCTATCCTAAAGAACCTCACATTGAAGAACCGCAAGTGCCACCTGAAGATTACAATTTCATCATGTGAGGGGAATAAGGAGTCGAACAACCAACCCTAAATAAAAGTGCTTCTTGGGAGGCAACCCAAGGGAAGTAAATTTCTTTTCTTTAAATTTTTGCATTTCTTTTGTTTATGCATGTGTGTTTCTTTGTTTGTTTATTTTTGCTTATTTTTAAGTCTTCAATCAAAATTAGAGAAAGAATAAAACAAACAAAGAAATATTTGCTTGTTTTCAATTACTTCTAGGATTATTTAATCATAAGTAGAGAATGAGTTGACTAGAGAATTTCATAGCAACTTTGCTCTTGTGATTTGTTGATATGCATATTATCTTTAAAAAAGTAGTGACTAGTGGAAGACAAAGCCGGTGAGATTTTAAGCTTTATTAGATTGAAACATCCATATCAGTCTTATTGTCTTTTGATAATGTGTGATATTTATGACATGTACATCCTGATTTTGAGTTGAATTTCTATTCGAGACCACATTTTTTATCACATGCATTAACATGGAAATGATTAGACTTTCTTTTTTTTCCAAAACTACATTAGCCAAATAGCTACCCTATTGACATGATTTTTCCCTTGATAAATTCCTTTGAGTTTTATACTTTTTTTGTATCAACCACTTTATACGCTTTACACTTAACCAAATGTCCTACCCAAGCTATAAAACTAGTGGAACATTTGTGGTCGTTGAGTTTATGAATATACAAAATTCTAAGTGTGGGTGGTTCATATGTATGGGTTTTTATGATGTTGGGATATTTTGTTATGTATTATCATTGAAATTCCTATTTTGTAGTTTATTTTAATTTTTAGAAGGAAAAGAAAGAAAGAAAAGAGAAAAACAAAAAAAGAAAAGAAAATGAAAAGAATGAAAAAATGAAAAAGAAAAAGAATGAAAAATGTTTAAATAAATTTATGAAAAGAATGAAAAAAATGTTTAAATAAATTATGAATGCATCTTTCTATAGTTGTAATGAATGTGATATTTGAGTATGTTGAATATGAGGTTGATGTTGACTTGGAAAGTTCACTCTTATGGTTTCAATATATTGTTGGATATAAATTGTATGAGTGATTATTTCAGATTGGTATATGCTTCATGTGGTCTGTGTGTGAGAGTTAAATGAGGTTTTGAAATATAAATGTTGCATTCGTCATAGCTGATGGTACCTAGTTTTTTATGAGTGTTACTTTGTTTCACTAGTTTAAGGCTTTTTATACTACTTGACTTAAATACATCTCACCTTACCTTTACCCAAATTACAGCCCTAAAAATTCCTTTGATTTATGATTTTGCATGTGAACATTAGTGGTGGAGAAATGAAATGATATGCAAAGTTATGGATTTTTATGATCATGAATGGTGTTGAGTATACCTATAGATATATTTTACTTAAACACATTTTCCGAGTCTACCATTAGATTGCTTGGTTTTTAAAGATGATGCTTGTTGATTGATCATGAGTAAAAGCTTGGAATGTTGAGTTCTTACTATGAGTTTTAAAAGTCATTCATCTTTGGTTGTGATTATATTGTCTTTGAAATATGAGAAATGAGTCAATGTTTTTAGGACTTTGAGCTTAATTTTAATGTTTTACCTAAGGACGGTCAAAAACTAAATATGGGGGAAACTAGTATGTGTTTAATTGTTGATACATTTAATCATTTATACTTAGTAATTATTGACATGAAATTGCTTAGGATACTTATTTTAATTCATATATGATTTAGGTACAATTTGGAAGCAAAGAAATTAAAGTGAATCGAAAGCACTACATTAGGGCCTTTTTTTAAGATTAATTTTTACTTGTCTTCATAGAGCAGGAAGAAGAAAATTAAAATATAAGACAAAAAAATAAAAATAATACACAAAAAGGTGGACAACCAGTCAAATAAAACGACAACGCATATGGGAAACTGAGGAAGACCAAAACATAAAATCCAAGGAGTATTGCATGTCAAGTAAAACGACAACAACAAAGAAGAAAACACAAGGCAATAGGTTGGATGCAAGAGAAGAAAAGCATGTTTTGGCTAAGACAGAAGAAGGGGGTTTGGCATGAATAGTAAGGGTGGACCAAAAACCCCAAGGTTTAATTATCAAATCAAACGCATAGTGGAAAAAGAAGAGTGGAGGCGGCTTGGTGTGGCTAGAAAAGAGGATAGGAGTGCCGATAGAGAAGAGAAGAGATTGGCGACAGAAGAAAAACAAGAAGAGCGAGCAAGTAAAAAAGAAGAGAAGAGAGGAGTGGAGGAGTGAAGAGTGAATAGTCAGAGTGGTCATTGTTATTAAATTATCACATCAGTGAATAGTGCTTAGTGAATAGTACAGTGAATAATGAAGTAGAGAAACTTGCGACATTGAAAGAAGAATACAAGGGTTTTGGGTTGGGGATGATTTTTGTGAAGTTTAAGCTTTTTCTTAGGAGACCTATAAAAGGCTAAACGTTCTAAAACTAGTTCGGAGGCAACATCAACACCGATAACCCGGGTTAAGCATTTTTTATTATTTTGTTGTTTATTTCTTCCATTAGGAATTGATAATGTTATCTTGTGTTTATTAGATTGGGTACTGAATGATGATGATTTTAATGCTCTATTGAATTATTTTTCATGAAAACCTATTGCTAAAATTGAATGCAATACACAATCATTGTATTCCTGATTCATGTGTAACGATTAATGGTTCTGAGTAATTAGAGATAACATAACATAGGTTAAATAATGTAAGCTTGTGTGATTATTGCCTAGATTGGTCTATTTTTTGATACGTAATATGGTTGTCCTGATAAACTTAGAGAGCTTATTCTAGGATTCTTGATAGCTAGGGTTAATTAACGAGCACTTTGTGATTAACTATGATCTAAGGAAAATTGGGATTAATAAAGCTTGTTGTTAATCTACGACCGATAATTGCTAAGAGAGATAAAAGAACAACAAATCAATGAATTGTACTTAATTAGGGTATAGGTCAAGATTGAAACAAAGAACCAAATCCCTACAAAATTCCTTAATTTTATCATTTTCTACATGTTTTCTTTAATTTGTTTTCTTTAGGTTTATTTTATTTTATTTTCTTATTAAATCAAAACCCCCCATTACCTAAACATTAATTGATTTCATTTCATAAGCTATCCGAACACTCCCTGTAAGATCGACCTAGACTCACCACTACTACAGTAGTAGTCTAGTTATTTTATTTTGACTAGCATTACGATGAGCAGGTCAGGGGTCAATATTTACAAACAACTTGTTGTTCATTACAATATTCATGCGTTACAACTTAGCACTTTTAATGATACCTCTACCTCTTTTTCTTATGCCGGTATTGGAACCTAACAACAAAAGAATAATGATAATAAAAATTATATTAAACATGTAAATATATATTTGAGCATAACTAATTATAAGTGATTAATAATAACAGACCTGAAGATCCCTCAGTAGGTAGATAAAGGTTGTTACTGACTGGCTTCATCGGTGGATGAAATCGGTGGTTGTTATTCGATAAGGTCAGATTGATTTGGTTGTTGTGAGAGAGGAACATTTTCGGTAGTTGCCACCCTCTTTCCCTTTTTTCTACCAAGTGTCATAATATTGAATATCTATAAATGAAATATCAAAATTATGCATAATCTTTACTCAAACATCAATATTCCACATTAATATAAGTCAAACATGAATATTTTGTAAAATTATAAGTTAAACATCAATGTTTTGCAAAAAACACAAGTTAAACATGAACATTTCATATAAACATAACTCAATCACTAACATTCCGCTAAAACATAACTCAAACACACACCAACATTCCGTATGACAAAATTGAACCACAAACCAACTTTCCGCAATAACCTAACTCAAACACACACCAACATTCGGCATAACATACAACACTCACCAACATTCCACATAACATAACTCAAATACCAACCAAAATTCTATATAACATAACTTAATATCATAAATCCACAAATGCATAACTCAAACACACATAAACATTCTGCATAATATGAGACATAGACTAGCATTCCACATAATATAACTCAAGCACCAATATTCTGCATGCATAAGGGAAACATAAGCAATCCATATAAATATAAGTAAATGAACAACATTTGCATAAACATAATTCAAATATCAACATTTCACATAAGCATAAGTAAAAAATCAACAATACATATTAACTTAAGTGACATATCAACAATACGGATTAACATAACTCAAACATCAAAATAACATTTCAAATAATATAAACAATTTATTTACCTTCAAACTTTATGATTAAGATTTTGAAAATCATCATCATTAATTACATTATAATTGGACTCTTCATCACTAATATATTCAGTCAAAGTATCATCATTCTTATTAATTCATCTTGATTATGATCTTCATCTATTTGTATGATAAGATTGGCTTGGACTTCATCTAGTTGTACTATATTAGGACCAACATCTCTCTCATGGAATGATGATATATCTGCATCTTCTATTTGATTGGCTTCATTTTTGAACTTCGATTTAATCTCTTAATATACTTCACTTTCATCCTCTATGAATTGACCATTATCCCTTTTACAAAAATCAAAGACATTTTGGTGTTAAAATTTTTAAATAGCCTTCCAATTGCTACCCAATATAGTATCATTGAGGTAGAAAACTTGCTTCCAGTTGCTACCTAATATAGTATCGAAGAGATATGTATCCATTAGTTAATGGGATCCTTCCTAGGCTCATGGAGTTTTTCATAAAATAAGCCTCATCGGAGTTTCATCACCAGTTTCCAACCTATGCACCATCTTTTGTTTCTAAGAATATTGAAAACTACAACACAAAACCAACACTTCATTTGCATTGACACAAAACTCAAACACAAACTCACATACTATTAAAGCAAAACATATGGTGGACGTTAGTTGGACGACTTACATGGATAGACAGATAACCACAGAGTACAAAGAATGACTAGGTTGGTTGATTATTGACAATCTAAACACAAATTATAGCCTGCGAAAAAGACAAATTTGTATTTAATATAATACAATTTGATTCATTAATAGGCTAAGAGGGCCAAAATATTAATATTGCTCTATTTTACAGTATAAATGATTACTTGTTTTCAAAAACTAGGATAAAAGTCTTTCTCATAGCCGAAAGTCTTGATGTGTTGGACATTGTAAAGAAGAGGGACTGTAATAGGAGATTGTAAAGCTTGTAAAGAAGTTATCTCTCAAGAATAAACAGGGTCAAAAAGTCTTAGATCTATGTTTTGGAAATGCATAATTGAAATGTGATATGTTTGTATGATTTGGAAATGTGGAATTGAAATATGATATGTATGACATGATATAGTTTACGATTGTTGTCAATAATGAAATGGATAATTTGTTGTATGAAAATAAGGAACTAAAGAAGGAGATCAATGTCTTTAAAGAATCAAGTTTCTAATTTCACCTTAGGAACTAAAAACTGACTAGTGCTCTTAGAGCTTCAAAGAACTCTAAAGATAGATATAGAATTGGTTCATTTATAAAAGTCCACTATCTAATGCCAAGATAAAATATTTTTAGTTGTAAACATTTAGTTTATGCCTAAATCATCATATGATCAAAATGCATCTTCAAATTTTTTAAAAAAATTAGATGCTCATCCATCATCCTCTAGGTCTAAAGGAGAAGGAAAATATCATACATTCATGTGATACTTTATAAATGTAGACGGCATAACATTCAAGACAAGAATAGAGATAAGTTTCACACAAGGTCACACTTATTAATCTTCAATTTAACTTACCCTTAAAAGTTAAAAATTGTCATATAAACATAATTGCTTACCACTTACTTACCCTTATGATATTATTTAATTTTGATATAAACCCTTTTCATATTTTGTTAAGTTCATGTATTTTTATTAAAGTAGAACAAATCCACCATTGAGGATATAACACAGCCACCATTGACAACACAACATAGTCACCCTTGAGGACTTTCTTCGAAGACGTTATAGGCAGCCAAATGTCAACAGAAAATAACATAAACAATTTCTCTCTTTTCCCTTTCTTCAACAACATTAACACATATTGAGTACAATTCAACCATTATCAGTCCCAATTAATGCAGACAACTCAATAACAAAGTAAAATATGTAACTCAAACATTCTACATTTTCAGCTTCAATAACAGAGGGAAAAAAAACCCCAAAACTACTTACTAGGTGGACAAAAACCGCAGGGAGACGATGGATGACACAAAAACATAGAGAGAGGAGAAGAAAAATATTGGACGAAGTTGGTTTAAGTGGAAGAAAATTCAAGCGGGGAGAGAGGCGAAATAATCAAGCGGGGAGGGGAAGGGACTTCAACCACCTATCATAAACCAAACACTAGGACGACATCATTTTTCATCCCACAAATGATGTTACCTCTGAAGTAAATCACACGTTAGTATAGACTTTATGAACAATAAACTCCATACACAGAAGGGGGTTGAATGGTGTATCCCTTTTCGAGAATACGAAAATCTTGTTAAGAACTTCTTTTTCTTGTTAAGAAGATATCACTCAGATTATAAGAGCGTTATTATGTAATGAAATCGCAAAATAACTTCTATCTAATTGTTTAACAACAAAGTAAACTGAAGTAAAGGATAGAAAGTAAACAATGTGATTTTTATACTGGTTCACCCTAAACCGTGGGCTACGTCCAGTCCTCAGAGTTCATCTGAGTGTTTCACTATACTCCAAACAGTTACAAGTATTCTTTTCTCTTCCAGAGCCTCTTCAGGTCTCTTACACCAAGTACTCTTTCAGCTATCTTAGCCTCTCTAGGCTATCTGTCTTCTCTTTCTCTCACTAGAAAAAGATATCGTGAGTTATTATTATAGAATGTTTAGCTCTCTCAGTATCGCACAACAGAAATTCTCTTTTCTAAGTAAGCACTCAAAAATTACTGATTTCTCAAAGTTGTAAACTCGTAAAATTCACTATTAGCTCGACAGCTTCAACTACGACTAATATTTATAGCCCAACTCTCTAACTGCTTCTTAATCTTTGATAACCGCTTCTTGATTCTTGATAACCGTCATTTAGTTAAGTTTTGTAACTAACTCCAACTAAGTAACGATCCCATGTGCTACTATATCAACTTGCGTCTACATTGACTTGCATCTGCTTTGTTTTGTGTCTATGTCTTTGATTCTATGTTTTTTTGTCTATGTCTTTACCTCTATGTCTTTGCGTCTGTGTTTTTGCGTCTATATCTTTGCATCTGTGTTGACTTCATCTATGTCGACTTCATCTGCACACTTAACACACTTGTCAAAACATTCATTTGTTTCTAATATTATTATTATTTGAGTGTCATCAAAATTGATCAACATAAAGTCCTCTTGACTTAACAATCTCCCCCTTTTTAATGATAACAAATAATCATAATTTTATAAAAAAATAAAATTGAATGAATTTTTATTCAGTTGATGAATGAAATAACAATTGAATCAGAAAACATCAAATGAATAA
>JAOSBN010000177.1:27821275-27855337 GCA_027563595.1 Erythroxylum suave | reverse complement strand
AGAATCACTTCACAATTGTCTTTCATCACTGTAGAATTGAAGAACATGAATGTGCATCGACCATCATCTTCAATGGATCTTATTGCACCCAGTTATGATACTTGTGGGTTGATAATGCACATAACCAGTGTTTGTCCAGGTCGGTATGAGGAGGTGTCAGCAGTGTATCCGGGAAGAACAAATCAAAAATGGGACCCTTACTCCAACACTTACAATGAGGGTTGGAAGGTCAATCCAAGATTTAGTTGGAGGAATGAAGAGGAGAGAGCTCCAAACAGATTTCATCAAGGAGGAGGAGCTGGTACTTCCACTAACCCACTCTCCAACCCACAGCAAGCTCTAGCTGTCCTAACCAAAGAGGGCACCAATCAACTGCTACAAAATATGATGACTTTGATGAAGGAAAAGAGGAATTTTAACACCAATCAGTTCAATGCACTAGCCACGCTCATCCAATAGGATTCCTCTAAAACAGATGCTAGGTTCAATTCTTTAGAGAAGAGAATGGAGCAATGGGAGACAAAGGCAGAAAATATCAACTCTTATGTGACCCAATTGTCCAACAATTTGAGCGAGAACCAAGCGAGAAGTAACATAACAATTGCTTTTAACACTGTGATGAATCTAAAAGGTCTAAATGCAATTGCCTTGCGAAGTGGGAAATAAGTGCGGTTTACTAATCAAGAAAAAGAAGCATGTGATAAGAATATTGAGAGTTAAGAAATTCCTCTACCATAGGAGAAAATCAAGAAGTCTGAAAGTTTCAAGGAAGAGTCGTTATTGAACAAAAGGAAGTCGGCGTCAAAGAACAGAGGAGCTACTTCAGAGAGTTCCAAGGACAAATATGAGCATAAGGAATCTAGCAAGCATGAAGCCAAAGGTAAGGAGGTAAATCTTCAAGACCTTCCTTTTCCAAATTCATATTTAATGAGCAAGCGTATGACTGAGCATAAGCATGAAAAAGATATAATTGATTTGTTTGGAAACGTTGAAGTCAATGTTCCCTTGCTTGATTTAGTGAAAAGAGTTTTGGCCTATGCTAAGTATCTTAAGGACTTGTACACCAACAAGAGGAAGTTTAGGCCCAATGAGAGAGTCCAAGTGAGTTTAAATATGTCAGCCCTGTTTAAACCGCAAATTCCTGTCAAGTGTCAAGACTCTAGATCTTTTACCATTCCATGCACAATAGGGAAAGTTACCATAAGAAGAGCCTTGTTAGATTTGGTGGCAGCAATTAATGTGATGCCTAAGTTTGTCTATCAATCATTAGGAGTTAAGAGTTTACAACCTACATCTGTTGTGTTAGAATTGGCTGATAGATCATTTAGTCATCCAGTGGGAACTATTGAAGACATTTTGGTATAGGTAAAAGGTTTAGTTTTTCTAGCTGATTTGTATGCGCATGATATGTCTTCTAAAGTTGTGCAGGATACTTCCTTAATTCTAGGGCGACCATTCTTAAGGAGTGCTAGCACCATGATCAGAAAGAAGGAAGGTAAGATCACCATAAAGGTGGGCAATCAACAGGTTAGCTTTAATATGTATGAAGCTATGAAACACCCCTATGAGGACTATTTGCTTTTAGGAGTGAACATGTTAGATGTTATGGTTGATGATACATGCATTGAATTTTAACGGTCGATGTACCCATTAACTGATGATTCCTTAGAGGAAGCGTTTTCTGCTGATGTTTCAGGTAGACTACGGAGTGAGGACGATAGCAAGGTATTGGAAAGTGGTCGAGTTACCTTGCCACAGAATGGCCATAAGCAAAACGTCTCACAGGAGTTGAAGGACCCACCTTAAACATCAGGTTGTTTCTCTTCTTTCACATACAATGTACTTCAGCATGTTGATTGAAAATGAGATGATATTGTTATGTATGAGTATATTGACTAAATGTGGGGGAGGAACTTAATCAGTAGGAATAGGTTTAGCTTTTAGTACGATTTAGCTCTAGTTGTTTCGTTTCAATAATTCATCCTTCCTTTTGAATTCTACATTTTAGAGAATGCATGTCACATCTTTCATGATCAAGGAAACTGGTGTAGATAGTGGGTTGAATGTTGTGTTGAAATGGTTAAGGAATTGTAAATGAGATGAGTATCCCTTATAATTTTTCATGTCTTTTTCCCCTTTTGTGGTTCGGGAAATCTATGCCTCGGCATGGTACTTTTGCTGTGGTGTGGATTGATTATTTCGCCGTGACGGACCTATCAGTCGCCGCAGCATCATGCCTCTCAAGCACCTTCGCCACAACGCGAATCACTTTTTCGCCGCGGTGAATAGTGGTATGCAGTCTTGCCACAACGTGATTTAATTCTTTTGCCGCAGTGAATACGTTCGCCGCAGCGAAAGACCTTATGCGCGAAAATTTCCTTGTGAAATTCCTCTTTTACCCTTAATGTTCTTTAATCTTTCGTATGCCCTTTATCTTTTTTGTCATTTTATCTATCCCTCTTTGTACACCTATCGACCCCTTCTTTCCCTCTCATTTTCATGTATTACATTTCAACTACGCCGTGGTGAACCCAAGTAACCAAGAGATCTCTTTTCGTTGTATTACTCTTCCTTCTACCAGTCCTTGTGTGTTGTTTGTGCTCGTTTCCATCTCACCCTTCTTCGTAAGTATCTTCCTTTTCATTTTGTTTACCTTCTTTTAAGTTTTTGTTGATTAGAATTCATTTTTCATAGCAAAAAATCACTTGTTCATCGCGGCGTGGAAGGCGATAGACCCATTTCACCGCAGCGACATTCCAGAGTTTGATATTTTAGTGAATCTGTGTAATCCTTATATTTATTTTTCTTGTTTTCTATAAGAAAATGCCTCGAACCAAGAACGCGTCCCACCAATCTCCTACTTCTTCATCTGATTTCTCCCTTTCCTCTTCCTCCACCCATTCCTCCCATCCATCCCACTCCTCAGCTCCTTCTACTTAGCCAGTTGATCCTGCATAAACTGCCTTAGTTGAGCAAATCGATGCTAGACCGATCCTTAAGGAGTCTCCCTTTCCCTTGACCCACTTAATAATCTTTTTATCCGTCAGATCGTTCATTCTTAGCTCCAAGGATTAGTTCACTCCAGGGATCAGGGAAATGACATATTTATCCGTCATTTCTACATCTATGCCCGCTTTCATGAAACACTAGAAATTAATTTCTAGGATGTCATTGTCCCTACCCTTTCACTGCCGCCGCTATCTATGAGCATTACGACTTGCCCCCCATCCTACGCTGCCACTATGAGTAGCTTATCCACAACTACCCCTGGGATGATGTCCTGCATACCCTCTGTCCTGAGGGTCATGCTTGGCATCAACCTCGCCTCTCTCAATGCTATCTTAAGTGTTCTGACCTCCGCTCTGAGGCCCGTCCTTGGTTCCACCTCATTTGCAACAACTTCCTTCCCACCTCCCACCTGGCATACATAACTAAACAACAAGTCTTTTATTTATATCTCCTTATGGCTGGTCACACAGTCGATATAGCCTCCGCCATTGCCTCTGCCCTTCGTGATTCCATCACCACAGCACATCTCAACCATTCCATCATCTTTCCTCACCTCATTACTGACACATTCTGAGCCCATAATGTCCTAAAATATGCTAATGATAGCTATTTCAACCTGGCACCCTTGTTTAGGTATGTGCGCCTATGACAACCTCCTCCACTGCCACCACCACCCCCTTCCGAGCCCTCCTCCATCGCAGATGTTGCTGCTTCCCATTCTGATGCCTTATCTCGCGAGGACACTCCGCCCACTCGTGCACCTACTGATAAGCACTCGCCTATCGAGTGGCTACCTTGCAGGAGACCCTTCTTCAGGTGACAGCCCGTTAGGAGCAGGATCGTCAATATCACCAGCAGATGGACGCTTTGATTGCTGCGTACCTACATTTCCCACTTTCTTTCTAGGAAGATGACCCCATTGACAACACTGGCACATCAGAGGCAGACCCTTCGGATGCTATGGCGGATTCCACTAGAGATTAGTTCGAGTGAATTTCTCTTGTATTTTCTTTTTGTTATTATTTTTCTTTTAGTTCATTAGTGGGATACTCAGATCCTTTTGTACAATCTGACTTTTTGCAACCCATTGATAGATGTATTTCTTTTTCTCCTTCCACTTTATTCTTATGGCACTTTCAAATTCCATCACTTGTTCTTTTTCAATGAGGAAAATGTGTTATTTAAGTGTGGGGGAGCTTTTCTCATCTTATATCTCTTGTTTGTGGCCCATTTTGGCCATTTATATGTTTGTGTTTGTCATTTATGCATACCTCTAAACTTGGCGAATGTCAAATTGAGTTTCTGCCATTTTTTGGCCGTGGCGTACAGTGCCTTCACCACAGCCAACTCATTTCTCACTGCGGCAGTGATTGCTTGATAGATTCACCACGGCGAGCTCATTTTTCGCTGCGGTGTCACACTGTTGCAGGACCAATTTATGTTAAGAAATTTGCCTCAATTTAAAATTCTCCGCCATTCGACTTTTGTCACTTTTTTTTGTCAAAGAATTTATAAGCTTCAAAGTGATTCTTGAGTTTTTGAAAATACTTACCATTCTTTAAATGATAGTCAGATTTGACAAATTTTATTTTCGATGTTTTCAACACAAAGTAAATGAAGGCATGCTGATAAAGTACACTTTATGTTTTTAAGACTTGAGATTGTTCATGGAGATATTACCCTTGTTGGAAGGATATTTGGGCCCAAATTTTTCAATTCGTGTGCATCTGCTTATTTCATATCTCTCTATAACTTGTTTCAATTCTTAATCAAAGCTTTATAAACTAAAATTTTGTTAACATGATAGCGGCATTCTTTCAAAATCCCTTGACCCAAACACAATCCGATAAAGTCCTATCCATTGCTAGCCCCTTGAGCTATTATTTTTTAGTTCATGCAAACATCTTTGTATGGTGTCAATAGGTTATTTTGTATTTAGGTTCTACTTATGTGCTCTAAAGAAAGAAAGAAAGAAAAAAAAAATATGTATGTGTTATATTTATGTTAAAAAACAAAAACAAAAACAAAAACAAAAAAAGCAAAGAAAAAGTATCATTTTTGTAAATATTGTCTTGCTGTTGACATCTATTTCATAATTATAGTGCATGTACTCACATTTTTGTCTTCCTTCGTCCATTCCATCCACTTCATATAGCTTTTCGTGCATTACAACCTTGAAAAGTCCTCTTGATTTTCAAAATTATAGTACTTGTAGTGGAGAAGTTGGACTGTTACAAGCTTATGGTAGAGAATGGACTAAGTGGATTTTAGAGTGAAAATATCCTTAAACATAAGTGAGATGAGAGCAAACACTTTACTTTGAGTGAAATCTCTTTTTGCTCAATGTCTTGGATTAAACTTTTATAGTGATTATTTTCTTGGCACTCTTTCACTCTGCTTTAGTTGATCTCTGAGAAAGTGATTTTTGCCAATTTCCTGTTATTGTTTTAAGCATGGTAAGAATTTTTCATTTACACTTGTTTCTCTTTGACTCTTATAAACTTTGTTCAGGAGTATAAAGGTCTATATGTGGGGGAATTTGATTAAGCCCAAGTTTATTATCTAAATTGGCAACACTTTTTTGGCCTTTACCATGCTTTTCGACTCCTAATTCTTAATTTTGTGCTTAAATTGATTATTGAGTGTGCACTTTTATTTTATGCAATTTGATAGTAAAAATTGTCACAATTGGTATTAATTGCGTCTTTTAAGTTTTCTAAGAACAACTGATACTGCAAATTGCTATTTTTGATTGTAGGATGCTCAAGGAGAAGGGAGTCAACATTCTAAATTGGAGTCAACAGGAGATAACCTTCGGGAAAAGTTTGCCGCAGCGAGCCTAACTATCGCAGCGGCAAAGAACGAAGAATTAGGCGAAGCTTTCGAGAAAAGTTCGCCGCGGAGAAGATTAATTTTCTTGCTACGGAGAAGGATTCAGGAAAGATGCAACGCCGTTGCGAGCCTGCCTTTCGTCGCTGCGAAACGTCAAAAAATCGACCATATTTGGGAAAAAACCTTGACTATTTTGACCCGACCTGCGACCCTACATTTTGAAACATGCCAAATTAGGTTATTAGGGGAGAAGACTTGATAGAAATACATTCGGGAGAGCCAACACTGACACTTCTTATCTCACTCTCGACCTTCATCTACCACCGATTTTCTTTAGTTCTCATCATTGCTCTCATCTGGTTGTTGCTGCCATGGATGTTATCGGTGTGTTTACAGTAGTGAGTGCTCTCGGAGTGATGCTTGGCTAAACATCATTTCCTCTTGAAGATGTGGCGATGGCTTGAGTTCGGTGGACTTTAAAAGGGAGTTATTTTACATTATCATATTTGATTACATTGTTATAAACTCCTGAGTTAGGATTTATTCCTTGTAGTTAGATTTTTCTTGATTAGAGTTTAATCAAAAGTTGAACAATGCACTATGTTATGGACTACTTTATATAGAACTTGGATGCTTAATATATGAAGTTTCATATATATCTTTTTGATGATTGTGTTAATGCTCCTTTATTTGCCTAGTTGTGTTTGATATTGAGATTATGCTTGATCCATATTGACCACTTGCATTAACTTGCCCATTACACGTACTAAGATGCATTCAACAAGGTTTTAAGAAATGGAGTTCATTGATTAAAACCCTAGACATAAAGATTTTTTTAAGGTTTATCATTCAGAAACTTAGTGAATTTTGTTCCCAAAGATTTGTTTAGAACCATGATAGCCAATGCTCGTTTTCAAGAGGATTTTATCACATTTGATCATTGTTTGAGTTTTCACTTTTCATTTCCCAAAATTCTAAAAATACCTTTTTACACACTTTTCTTTCATTTAGTTCAAGTCATTTAGTTTAATCAAAACAATCCAAAACCCCACCCTTAATTAACTTAGTTTGCATTTCCTAACAATTAGGCTAGCTTAGATCATTTGCTCAGGTTCCAATTAAGTGAGACGACCTGGGGTTACACTCTATATTGCAGTCATTGGAATTAATTTTTTTTTCGGTTTCCAAGGGTGTGATTGAAAGACTCAACCACATAGCCGATCAGATGTTTTATGGACTAATGAACGAAGATCCTAACACACAAGTAGTGAACTTCCTTGAAATATATGATACCTTTCGGTACCATCAGATGTCCAAAGATGCAGATAGAATTAGACTTTTCTCCTTTACCTTGGAGATAGAGCAAAAGATTGGTATCATTTCTTTAACCTGGCCAATGTCACAAGCTGGGATCAACTAGTTCATGCATTTTTAGATAAGTATTTTTCCTTTACCAATTCCATGAAGATCATCAAGGAGATTACTAATTTCCAAAAAAGTGATAGGAAATCGATTTGTGAATTATGAGACCGATAAAAGGATTTGAAACAAAAAAGCACACATCATAACTTACCTAAGGAATTCTTATTGCAAACATTCTATAACGGAGTAACCTCACATACAAAAGGCATGATTGATGCAGCTTCACGAGGATCACTGATGAGAAAGACAGTTGGTGAAGCAAAAGAGCTAATAGAGGAGATGGCGAGTAATAGTTGCCTATGGACGAACAAGCAGAGTGAACAAACCACCACTTTTTAAGAACAAAAAGGAATTGTCGTTATCAATCAAATGATGGAGATGCAAGCTAAAATTGACAACTTAACTCAACAACTCAATAACATGAAGGCATCATCCTCAGCTTCAGTAAAATTTATGCAATTAAAGTGTGAAATCTATGGGCAACTGGACCGTAATACAATGTATTGTTTCTTGATGAAGGAGACTGATTCAGAGTTAGTGAATTACATAGGAGCTCAATATGGACAAGTAGGGGGAAATAATCCTTACTCTAACACTTACAATAATGGCTGGAAGAATCACCCTAATTTCTCATGGACAAATAATGCTAGAGGATAGTTCAGACCTCAAGGATAACCAGGCTTCCAACAAGATAAATCAAGCTCAATGGAATCCATGTTGGATAAGATTTTAGATAAAATTGTGATTGAACCTAAGTCTTCTATATTATTTAGTGATATTTTCAGTGTTTTTGTTATACTATCTATATTATTTAGTGATATTTTTAGGGTTTTTGTTATACTTTTCGGCTCCTTTTGTTGGAAATTGTGCTTAATCTAGCTCAAGAGTGCTTGTTTTGAATTAATATAGTTTGAGGGTAAAATTGTCATAATTAGTTGGTGATTGCACTCACTTGGCTTCTAGAACAATTGGTATTGCAAACTATTGCTTTTCATTGCAGGATACTCAAGAAGTGGAGCTAAAAGTAAAGGCCAAGAAATTACTGAGCCATAAGATCAAGAAAGAAAACCTTTCGGGAAAAGTTAGCCGCGGCAAACTCATTAGTTTGCTACGGCAAAAACTTCGAAGTAACAACCTTAAACCCGGATCATTTCTGGAAATTTCACTTACCCATGCATGTGAACCGACCCAAATACCAATAAAGAACCCTATTTCAGGATAAGTAAGGAGGAGGTGGTAGGAGGTAAAAATCATCCACTTCCTGCCGCCTAAAATCATCCACTTTCTTTCATATTTTTTTCTCTCTTGCGAACTTTAGCTTCTTCCATTTTCTTTCCACTGTCAAACCTCCACTATAGGTGATTCAAATTTATTCCAAGTTGTGAAGCTTCTGAGTGCAATGTGTGGCTAGGTGTTTCTTTTCATCTTAAAGGTATAACAATGGCTAGAGTTCAATGAGCTTAAAAGTGGGGTAGTTTAATCCATGGTTCAGCTATAAATTTATAAAATTATGGGTTAGGATTTGTGATTTGTAGTTGAGCTACTTAATTATAGTTTTAATCAATTGTTGGATATCCTTCATGTGTATTTTGGATTGGTTTATATATGTAGAACTTTGAGCTTAAATATATGAAGTCTCACATATATCTATTTGTAATCTTCTTGGCTCTCTCTTATCTTGCATGGCTATGTTTGATGTTAATTTGAATCTGGATTTCATTTGACTTATTGCATTGGCTAATCCTACTACACACATTAAGAGCACTTAACAGGATCTTAAGAAATGGAGTCCAATTAAATAAGATCCTGGACTTGAAGAGTACTTTAAGGTTTACCATTTTGAAGCTTAGTGATTTCTACTCTTGAATAAATAAAATTTGAATTATGATAACTGGAGCCCACTTTCAAGAGGACTCAATCACTGTTTAATCTCTTGAGCTTTTCATCTTTCCGTTTTCTACTTCCCTAAAATCCAAAAACATTTGTTTTGCATTCAAATTAGTTCAATTAACAAGTTCAAAAGCCAATTCAATTAGTTTGCATAGCATGGCATGTAGGTTAACTTAGGTCCAATCATTTCAGGTTCTGATTAAGTGAACGACCCAGGGTTGCAACCTATTGTGTAATTCTTGGATTACTTTGATTCATCCTCCAAAGGCTTAAAGGATAGGGTAAGATCAAATGACGACGTTGCCAGGGAACCAAGCAATTGGTTCTTTAGGTTAACTTCTATCATTTTGTTGGTAAGTAGGGTTAAGAGTCTTTAGATTGCATTTCAGATAGTTTAGCTTCACACTTGTTAATAGTATAGGTTTTCATCTTGTATAGCATCTAAATTTTTTGAAATACAAACAAAGATACTGATTTTCTTCATTTTTTCATACTTAGCATTCAACATCTAAATAGTTCAAAGTTCTGTTTGTTGCCATCTGTGAAAGTTCACAGTGGCCAACCTTCCTACACAGTTTTGAAATTTTCTTTACCTGTGCATATATACTTTCACATACCCACACTCTTGTGTCCATCACATCTCATCTTTTTACTTGACTTTGTGAACTTGCAAGTTAATTTTTCTCATTTTTATTTTCTATTGAATTTTTCCCTTGTATGCCCTGAAAAACCAAACTCCTACCCTTTGACCCTGAAATAGATAGAAGAATGAGAAAAATTAGGAAGGAAAAGAGAGTAGAAGGGACAAGTAAGGTAATTGTTGAAGAGGAAACTATCTCAGTTGAGTCTAGCCTGTCAAGTAGTGAGAGTGAATCATTAGAAGGGCAGATAATGGCTGAAAATTGAATCTAAAAAACCAAAATCATAATGCTAACGAATGTACGAATGGAGTTAATGGAGGTAATAAAGAGTAGGAGAGAGTTGGTGAGAATAATGGCAACCTTAGAAGGAGGACCATTAGGGAAACTACTACCTCTGATCTAAATTATGATCCTTTTACTATTGATTGCCCTAATTTTGATGTGAATTTTGAGATAAAAGGATTGCTTATTAATTCTCTTCCTAAATTTCATGGTTTGAAAGGAGAAGATCCCTACATTCACTTGCAATCGCTGTCTTTGATTTGCTAGAGCATGAAACCAGTGGGCACCTATCTAGATCAAGTGCTGTGGAAATTCTTTCATCTATCATTGGAGGGTAAAGCAAGGAAGTGGTACGTGGGCCTTCTGAGACATGTGGAAAATGCCTACCATAGTTGGGGAAATTTGAGGAAGGCATTTTTGGAGAAGTATTTTCCAGCCTCCAGAACTTCATCAATGAGAATAGAAATTTATTCTGCACGACAAGACTTCGATGAGTCTCTCTACAATTATTGGAACCGTTTTTAGGATTTATCGTCAAGATGCCCTCACCATCAAATACCAGACGAGTAGTTGGTGCAGTACTTTTATGATGGGCTAAAGAGTCAATATAAGGGTGTGTTGGATGCAGCCTCAGGAGGTTCACTGATAGACCTCACTGCTGAAGAGGCTTGCAATCTGATTAAGAAAATGGATCTTAATCAATAGCAGTATAGTGCTAAAGTCACTAGAGGCAAATATGAGTTGGGAGCTTCAATAGTTAACTCTAGAAGAATGGAAAGTCTTGAGTCTAAAGTAGACTCTTTGGACAATAAAATGACTACTCAACTATCCCTCGTTACTATAGAGTGGAAAAATATCAGTGTACATCATCCACAAACCCCTATCGATCTTACTGTACTTGGTTGCAAAACTTTGGTTTTGTGATGCATATTGCTAGTGTCTGTCCCAATAGTTATGAAGAAGTATCTGTTGTCTATTAGGGTCGGCCAAATCAAAAGTGGGACTCATATTTTAATACATATAACGAGGGATGGAAATCAAAATCTCGACTTGGTTGGAGAAATGAAGAGAGTAGCTCTCCAAATAGATTCCATCCGGGTGAAGGAGCTGGTAATTCTTCTAACCAATTCCAAAGCCAATAGCAAGCTTTAACTGTCCCACAAATGGAAGATGCCAATCAACTCTTGCATAATATGATGGCGTTAATGAAGGAGGATAGGACTTCTAATGATAACTAGTTTAATTCTTTAGCTTCTCTGATTCAATAAGACTCTTCTAAGAATGCTGCCAGATTTAATGCCCTGGAAAAAAGAATGAAGCAATGGGAGACAAAAATTGAAAACATCAACTCCTATGTCACTTAGCTATCTAATAACATGAGTGAGCAACAAGTTAGGAGCAGTGGCATTATTCCTTCAAACACTGTTATAAGGGTTTGGATGCCATCATTCTTTGAAGTGGGAAGCAAGTGAAGTTCTGTGATTGGGATGAGGAAGTAGTTGAGGAGCAGATTGAATATGATGAGTTATCTCCTATACCTACAAAGTTGAAGAATTATGAAAGCTCTAAAGAGAGAGTATTATTAGATGAAAAGGAGTCCACATTTTTAAATATCGAAGGAGCAAATTTTGAGAGCAACGATGAACAAGAAACAGAAAGGGGTCATATTGAGTCAAGCAAGTATGGAGCCAATAAAACCAATGGTAAGGAGGTAAATCCTAAAGTCCTTCCTTTTCCTAATTCTTATTTGATGAGCAAAAGAATGACTAAAACTAAGCATGAAAAGGATATTATTGATTTGTTTAGTAAAGTGGAAGTCAATATTCCTTTGCTTGATCTTGTGAATCGAGTTCCTTCTTATGCCAAATACCTAAAAGACCTATGTAAACATAAGAGGAAGTTTAGGCCAAATAAAAGAGTTCAAGGAAGCTCAAATGTGTTTACCCTATTTAAACCTCAAATCCCTGTGAAATGGCAAGACCTTAGATCCTTTACTATCCCTTGTACTTTAAGTAAAGTTACTATAGGGGAAGCTTTGTTAGATCTAGAGGCAGCTATTAATGTCATGCCTAGGTCCGTTTACACTTCATTGGGAGTCAAGACTCTTAATTCTACCACTGTAGTATTCCAATTGGTTGATAAGTCTATTAGGTATTCTGAGGTCATTATAGAGGATATTTTAGTCCAAATAAGGGTTTGGTTTTCCCTGCTGATTTTTATATGCTTGACATGTCTTTTGAACTTGTTCATGACACCACACTGATTCTTGGCAGACGTTTTTTAAGGACTGCTAACACCATGATTAGCATGAAAGAAGGCACTATCACATTGGAAGTAGGTGATCAACAAGTTTTTTTTAATATGTATAAAGCAATAAAGCATCCATATAAAGATTATTCACTTTTAGGTGTTAACATGATTGATATTGCTATTGATGATGCTTGCTCTGAATTCGAAATGCAAAAGGATTCCTTTGACTCTGAACTATATTCACCTATTCTACTATCAGTGATGACCCCCTTTAGGAAAGGTTTTCTGTTAATGTTTTAGGTGATTGTGGCATCGAGGATGCTAACACTGACTTGGAAATTGGCAAAGTTTTTCCATTGCAACAAAAATGTCAGAATGAAGGTTTAATTCTTGGAATTGACGGAGATTGTAAAGCTGATCGCATGGAACCTCGACTACCATTGGTTGAAGGAAAGGGAAGAAATCTGTTCTCTCTTAAACTTCATGACTTAATCCCTTCTGTTATGTAACCACCTGAAATTGAATTGAAACCCCTACCCCCACTTTAAAGTATGCTTTCCTTGAGTCTAATTAGCAATTATCTATCATAATTGCCAGTTCCTATCTAACGGTGAGGAAGAGAGACTCCTTACCATATTGAGAGAACATAAGAGGGCTATAGGGTGGATTTTCATTGACATACTTGGGATTATCCCAGCTATTTGCACACATGGGATTCTACTGAGTGAAGGTTCCAAACCTATGAGACAGCCCCAAAGGAGACTAAACCCATTTATCCTAGATGTGGTTAAGAAAGAAATCAACAAACTTTTGAGTGCTGGGATCATCTATCCTATATCTGATAGTGAGTGGGTTAGTTTGATCCATGTAGTGCCTAAAAGAGTGGTGTCATTGTGGTTAGAAATGATAAGGACGAGTTTATTCCTACAAGTGCAAAATTTCTGGCGTGGGTGCATAGACTATAGAAGATTAAATGATGCCAGATGAAAAGATCATTTCCCTCTTCCCTTTAATGACTAGATGTTAAAGCGACTTGTAGGCAAATCTCATTACTATTTTCTGGATGGTTTCTCTGGGTACTTTCAAATAAACCTATTGCACTAGAGGACCAAGATAAAACCACTTTTACATGTCCTTTTGGTACCTTCGCTTATTGTAGGATGTCTTTTGGATTATATAATGCCCTAAGGACTTTCCATTATTGTATGATGGCTGTTTTCTATGAACTTTTAGAAGAATGCATGGAAGTCTTTATGGATGACTTCACTATTTATGGTGGTCCTTTTGACAATTGCCTTGCTAGTCTTGAAAAAGTTTTGAAATGATACACTTAGAAGAATTTGATTTCGAACTTTGAAAAATGTCATTTCATGGTCAATGAGGGCATAGTGCTAGGTCATTTGATTTCTAGTAAGGGAATTGAAGTTGATAAAGATAAGATTGAGGTAATATCAGATCATTTTTGGGTCATGCAGGATTCCATAGGTGTTTTATAAAATATTTTACCAGGATTGCATTACCTCTTTCAAAACTTTTACAAAAAGATGTAAATTTTGACTTTGAGGATTCTGTAGAGATGTTTTTGATGAGTTAAAGTCTCAACTCATTTCTCCCCCTATTCTGGTTGCCTTTGATTGGAACTTACCTTTTGAGCTTTCATGTGATGCTTCTAATTGTGTTGTAGGAACTATGTTGGATCAAACGGAGGAGAAGATCTCAAAAGTAATTGCCTATACCTCAAAAACACTGGATGTAGCTCAAATCAACTACACAACAATAGAGAAAGAGCTATTTGTAGTAGTTTTTTCCTTAGAAATGTTTAGGCTTCATCTATTAAATTCTCATGTGATTGTTTTTACTAACCATGTAGCTGTTTGTTATCTTCTCAAGAGACCACAATCTAAGCCAAGATTAATAAGATGGGCATTACTTCTTCAAAAATTAGACATTGAGATAAAGGATTGAGCTAGGGCAGCAAATCATGTAGCTGATCATTTGAGTAGGCTACTAGAGGATACAAGGGATGTAGACTCTTCGGAGCTCACTTATGATTCTTTTCCTAACGCAACTTTATATGCTTCATTCTTAAAAGAGCCTTGGTATGCACTTATAGTTAACTACCTCATGATTGGACTTACCCCGTCTCTTATGTCTAACTTACAGGTACAAAAGCTCAAGAGCGAAGCAAGGCATTACAATTGGGATGCTCCTTATCTATGGAGAATATGCAGTGACCAAGTCATAAGAAAGTGTGTGCCTAATGAATAATTTGATGTCATTATTTCAGCTTACCATTCCATGGTTTGTGGAGGGCAGTTCAGTGCAAGAAGAACATCTAGGAAAATTTTAGACTTTGGTTTTCACTAGCAAACCATTTTTAAAGATTCTTTTACATTTTTAAGAGGCATGAAATGCCTCAACAGTCTTTACTATTTTGTGAAATCTTTGATGTTTAGGGGATTGACTTCATGGGTCCTTTCCCTCCATCTGTTGGTTTTGTATATATCCTTTTAGTCCTGGACTATGTGTCCAAATGGATAGAGGCTGTGCCTATTAGAAAAGATGATGCTCAAATAGTGTCTAAATTTCTTAAGTCCAACATTTTTTGTAGGTTTGGGATTCTAAGGGCTGTGGTGAGTGATAAGGGTAACAATTTCTGTAATACGATTGTTGATAATCTATTTTCAAATTTTGGTGTTACTCATAAAGTCTCCACTGCCTATCACCCCAAACCAATGGTTGGCCTGAAATATCTAATAGAAAGGTGAAGCATATCTTGGAGAAGACAGTAAAGCCATTCAAGAATGATTGGAGTTTGCAATTAGAAGAAGCACTTTAGGCTTATCGAACTGCCCGCAAGTCACCAATTAGGATGTCTCTGTACCACTTAATCTATGGCAAATCTTGCCACTTTCCAGTGGAGTTGGAGTATAAAGCATATTGGGCAGTCAAGCAGTGCAACATAGACTTAGAATCTTTCAGGATGGAGAGAAAGTTTCAGTTGCAAGAATTGGCAAACTTAAGTCTAGAAGCATACGAGAACTCTCAACTCTACAAGGAGAAAACCAAGTTTGTGCACGATAAAGGCCTCTTGAGGAAATTTAACACTCGTTGGGATGGACCGTACATAATCACAAAGGTGCACGGCCTTGGCATGGTGGAGCTTTTACATGAAGAGATTGGAGCTAAGCTTAAGGTGAATGGACATCTTTTGAAACTTTACCATGAGAACCAGAAACCTCCATAAATCTTAGGTTGTTTCTTTCCTTCACTTGTTTACTTACTTTTGACTTGTGATTGCTCATGACTAGTTTGGTGCATTAGTTTGTTAAGTGTGGGGGAGAAACTAACCCATTAGGAAAAGTAGTTTAGTTTTTAGTTTAATTAGTAGTTTTTAATTCAATAACACCCCATTCTAGTTCTGTCTCTTGGCTTTCTTTTGCTATGCTTAATTACTTTGAAGCATGATATATCTTCAAGTTTGGAGGAGTTTCTATTATTGATTGTGTTGCATTTTCCTTTCTTGAGCTTAATCGGTACCTTACAACTCTAAATATTCACTTAAAGATTTTCTAAGTATCCAGCTAGTGTCTTGTGTTTCTTTGTCATATCTCTCATTTCTTTATTGAAGATTTCTGTCTGTCTTTTTAAGTTCGGGCCAATTTCGCTGTGGCTAACTCATTGTTTCACCGCGATAAAGTCCCCCTAGTTTTTGAGTTTCTCTCGAAATATCTTCACAGGGGTGTTCATTCCACGTCACCATGCGAAGTACCCCTATTTCTTTCCATTTTCTCTCAGGATATCTTCGTCGTGGCTTGCATTCCACGTCACCGCAACGAAGTACTTCTATTTCTTCCCTCCTTCCTTTTGGGTTATCTTTGCTATGACAACCTTAAGCTTTCGTCGTGGTAAAGATGGAATCTGCACCGACTGTCCCTCTCTTTCATTCGATTTTAACTTATAAAATTACCATTCTAACCCTACCTATCCTTTACCCATTCATCTTCTTCCTACCTTTTTTTGTCTTTTCACACCATTTTTACATTTAAGCCTACTGACTCTGCCATTCATTTTCAACCCTCATTTCGTGCCATTGGAGTATTTTGCTTCAGCAAATCTCCCTCTTCTCTTTTTAATCTTCCCCCTCTCCTTCCCTAATGTTTCCTATCCATCTCGCTGTGTAAATACCTTACTCATCTTTGTAAGTATATCCATTGTCTCTTTCTCCCTCATTTTTATCTTATCTTCTGATTGGTGTTTAAGGTTGATTCGTTATCCATTTAGTTTTGTCTTTTAGATTTTTAGCTTTGGGTTGTTATGTTTGTTTATTTAGTTTGTTTTTCTGCATGTTACCTCTGCAGGCAAATGACTTGAACCAAAAACCTTGCTCCTCCCAGTGAGTCTGGCTCACCTGATAATGAGTATACCTTTGAGGAATTATATGAAAAAATCGATGCTATACCTCTCATCAAAGAGCGACCTTTTCGTTTAACCCCCCAGATAACCCTTTTTTCCAGCAACTCCATGCCTCCCAATTAACTGGGTTGGTTCAGGAGTGTACCTTAAGCAATGACAAATTCGTTCGTCATTTTTACACCTATGCTCGGTTCCACAATCGCCTAGCCATTGACTTCCATAGCATTAGAGAGCCCCATGCCTTCACCATTGCCAATATTCGCTGCCACTATGATCTTGCCACATGTTACCGCTTCCATTTCGACTAAATCATCCATAACTACCCTATGGCTAAGGTTGGTAGAACCCTCTGTTAAGAGGGCGCTGACTGGCATCAACCACGCCATACTGAGCATTACCTTAAACACTCTATATTGCGACCAGAGGCTTGTCCTTGGTTGCATTTGGTCTGTAACAACATTGCTCCCCACACCCACTTAGCTAACGTCACCAAATGCCAAGCCCTTTACATTTACCTCCTAATGACTAGCTGTCTGATCAACATAGCTGATGCTATCACCTCTGCCTTCTATGACTCCATCAATACACCCAAACTCACAATAGCCATAGCCTTCCCTCACCTTGTTTCTGATATTTTTCATGCCCAAAATGTCCCTAACTTCAATAACGATAGCTATTTTGAATTGGCCCTAGTCTTTAGGTACAACCGCCTAAAACACCCTTTCTTTGTACCACCACCCTTTCTTGTACCTATATCTGATGTTGGTGTAGCCCCAGCAACCGATGCACCAGCCGAGCACAATCAGGCAGTTTATGAAGTCCTTAAGCTTGTCACCTTAGAGACCCTTGCTAGCAAGATTGATGGACTTTCTGTTAATCTTCACCAACTCCAACCTCTTCTCTTGAGGGAGATCCAACAATGGATGCAGTAAGATACTATGTATGATTAGGACATGTGTTATCGTTATCGTGTGGATGCTTTGATAACTGAACGCTTACAATTCCAGTTGCCCTTCAATGAGGAGGAACCATGGCGCAGCGTCGACACATTTGGGTTGGGCACGTTTAGAGCAAGCCCATCTTGAACCAAACCGTCTGGGTCTGCAGTTGATCCCCTTGCAGACTAGTCTTGAGTCCAAGTTTGCTAGATGCCACTTTTTGTGATGGTGAAAGTTTTCTCAGGCAAACTTTGCCCCAACCAACTTAGGACTTTGCCGCTGCCAACTTCCAATTTCTCCATTGCCAACTCTTGAACAATTCTCCCAAATTAGATTCTTAATACTTCTGTGTTTTGAAAGTTTTGAAATTTTCAAAGTTTTACATGTATTTTTGAAAAACCATCCATGCTTTTAAATGATAGTTGATTTTGGCTAATTCTATTTTCCATGTTTTCAACAAGAAGTAAGTGAGGGCTAAGGAAGAGGCGCTATACGTTTTTTAAATCTAGAGATTGCTTAATTAAGATACTAACCTTGTTGGAAGGATATTTGGGCCTGAACTCTTTCATTTGTGTGTATCTGCTTAATTTCCTGCCTCTCTAGAACTTGTTTTAATTCTTAATCAAGGTTATAAAAATGATAGAGGCATTCATTTCAAAGCCTTTCTAACCCAAACACAAACACCAAATATTTAACCATTGCTAGCACTATGAGCCATCTTTTTGAGTGCATACAAATTTGTCTAAATTGATGTAGATATTTTATCTCCATTTTTCTTATGTTGAAGTGATCTTTTTGGAGAGTTGGATTCATATAAAAAAAGTTGTCGTGTCTTTTACCAGACCAGTGTGATATTGTGCTGCTATCATAGTTCAGTAAAGAGTAAACAAGGAGAACTTTGATACTTCAAATGCACCGGTTTTAGGTTTCTTAAGTAGTTCCTTCGAACATTTGAGGAATTTGGTTTGACTTTATATTATGAGATTTGTCCAAACAACTGTTTTGAAGTATAGTATTCAATTGTGTTGGTTAAAAAAAAAAGCAAAGCAAAGCAAAACAAATTCTACCATATTAGAATTTTGAATTTCTCTTTGGCGTAGGCGATGCTCGCTTCATGAAGATGATAATTGTGATGCATGTCACTCATTTTGTTCTTTTAGTCCATCCATTTCACTTGGCCTTCATTCATGATTACAACCCTAAAAGTCCTCTTGATTTATGAAATTATGGTTCTTGTAGTGGAGAGGTAGAACTGTCACAAGCTTATGATAGAGAATGAACTAAGCAGATTTTATAGTGAAATTATCCCAAGACAAATGAGTTGAGAGTTAAAGAGTTTCCCTTGAGATAAGTCTCTTTTGCTCAATTACATGGATTAAATACTTGTAGTGTTGATCTTCTTGGCACACATTCAATCTGCTTTAACTGATTTTTGAGAAAATGGTTTTACTAATTTTCTGCTCTCAATTTTAGGTATGGTCGGTATTTTCTTTTGCTCTTGTATTCCTTTGACTTTTTTTAGCTTTGTCCAAGGGTACAAAGGTCTAAACGTGGGGAAATTTGATTGAACCCAAGTCTTCTATATTATTTACGTTTTGTTATACTTTTCAGCTCCTTTTGTTGGAAATTGTGCTTAATCTAGCTCAAGAGTGCTTGTTTTGAATTATATATAGTTTGAGGGTAAAATTGTCATAATTAGTTAGTAATTGCACCCACTTGGTTTCTAGGACAATTGATATTGGAAACTATTGCTTTTCATTGTAAGAAACTCAAAAAGTGGAGCCAAGAGTAAAGACCAAGAAATTGCTGAGTCATAAAATCAAGAAAGAAGACCTTTTGGGGAAAGTTAGCCGCGGCAAAACCATCAAATTAATAACTCAAACCTTTCGAGAAAAGTTAGCTGTGATGAACTCATTACTTCCCCACGAAGAAAAATTCGAAGTAGCAACCTTAAACCTGAATCTTTTTTGGAAATTTCACTTGCCCATGCATATGAACCGACCTGAATACCAATGAAAAAAGCCTATTTTGAGATAAGTATGGAGGAGGCAACCGGAGGAAAAAATCATCCACTTTCTTTCATATTTTTTTCTCTCTTGCCGAACTCTAACTTCTTCCATTTTCTTTCCATTGTCAAACCTCCACCATGGGTGATTCAGATTTATTCCAAGTTGTGAAGCTTTTAAGTGCAATGTATGGCTAGGTGTTTCTTTTCCTCTTGAAGGTGTAGCAATGGATGGAGTTCAACAAGTTTAAAAGGGGTGTAGTTTAATTTATGGTTCAGCTATGAATTTATAAAATCCTGAGTTTAGGATTTGTGATTTGTAGTTGAGCTACTTGATTATAGTTTTAATCAATTGTTGGATATTCATCATGTGTAGTTTGGATTTGTTTATGTAGAACTTTGAGCTTAAATATATGAAGTCTCAATATGTCTATTTGTGTTCTTCTTGACTCTCTTTTATCTTGCATGGTTATGTTTGATGTTAAGTTGAACCTAGATTTTATTTGACCTATTGCATTGGCTGATCCTACTACACACACGAAGAGCACTTAATGGGATCTTAAGAAATGAAGTCTCATTGATTAAGATCTTGGACTTGAAGAGTACTTTAAGGTCTACCATTTTGAAGCTTAGTGTTTCTACTCTCGATTAAATCAATTTTGAACTATGATAGCTAGAGCCCCCTTTCACGAGGACTCTATCACTATTTAATCTCTTGATTTTTTCATCTTTCCGTTTTCTATTTCCTTAAAATAGGAAAACATTGGCATGTAGGTTAACTTAGGTCCAATCATTTCAGGTTCCAATTAAGGGAATGACCTGAGGTCGCACCCTATAGTACAATTCTTGGATTACTTTGATTCAACCTCCAAGGGCTTAATGAACAAGGTAAGAATCAAATTAAAGGCATGGAGGGTGTATATAGGGAACTTGAAAACAAATTTGAGTGAGTCACTAAGAACCACACCTCTTCAATACACAATCTAAAGGTCCAAGTAAATCAACTTGCAGAGGGAATTTCTACTCATAATGAAGAACCCTTCCAAGTAACACTGAGTCTAACCTAAAGGAACAGATCATGGCCATTACTCAGACTGAAGATAAGAAACTCAAACATGTAAAGGAAGAGAGAGCTAAGGGAGAAGGATAAGTAATTATGCAATACCTTCCAAGAGAGCTCGTAATTGAGAAAATCAAGAAACCTCAATCTGAATTTCCATATCCTATTTTAGCTCAGTAGAAGTTAATTGCAAGTAGGGAAGCAATGAATTAAACAAGGTTTAAGATGTAACAAAACATCTATAAATGAAGATCAAACTAAAGGAATCAAATAAGAAGGTTAAGGAGCGTTTAGTAGAAGAAAACCGTAACATAGCACAGAAGAAAGAGGACCTAGGGGATTTTTACATTCCTTGAAGTATCAATAAAGTCAAGATAGACAAGGCATTTATAGATTTAGGAGTAAGTGTCAATATGATGCCTTATACTTTTATTAAAAAATTAAGTTTAGGAGAGTTAGAACCCATAAAGGTGCTAGTGAAGATGGAGGATAGAACAATCGATCAACCAAAAGGCATTACTAAGGATGTCCAAGTACAAATTGATAAATTTACCTTCCTAAGAGACTTCTATTTATTGGATATTAGAGAAGATGTAGAAACCCCTATGGTCCTTGGATGACCATTCTTGGCTACTGCCCACTCCATAACTAGCGTAGATAGGGGTGAACTAACTCTTAGGGTTGGCAAGCATTAAATAACCTTCAAAGTGTTGAAGAAGGACAATAACTCTCCCTTACCTCCAACTAATATCAAGGAAATCAAATGTCGAGGAAAATGGGAAGATATTGAGAATATGAAAAATGCATTTAAAAAGAGATGATTAAGAAGAAGAAGGTAAAGGAGGGAGAATCAAAGGGAGAGTGGAATCCAAGGCATGGTAATTCATTGCAAATTGTAGGATCAATGAATGCATTACCATTTCATGATTCATTCGAACCACCTTAAACAAAAGAAGAGCATCGAGTTATCAACATTGAAAGAAGCGTTGCATGGGAGGCAACTCATGGTCTATTAATTTGATGTTATTTCCCTTTATTTTTAGATAGTTGGATTCTGTAGTTAGGTTATTTAATTTCTAATAGGTCTAGATGGTCTTAGGGTAGATTTCTCTCTCTCGAGGTATAATCCTTAACCATAACCAATTATTCCTGAATTAAATTATGGAATTGTGATCTCTCGACTCACAATTTACCCACAACCTAAAATAGTTCTAAAATTATATATTAACCTACTAGGAATCTATGCTTGAACTTTTGTTGCATGACTCTACATTTGCTCCAATTCTTATCTATCAAATTACCTAACTTTCTTCAGCCCAAATTGATTATTTTCATTCGGCTGACCCTCTTAATCTATTGCTAAATTTTGAAGAACAGATATTGAATCATAATTAAATCACTAAAAACACAATAAATCAAACTTTATTAATCTCAAGAATCAAAACCCGAAGATGAGTATAGACAAACTCAATATTCAACATAACCTATTCTCAGCAAATATTGCAATTTCATACAACAATAAAATTAAAAAAAACTGAACATACTGTCGAGAACAGAATTAAGGACGCAATGATAGCAGGAAACCACCTATTCCTTGAAATGCGTCGCATCTTGCTTCATCTCCGTGTCTCTCTTTCTTCGTCTCCTTCCTCAATCTCTTGATTTCTTTGTAGGTTCTATCTCAGAATTGGCTGATATGAGGACTCTTTTGCACAACTCTCTCAGGTACTACTTCTGTCATATATTGTTTTATTTATACTTTGGTAGCTCTAGGTTTAACTCGACGTTGAAACGGTCTAAAAGATCTTACGAAATTTGAGTTTTTGCATCAACTTGACGTAGGCCATGACCTTTCTATCATAATTGTGGCCAAATGTTCATGATCATCGCCTGAATGGAAGCTCTCTATCAAAACTGTGCCTAAAGTGCACGAATGTGGTCTAGCTACTATTGGGTCGTCCCTCTCTGTCACAATCGTGGCCTATTATGCTATGTTTGTGGGCTATGTCTTTAACCCGAAACTCCTCAAATCTTCTCCTTTTTCACTGTTTACCTAAAAACACTAACAAACACACCAAGGTACCTTAAAAATATAATATTTATGGTCAAATACTCACACTAACCTATAAAAACACTTAAACGCCAAAACTAACACAATTAACACATAAACACACACTCAATACTCAATTTATCACTAAATACTTAACAATTTGAACCCCCTAAAAAACAATTCAATATCACAACTATCAACATCCCCACACTAAACGCTTGCTTGTCCCTAAGCAAACAAAACAAAAAAAACATAACAAACACAGAAAACACAATGCAATAATGAGATAATGGCTTTAACGCCATGAAATAAATTTAATCTTAAACACAATTTGACAAGTTATATCTAATCATTAACAAGAAAAATCTATACCGAAAGGCTTTCGTCTAAATATGCAAATTAATCAGGATCTTAGTGTTAATCCATTTACCCTTTTTGATTATACACACACATTAACAAATCATTGGTCCTTCAAACTTGGTAACTGTTCCTAAGTACTTTGTCATAAAAAGTCAAGCTACGTACAAGTCCGGTAGGTTTTATTAAGGAAAACACATGTTTTAATTTTTTGTTGATTTTGATGAACATAAACTTAGTCTTACAAGTAGGCAAACATTGGTAATGGATGTCGATCTGATTACTCAACTAAGTCATGTTTAAATAGTTTGATTTAAACATCATTATAGCCTTTTGATGCAAAGGCACACATTTTTTATGCATGCCGATCCAGTTACTCAGCTACATCACATTTTCAACTAGTTACTAACTCTATTCATAACCCAAAGGTCAACAAAATAGTGACTTATTAAAAAAAATTTCTACAATTTATTGCCTAACTTATTTTTGTAGCTATTCGTTTTCATGAAAAAATACTAGTAAAACTACTTAAGTTGAAAGTCCTAAAATTATGACTGAATGTGACAATCTAGAGGGTGCTAAATGTACACTAAATCTTAATTAAGTTATATATGACCCTAATTCATTAATTTTCCGAGCTAATGATCAGTCACAACCTAACAGGCTATGGTTAAAATTAAATGAATTTCACTCCAAGCCATTGACACATTCAAAAAATTTACACAATGTAACCTAATAACTATCATACAATATGCAACTCACATAAAAGAGCAAAAAAACATAACCCCTCCCCGCACTTGAGCAACACATTGTTCTCAATGTGAGAAGGAAACACATAAACACGTAAGAAAAGGAAAAGACATAAATTAAAGTAAACAAAAAAATAAACAGAAAAAGGAAAATAGAACTAAAGGCTAATTTGGGAAATAAAAACTTGGGTTAGACATAAATACTATTGAGATGGAGGTGGTGATGGTATCGGAGGCTGTAATTGAACCCCTTAAGACTTGAAATACAGATGGATTCATCAGATATCTCGGCTCTGATGTCGCTGTGTCTACGCCATCTCTGCTAGTGTTCTGTTGGTTTTTGAGATTGCATCCAAAACCTTCTTCCAGCTTGGTTCTTCTTCCTTTTCTAAGGATTCTTCACTGGACTCTTCTTCTTGCTGAGGCAGCACTGAGCTTGTACTTACCTGACTCGCCCTAATTTTGACATATGTCTTCTGATTCAGTTCCCTTAGTTCTATGTTATAGGAATGAAGGATGGCAGCCCGCCATAAGTGGTGCTGGTGAAGGAATTCTAATAAGTTGACAATTAGTCTACTATGGTCCACCATAGAATGTTTTGCAATGGTAAACATTATGTACCCCAGTCTTAGATTGTTGCTTCTCTTGCACAGAGCTGCAACAATAGCTTATAGCATGTGCATGGATGTATATACTTAAATACTAGGGTTCATGCACCACAATATGAAAAGTTTCTTGGTTGAACACTTGTTGATTTCTGACTTGTCAAAAACTACTTGACACTTAAATTTGTGCAGTAATAAGTGTTCATAGGATCTTATAATATTGTTATGAGCATTCTTGGCATAGAAACGCTCAATCCAAATAAGCTCATTCTAGTATTGAGAGGGATGAAAATTGTCGTGTTGATCGATGATGGTGGATTCGGGGAATCCACACATCTCGACATGACTTTGACAGTCAATTCCTAAGCCCTTCCTCCCAACCTGAACCATAATTCCTTAGGGTTCTTAGGGTCATAACTCGGTGAAGTAAAGAATTCCAATGTAAGCTTTTGATAAATAGGGAATTATGGCTATATGAACTAGCCCCACTAGATTCCCTTAGCTAGGTTTTCTACCCGCTCATGTAATTATAGCCTATATAATGTTTCAACATCAAAGGAATTAGGAACGAAAATTTGTTTAGCATTTAAAGACCGGAAATGAGTACCTTTGTCCTTGGTTTAGATTGGGAGGGTGCTCCGAAGTCCACTGCTCAATTTTGTCTTCCTCTTCCCGTAACTTGTTGTCATCCATATGGTTCCCTTCAGGCTATTTACTTAATGCGCCACATAATTGAATAGAATTTGGGAAAAATTCGAAAGGTTAAAATTTGTAGTGAGAGATGAAAGTGTTTGGATGCTTGAATTCTAGAGAGATAAATTGAAAATGAAAGTGAAAGTGAAAGTGAAGTTAGAACTGAATATATAGGTTGTAAAAGGGTGAAATGGTAAGTGTCCTTTAAAATTTTGTGTCCTCCCCTTTCACTCCATAGTCGTAGGCCACAATCGTGGCCAGAGGCATACTACCACTCCTAATTTCCTTCATTTGTTCTTTCTCCGGTCTTTTCAATTCCAGCACTTGATTCTTTTGTTTCCCTTTTTCCCCTCTCTTTCAATAGTCACATAATCATCCACAAATTTCCTGAAAACCTAATCTTTTCTCAATTTTATTCAAAAAAAAAACGGAAACAACACTAACTACGGAATTCAAATGTTTCAACAAAAATTAAACAACAAAAGTAAATTTTCATAGGTGGCCTCCAATGCAGCGCTTCCTTTAATGTTGGTAACTCGACATTCCTTTTAAGCTTAAGGTGGTTTGAATGAATGGTTTAATGGTAGTGTCGCCATTAATCACAAATTTTGAAACGTAGCTACCATATAACAGTTTCCACCATCTTCGCAACTTTGCCTCACCTTTTCCTTCGCGAGTGCTTCTTCTAGAAAGCATTTCCAGGATCCTCAATGTCCTCCCATTCTCCTTAAGCTTCGGGTTCTTTAGGATCCACTAGAGGTGAAAAAACTCTGTACTCTCTATTGATCACCTTCCAGGTTATATGCTCCATCTTTATCCACAGAGTTAATTCTCCGCCATCAACATCAATAATTGTGTGAGTAATAGCCAAGATGATAACCAAAAAATTATCAGGATGTTCCCATCTTTACTAATGTCCAAAATAAAGAAGTTCGTGGGGAAGATAATTTACCAACCTTTACTGACACATCCTGGATAATTCCCAACGGTTTATGTGAAGCTCTATTAGTCGTCTTAACCAAAAACTTAAGGGCACTAACTCTTTTAACCCTAATTTTGGTCTGAAGGTGTAGCGTATCTGTAACATCCCATTACCTATGGGAAGGTTAGAATAGTAAATATGAATGATTAATGGGAATTTAAGAAAGGCAATTACATATATTCATACATAATATGATATTCACCTATACATGAATAGTGATATTCGTTCTGCACATGAAATTAATTGTACATGCATTCATGAATAATTCCGGGCATAATCAGACTGAGTTGTGAAATTTATAAACTTTTGGTGAACTTAGGATTTATATTGTAATTTATAGAATATTATAAAAAATAGGAAAAAGAAGAGAAGTAGTCAAATGGGGAGTTGGAGATGGTTGGATTGTAAAGATGAGAGTTAAAGGGAGATAGTTCAAAAGAAACTAAGTCAGAGCTTAGACTTTAGGGAGAGGACAAGTGTAAAGTTGCTTTTATGATGTGTTAGAAGTTTGAGTAATTTGAGAGTTTAAAAGGGGTTGGTACTCTTCCTATATTCTTTCCTTGCTATCATTTTCTCCAAAATTTTCTTCCCATACACAGTGTTTTCCATTAAACTCCTTCCGAGAGTTAACTCTGATTCTTCATACTCACCATTTCCTTTACTCAAGTGTTTCTTTTTCCCTAAGAAAAACCAGAAGCTGATTGTATTCATAAAGGAGTACGAGAGTTGCATGCAATTAAGGCTTCAGGGATAGTTGAAGATCTTGGAGTTTTTCAACAAGAAGGTAGTGAATACACATTCCCAAATAATTGTATTCTTACATCCTGTGTTAAAAGGATGGAAATTTAGGGATATGGTGTTATTTGGGTTTTGATGGATTATTTGTGGTTAGGCGTTGTGAAATGGTTCTTGGAGTTGAAATAGAAATAAGATGATGTATAAGATTAGTGTAGAGAGTTAGATATGGAAAGGTGATATGCTCTGTTTCTTCACTGAGCATTTATGAATACTTAGGTTTTCATATGAGAGTTAATGAAGACTTAGAGATGTCTATGTGTATAGACATATCGTCTATATTCTATCACCAGTGTTTTACTGTCTGTGATTGACCTTCTTTGTCTGTGTTGACCACTTAACGTCTGTCTTTCTTCACTTCGTCTGCCTTATGTTTCGTCTGCTTTTTGGAATTGTCTGTCTTTTGGCACTTCGTCTATGTTTGACTTCTATCTTTTGCTTTGAATTCTATCATCTATGTTTGACTTCTATCGTCTACTTTGACTTCTATCATCTATGTTTGACTTCTATCGTCTGCTTTGACTTCTATTGTCTGCTTTGACCTCTATTCGTCTGCTTTGCTACGTTTGGTCTATCTTTTGCTTCCATTTACGTTTTGCTTCCATCTATGCTTTGTTGTCGTCTATGTTTTGTTATCGTCTTCCTTTCATCTGTCTTTGAGATTCCGTCTGCCTTTAGACATTTCATTTGTCTTTGGCGTATCGTTTGCCTTTTGCTTCCATTTATCTTTAGCCATCGTCTGTGTTTTGAATATTTGTCTACTTCTGCTTTGTCTATTTTTCACTTATAGAACCAAATAATATCAATTGCACTCTTTGATTTATCATGAATAGTAGATTTGAAAGTCAGAGTTTAGAGAGAAATTTGAAATGACCCTTTAGTTTTTGAAACTTGATTCAGATGGTTTGCTAAAGTATAAACCCTGCAAACAATGCTAGTTAAGTGAGGTTCGATATTTGACTATGGGTTTGATAACCGAGATGGAAGGATACCCGGAGATTGTTATGAACATATATTGTACATAATCTTTTCTCTATATTTGCATTAATGGACATGCATATTTTCACAGACTGTGATATATGTGTGTATTATTTTATTATAGAGGAACAGTTGGAACGTCAACTTCTTGACGTTACGGGCCCTTCAAGGTAGTAGCTTCGGGAGTAACTTATGAGTAACCTAAATGGTCTCACTTAATTTCTTGTTGTTTAAATTCTGGCGAAAATGACTGTGATATTGGATTAAGATGTTGAAGTGCTACTTGTATGTGAATGAGATGAAATAAATGTGCACTTGATATGAAATTGTCATTTGATTCTCAACGTTAGTTGAATGCTGGACTTAAGTCCCATCACTCTAAAACTTTGTTTGAACATTCTTATAAGAATGTGATATATGAGGTATGCAGAAACTGTTGCATTTCATAAAGTGCATGCTCAGATAAAGGTGTTGTGACTTGAGTTGCCTTTATTAAGCAATTCCAAGTAGAGCTTTGCTCCATGATTTTCTAATTCTGATTTGGCACGTAGAGCTTTGCTTTGTGATTCTGTCTGATTGAGCCTGATGGGCCAATATTTGTATAATTCAATGAGAGGCGCTCGGTCATAATAATTGGAAAGAATGTGAGTCTCATGTGCATTGCTGATGCAAGATATATATATGGTTATAAATGTTAAATGTACAATGTGATGTGGATTGTTAAGTGTATGTGATCTAATGTGATATATGCCATGTGTAATAATGTGATGCATGAATTGAGTAAACCATCGATGATGGTTAGCTCATTGAGTAGCTCACCCTTACCGTAGGATATGTGCCAGAATGACCTCCTAGCGTTCCAGTGTGTACCCTATGGTAAAGGGGTGCTACACTTAGGTGGTATTAGAGCATGGTTGGCATCTTTTGGGATATATAGAACGTTAGGCTTGAAATATCGTGAGGAGTCCAGGAAAATGATTCAAATTTATTGTTTGTTATAGGTCATCCGTTCTAGGTGATCAAGTTGATCAACTAGCTGACTAAAGATCAGTAGGAGTCAGTAGAGAGTCCTCGGTACCTTGATCTGAGGAGATGCCTTCTAGAGTTTCCGAGAGAAGGGAGAGGAGGTATGATAGGTTGGGGAACCAGGGAGCTGTGGACTTCTATGGCAGCACAGACCCTGCTGAAGCTGAGGGATGGTTGGAAAGGACAGAGAGGGTATTTGATCAGATGGATTACGAGCCTGATGAAAGGTTCGATTACTCAGTGTCTTTACTACAGGGCCTAGCTTACCAGTGGTGGAAGACTGTCCCTTGTAGTACAATCAAGCTTTGCCAGTTAAAGTGGGAAGACTTCCTGAGGGACGAAAACTACTTGCCCAAGATTTACTTGGATAGAAAGATGGAAGAGTTTCTGGGTTTGAAGCAGGGTAATATTTCAATGGCTGAATATGAGATTCAATTTAATGAGTTGATGGGTTACGCTACTGCTTTGATCCCTACAGAAGAGGACAAGTGTAGGAGGTTTGAGAATGGACTTAATATGGAAATCAGAATAAGGTTGGCACGGTCAGATCTAGGTACTTTCATGGAGTTGAGGGCTGATTCGATTAGAATTGAACAGCTAATAGTAGAGAATCAGGCTGAGATTGGACCTTTTTCCAGAAGGAAGAGGCCTAGTGAGAGTCAGGGTAGTTCTGGTGGGAGATTTAGTGAGTGCCAGAATAGAGGTCTCAGACCAGTAGTTGGATCCAGGCAGTCAGGATTCCGACAGAAGGGTGGTTTTGTACAGTTTGATAGTAGAAGAGGTACAATGTAGAGTCAGTTACCCTAGTGTGAGCACTATGGGAGCAGTCATAGCGGTGAATGCTAGAGACACTCTGGAGCTTATTTTAGATGTGATTCTTTTGATCACCTAATTAGGGACTGTCCTGCTGCTACGGGAATTTAGTCTAGTATAGGCGGCAGATCGGGGAGTGAAGCTACTATTTAGCCGAGTAGAGGTAGTGGGACTACACAGAGGGGCCACAGCAGAGGTAGAGTGAGCTCTGGGAGTTCCTCTATGAGGACTGAGGAGCGGAGTAACTGATCGCAGTCCCAAGCCCGAGTCTATTTTATGACCAGGTAGGAGGCTCATTTATGATTTTGAAGCTTTTTCGTTACTAGATCTAGGATCCACACACTCGTTTATTGCACCGCATTTGGCATGTAGATTGTATTGTGATAGGGAGTTACTACAGTATGGGTTGAAGGTGAGTACACCAATAAGTAGTACTATAGTGATAGGAGAAGTTTGTAAGAGATGTCTGATTAGGATTGATCAAGCAGAATTGGAGGCAGACCTGATTGTTTTACAGTTGAGTGAGACAGATGTTATCCTAGGTATGGATTGGCTCGCTGCCCATAGAGCCATTATGAATTGCTACACCAAGGAAGTAGCGCTAGAATCTCCTGGCCAACCGAGAGCAGTTTTTAGAGGAGTTAGTCAAGCAGTGCCAGCCAGGATGATATCCTTTATGAACACATTGAGATTGATGCAGGCAGGATGTGAAGCTTATCTGGCCCACATCATTGATTCTAGAGCTGGGAAAAGTGCACCAGACATTCTTGTGCTTAGGGAATTTCTGGATGTGTTTCCCTCCGACACGAATCCTAGTCGTTGCGCTGCGGTCTGTTTCCTGGCTTCTCTTGCGCGATTTGCATTTCTAATTGGTTTCATCCATCTCTGACCCTAATGAATCGAGTCTAAAGGGCCAGTCAATTAGTTCGAGTTCTCGGTCGGTTCCCATTCGCCTGCCCCCCTCATAGTCTGCGAAGTTCACGATTAATTTAGTTCCAAGTGTTGCTCCTGTATCTATCCCTCCATATAGCATGGCACCTGTGGAACTGAAAGAGTTTAAGGCTCAGCTTCAGGAGTTGCTAGAGAAGGGTTTTATTAAACCTAGTGTTTCACCTTGGGGAGCTCTAGTACTGTTTGTGAAGAAGAAAGATGGGACCTTGAGGTTAAGCATCGATTATAGGCAGCTAAATCGGGTGACAGTGAAGAATAAGTACCCGCTGCCTAGAATTGATGATTTACTTGATCAGTTGCCGGGAGCTCAAGTATTTACTAAGCTGGATTTGAAATCAGGGTATTATCAATTGAAGATAGCAGAGGCTGGTGTACCTAAGAGTGCATTTAGGAGCAGGTATGGGCACTATGAGTTCCTAGTGATGCCATTTGGGCTGACTAATGCCCCAGCAGCTTTTATGGCACTGATGAATAAGGTATTTCAGCCGTACCTGGATCAATTTGTAATTTTGTTCATTGATGATATCTTGGAGTATTCGAAGAGTCGAAAGGAGCATGTTGAACATCTGCGAGTTATTTTACAGATCATGAGAGAGAAGCAACTGTATGCCAAATTCAGTAAATGTGAATTTTGGCTAGATCAGGTTATGTTTCTAGGGCATATAGTGACTGGAGATGGCATACAGGTAGATACGAAGAAGATTGAGGCAATGATAAATTGGGAAGCTCCGAGGAATGTGTCAGAGATTCGAAGCTTCTTAGGATTGGTTGGGTATTACCGGAGGTTTGTCGAGGGGCTTTTTCTGATTTCGACCCCTCTGACAAAACTTCTGAGGAAGAATGTAGTGCTCAGATGGAATGAGGAACGTCAGAATAGCTTTAAGGAGCTGAGACATCAGTTGACTACTACATCGGTGTTGACTATTCCATTGGAGATCGGAGGATATGTGGTGTATATTGATGCTTCACATCGAGGTTTGGGATGTGTATTGATGCAGCATGGCAAATTGATCGCCTATGCATTGAGACAATTAAGGTCTCATGAGATTAACTATCTGGTACATGATTTAGAGCTAGCTGTAGTTGTCTTTGTTATAAAGATTTGGAGGCACTATTTGTACGGAGAGACATTCCAAATTTATACCGATCATAAAAGTTTGAGATATTTGTTGAGTCAGAGGGAGTTGAATTTGAGGTAGAGGAGATGGATTGAGCTACTGAAAGACTATAATTACACTATTGAGTACCACCTGGGAAAAGCTAATGTGGTGGCAGATACTTTGAGCCGGAAGTCTAATATCAGTGCAGCTCAGATTCAGTTATCGAGGCTACCCAATTTGATTCACTTGAGAGCTCTGAATGTGGAGATGAATTTGGAGCGGGATAAGGCCTTGATTGCTACTTTAAAGTTGAGACCAATGCTACATAACAGAATCAGGAAAGTCCAAGGGAAAGATCCCGATATGGTGAAGCTTATGGAGAAGGTGAAGTTGGATCCAGATTCTGAGTTTGAGATGAGGGATGAGACACTATGGTTGAAACAGAGGTTGTGTGTTCTTGATGTAGATGATCTGAGAAAGTAGATTCTTGAGAAAGCTCATATGGCTTCCTATGCTATGCTTCATGGTACTACCAAGATGTATAACACACTCAAATATCATTTTTGGTGGCCTGGAATGAAAAAGCAAATGGCGGAGTATGTATCCAGATGTATGACATGCCAACAAGTTAAAGCTGAGCACCAGGTTTCGATAGGAAAACTTCATTCGTTGCCCATTCCGGAATGGAAATATGAACGGATTATTATGGACTTCATCATGGGTTTGCCTAAGATTCCGAGGCATCATGATGTTATATGGGTTATAGTGGACTGATTGACTAAGTCGGCCCACTTTTTACTAGTGAGAGAAAATAACTCACTTGATCAGTTGGCTCGGAGATATGTGAATGAAGTGGTGAGATTGCATGGGGTTCCAGTGTCCATTGTATCGGACAGGGATCCTAGATTTACTTCGAGGTTTTGAAAGAGCTTGCAGTCTGCTATGGGTACTAAGTTGAACTTCAGTATAGCGTTTCATCCTCAGACAGATGGACACAGTGAGAGGATAGTCAAGACTGTTGAGGATATGCTTAGGGCATGTGTATTGGAATTTAGAGGAGCTTGGGATCAATATATGACATTGATAGAGTTTGCATATAACAACCATTATCACAGTAGTATCAGGATGGCACCATATGAGGCACTGTATGGTAAAAAGTGTTGATCACCATTATATTGGGATGAAGAGGGCTTGAGAATGGTTGAAGGACCCGAGTTGATACAAGACACAGTGAATAAGGTGAAATTGATTCGAAGCCGAATTAAAGCGGCTCAAGATAGATAGAAGAGTTATGTTAATCAACATCGACGTGATATGGAGCACAATGTGGGAGAAGGTATTCCTGAGAGTGTCACCTTGGAGGGGAGTTCTGAGATTCGGTAAAAAGGGCAAGTTAAGCCCTAGGTACATTGGTCTTTATGAAATTATTGAGAGGGTAGGACCTTTGGCCTATAAGTTGGCCTTACCGAATGAGATGTCTAAATTGCATAATGTGTTTCATGTGAGTATGCTCCGAAGATACCAATCGGATCCAAAACATGTGATACCGGCTTAGGAGATTGAGGTTGCTAGTAACTTAAGCTATATTGAGGAGCTGATTAAGATTGTGGGATCGCATATCAAGCAATTGAGGAACAGAGTCATTCCATTAGTAAAAGTCCTTTAGAGGAACCACTCAATTGAGGAAGCAACTTGGGAAATAGAGGAGCATATGAGGGGACAATACCCCCACCTGTTCGAGCAAACAGGTAAGAATTTCGAAGACGAAATTTCTTTTTTTTTTTGGGGGGGGGGGGAGTAGTAACATCCCATTACCTTTGGGAAAAATAGTAAATGTGAGTGATTTATGAGAGGCTTAGAAATGTGTTTTTCATGCTCGTGCATAATATGTCATACACATACAAATGAAAAGTGAATTTTTTTGCACATGAAATTAAGTGTATATGCATTCATGAATAATTCCGGGTATAATTGGATTTAATTGTGATTTTTGGAAATTTGGTGACTTTGAAATTTATTTATATTGAAAATTTTATTGACTAGTGAAATTGTTATATTTGTGAATTTTGGTGAACTTAGGATTTATTTTGTAATTTATAAAGTATTATGAAAAATAGGAAAAAGAAGAGAAGAAATCAAAAGAAGAATTGGAGATAGTTGGATTGTAAAGATGGGAGTTAAAGGGAGTTAGTTTCAAAAGAAACTAAGTTAGAACTTA
>JAOSBN010000177.1:27787336-27806858 GCA_027563595.1 Erythroxylum suave | reverse complement strand
ATAGTTTGGTTTTAAAAGTTTCAATTTCATATTATTGTTTTATCATTGGGATGCCATGTGGAATTTAGAATTTTTTTTCAGTAGTTCTCTCTTATCGTAGAATACATACCGGAAGGACCTATGGGTATTCCGGTGGGTACTCTACGGTAAGGGGGCGCTACATTTTAGCTCTCCTTTAGACCAAAATTGTTGAAAAATAGTTGCAGGTACTCCCTTCATAGCTCTCTTTTAGACCAGAATTGTAGAAAAATAATTGCAGCTACTCCCTTCACATATAGTCTTCCAAGTTACTGTCTTTAGGAAACAAATTTAGCAAGGTGATTAAGCTAGAAACCATGGACAACTTCATCAATTCCAGTTGTGTGCAAAAAAAGAATGGACAACACATTACCATATGGTTTTAGGTACGTTAAACCACTCTTGTCCATCCTTTTTAATTGGTTACGTGAACGCTTAAGCTGGAAACATGAATTTCCTTATGAATTGCATGCATGTTTGAATGAAATATGAATTTGCTTATGAATTGCATGAATGTTTGAGCATTATTTAAAGAAAGTGTTAAGTTTTCCTAACTATGTTTAGTGAAATTATGTATTAGGATTCTCGGTTTCCTTGAATAGGCCTAGTGTTTTGGCCATAAATTAGCCTACAGAACTCCAAATTGGGTGATTCTAACTTTAAATGAAACCTAAGATATAGTACTAAAAATATCTAGAAAAAATCTGGACCTAATTCTAGCTTAATGATATTGAAAATTGAGATTGATTATGATAAGCTGATATTGTCTTTGTATTGAATCAACTTGTGATATTTGGAACGTGTTTCATAATTTAGAAGGTGAAATGCATGATTTTTTATGATATGAAAACTAGAGACATAGGGGAACAAATGTCTATGAACTTCAAAACCTAGTTTGAACATTTGATATGTGAAAATTAAGGAACAAGTGAAGGCATGGTAAAATGAAGAGAAAAACAACATGGTAAATGGAGACGAAAACAACATGTGTATCTATGTCTTATAAGTGTTATACAATGGGTATTAATTGGAAACATATAGGTGTTGTATATGTGGCTTAATGTTGTTCAATGGCAGCATGTACGTTGTATATAGTTCAATGGTTCAATGTAAGGAAAACAGTAGGTATAGGCTATGTACATTATTTAAATGGAAAGAAGATGGCATATATAAATAATGGAAATTGTTTGATGGTTGAATGAAAAGAAAACAAAATCTTATTCTTAATAAATGCTAAGATTTTGGCTAAGCCCTTTGTCATAAAATTTGTCAAACAAAGTGGTAAGTTATGGATGTACTTGACAGGTTTTAGGAACCTTTCAAGGGTCTTTTCATAACTGAGTAAGACCATAAAGTTTTCTTGATCACCGTAAACTCAGAAGTAATAAAGGAAAAGCACCAAACATATGTTACGATGAACGACAAACAATTAGTGTGTATTTAAATTGATTTGTTAAGATGGTTTTTACCTTACTATGAAAAGTAGGTTTACAAATAATTCCATTTGGTGTTACTACTTGAATTTAAAAGTTAATCTTCATGAGATTTACATATGCTTTGATTTAGACTTGAATTGAGTTTTGAATGCACTTGGAAAATAATTAGATGTACACACACTTTAAATTGGCATTGAATTGAAATTTGCATATGCTTTAAATTGGCATATAAATGGATTTTGAATATTTTTTTAATTGGTATTGAAATGAGGTGCACTCATGTATTAATTGTGGTTTAGCCTATGGTATGTCGTTAGGTCTTTATACATACGATTATCGATCAGAGTACATCCTAACGTGCATGGCAGTGTTTAGGTGCCTGTCACTAATATGGGTGGTGTTATGTCTATCAATATGTCCTGTGAGTCGCCTTTTGCATGTGTGGAGTATATATTGTGCTAGCACTTTTACGAGTAAGCGATGCAGAACTAGCTCCATAACCACTAGTTTATATATAGCGCTATCATCGTTATGGGCAAGCGATTCAGAACTAGCTTCATAACAATCAATATATAAAGGTTAACCAGGTACAGGTAAGCAATGCAGAACCAACTCCATGACCTTACACCTAAGGATACCGTATGGCAAAGAAAATTAGTGATAGGTTATGTTTTAAAAAGAAAGTTCATGAAAGTATTGTTTGCCATCACTGTTTACTTTACAAGAAAAGAGGAATTTGATCTCAGAAAAATATATATGTTTTGTTTTACATATGTATTGATCTTATAAAAAGAAAAGAATGTGCTTTGTAACAATTTCTTAAAAAGAAAAGAAATTATTTTCTTTTATGGAGGTTAATGTTTGTATAAATGTTATTTTGGAAACCAATAACACTCACTGAGCTTGTTTAGCTCACCTTTTATTTTCTATTTTTAAATAAAACCTCCTAAGTGCACGTCAGGGGCTTCAGTAGCGGGGACTCCACCTCATGAGTGGTCAAATTTGTCAAGTGTTACTATGTAGGCATTTTTATTTTGCCTTGTACATATTTTTGAGAACTATTGCATATCTTTGACATATTTTGGAAAGCACATTAGTATAAAGGATTGATGTGTATAAAGGTTTTTAAATGGAATGTATGATTTTGTTTTATCTTTTCAAAGTTTATTGATGTAACTATTTAAGATTGCATGTGAGTGGATTAGAAGTCCACAATTTGGAGTTGAGAAATTGATGTGATAATATAAGTGTTTTGAACTTTTACAGGGGCTTTGAAATTTTTGGGATGTTAAAATACAGTGGTTATGTTGTCTAAATTTTTAATAAATTGAAAAAGAAAACTTCAAAGTTTACATTTCTTATTATGAATTGAAGCATTTCTTTAACAAAGGCAATAGGCTTAGCTTCACAGGAATTTTTTAATCGACTCAGATATTGACTGGAGAGCCACCATAGAGTGTTTGGCAGGTCGCCTAGTCATTACAGGATAGAAACCTGTCATATGCAATTAACTATCTGCTACAAGAATAAAATTTAATGAAGAGTTCAAAGTTTGTGTTTTCTTGGCACCTTACCAAACTCTTGGGAGAATTTTAGAATGTCCTTTGAATTTGGCATGTCAAAATAGTAAATGGAGGTATGACTTGATGTACAAGTATTGGAGATGTGTGTTTGGTGACTTTTGATGGGTGTCAGTTAACTTTTAAGTGTGTCAAGCCTGTCTCATATATTCAACTCAATCATCTTTCTATTTGTAAGCTTTTTGATGATGGCTTTCCTAATAATTTTTTAGATGACAATTGGAAGCTCCCTAAAAGATCTATGATTATAGCTAAAGGTAGTAAGTATTCCACTTTATATTTTACTCAAGCTAATATTACCGAGATGTGGTCAATACAACTGAATTAGATAAGGAAACTAAGCTATGACATAAGTAAATATATCTTATAGGTAAGAATGGACTTATAACTTTGGCTAAGAGGAATTTTGTATGGTAAAAGGAGTGTTCTTGAAGAAGTGTGAACATTGTCTAGCTGGGAAGTATAATGGAGTGTCTCTCAAGAGCCATCCGTCTAGTAGAAGATGTAAAGTACTCGAATTAATATATTATGATGCTTATAACCTTATGAAAATTATGTCTTTTGGAGGTGTTTATTTCTTCATGACTTCTATTGATGATCATTCGAGAATATTTTAGGTTTACACCTTAAGATCGAAAGATCAAGTCTTATATGTTTTTAAGTAGTTTTAAGCCTTAATTGAGAAAGAAACTTAAGTACATAGGGATTAATAATAGTGGTGAGTACCAAGGACCATTATAGAGAATAAGGAATCAAATATCAAAAGACCCCACTAAAGACACTATAGTTAAATGATTTGGCTAAGAAGATAAATAAAACATTGGTTGAAAGAGTGCCATGTCGAATAGCCAAAGTCGTTTTGATCTAAAGCTTTAAGCATTGTAATACATATAATTATTCTTTTACTATGTATTCCTTTCCAATTAATGGCACTAGATAAAATTTGGTCTCATAAGAATGTTAGATATAACCATTTATGTGTTTTTAGTCCTAAAGTTTTTATTTATATTCCTAAATATGAAAGGACAGATCTTGACATAAATACTAAAGACTTCATTTTTCTTGGTTATGGTCAAGATAAGTTTTGGTACAAGTTGTATGATCTGACAAAAAAAAAAGATAATCAGAAGTAGAGACATTGTGTCATAAAGGATCAAATTATGACAGACATTAATAGAGAAGAGAAACCAGTATCTCATAGTAGTTATATGCCAAGTGATTTCATATAGTTCCTCACACATTAAGAGAGGAATAACATATAGGTGGTAGCCTTAATATCATAAGATGTAGTTGATGTTGATGTTCCTAGAGATGAAGCATAATCTGAGAATGCTCAAGTAGAATAATTAGTAAAGGAAATTCCTACAAGCATATTGAAAAGATCCACTTAAACTTATTTACCTTCCACTAGATACTCTATGTATGATTATGTCTTACTAACTAATATATGAGAACTAGAGTGTTATAAGCAAGTTATCAAATATAAGCATAAAGATAAGTGGATCAAAGTGGTACAGGATGAGATGTAGTCCTTACATGATAACTACACTTATGAGTTAGCTAAATTGTCCAAAGGTAAGAAAGCACTTAAAAACCAGTGGGTGTTTAAAATTAAACATGAGAAATACAACCCAAGGTCAAAGTATAAGGAAAGGCTTGTTGTTAAAAGGTTTAGATAGAAGAAATGTATTAATTTTGAGGAAATTATTTCTTTTGTAGTTAAGATGACGTCTAAGTATACAGTATTTGGCTTAACAGTCAGTCTAGACTTAAAAATTGAGCAAATGGATTTGAATATAACCTTTCTTTATAGTGATATGGATGAAGAAGTCTATATGGAACAACTAGAGAGGTTTAAAGTGAAAGGGAAGTAAGGTTGTATTTGTAAGCTGAAGAAAAATCTTTATGGGTTAAAACAGGCTTCAAGAAAGTGGTATAAAAAATTTGAATCAATTATAAAGGAGCATAGTTATATGAAGACTACTTCAGACAGTTTTGTTTTTAGGTAAAAGCTTTTTATGATGATTTTTAACCTTTTTACTCCATGTAGATGATATTCTCATTATTGGAAAAAAAAAGTCAGTAGGATAAATGACTTGAAGAAACTGTTGGGTAAGTCATTTACCATAAAAGACCTTGGTGTTGCAAAGAAAATGTTAGGGATTTCTATTACTAAATATAGACAAGCAAAGAAGTTGTACTTGTCATATAAAAAGTACGTTAAAAAGTTATAATGCCAAAAAGGTGAGTAATTTTCTTGCTCTTAACTTTAAATTAAAGAACAAGTGATACCCTAGTATTGATGTAGAGAAGGAGGAAATGAGGAGAATCCCTTATACTTCAATGATATGGAGTCTGATGTATGTAGTGGTATGAACTAGACTTAACATTGCTCATATAGTTGGTATGGTGAGTCACTACCTTTCTAGTTCCAATAAAGAGCATTAAAATGATGTGAAGTGGATTATAAGACATTTGTACGGTACATTTGACTTGAAGCTCACTTTTGGTGGCCATAAACATGTTTTAGTAGGTTTCATAGATGTTAATATAGCTGGAGGTGTTGATTCTCAATATTCTCTTTCAAATATTTAATTAATTTTATAGGGGAGTGGTGTCATGACAATTTAGAATACAAAAGTTTGCCACTATCTCAACAATTGGGATAGAATTTATTGCAAGTTCTGAGGCTTTTAATGAGTAACTTTAGGTCAATTGGTTTCTCCAAGCACTTGATGTTCATTAAGAAAAGTACGTTATGCTATATGATAATCAAAGTGCAATTCATCTCAGTAAGAATTCTTGATTCCACTTAAGATCCAAGCATATTGATACACATCATCATTAGATATGTTAAGTATTAGATGCTAAGCTATTATGACTTGAGAAAGTTTATATAGATGATAATGATGCTGATATGTTGACGAAACCATTAACGGGGGAGAAATTTGAGACATACAAATTGATTGTTTAAATAACAAACCTTTCCCCGTAATTGTGAGAGGAGTTTGTTGAGCAGTTGTGCTTCACTCTTATGTGAAGAAGGGGCCACAAGTTAAAAATTTTAAAAAGAGAAAAAGAAACTTAATAAGATATGATGATTGTTGCACATATAATATATTGATAGAAAAGAGGTGGTGCGGCCTTCAGTTTAGTATAAACACGCTCTTTTTCTTTTTAACATAATTGTGAGAGGGAGTTTGTTGGGCAGTTGTGTTCCCTCTTATATGGTGAAGGGACCACAAATTAAAAATTTTTAAAAGAGAAAAAGAAACTTAATAAGATATGATGATTGTTGCATATATAATATATTGATAGAAAAGAGGTGGTGTGACCTTCAGTTTAGTATAAACATGTTCTTTTTCTTTTTCAGCCAATACACCTTTTAATCACAGAGACAATCAGGTGGTAATTTCTGGTCTAATTTGACTAACCATTTGATTCTAGATCATGCAATTAACCATTTGATTTTTCTAACTCATATAGATTTGGCATGAATCGTCATGCACGTTCAAATATGGTTTTATCTATGCAATCTTGATCAAATGAATGACTGAGGGGCGATTTATTTTTCAATTTGGTCAAGATTTATTCTTCAATTTGGTCGAGATTTTGCATGGGAGTTCTCCTCTTGATAGTCTTTATTCCTCGCCGCAGAACTAGCATTTGGTGGTGTCTAGAACATGCAAATTTGTTGCCTAGATATATTGAATTTTCTTGCGTCCTATTTACTTTTTCATTTTATGTATCATCTTTTAAGGTGAAGTGTGATATGTTATCATCCTATGATTAATTATTAAAGCTAGTTTTAGTTGAAATATTCTCTTTTTTATGATTGTAGAATTCGCTTTAGGTCGTGATTTTTTGTTGAGGGGGAGGTTTTTTTGGTATTAAATCACTGTATCTGTTATTTATTGTCTTTGATTATTTTTTGATTTCTCTTACTTCCAGATTGATTAAGTAACTAGAAAAATTTAATGTCGTGTTTTCTTCCTATAAGAAGATAGTGCCTTACTTATCACTGTTTCATATAGTGCTTTGAAATGGACATTATGGTTTTAATATTCAGAGTCAGCGCTACAGGACGGTAATATAAAACCCTTACTGCAATTGTCTCCTCCAATGGTCACCCCACTTTTCACTGCCGCGCATCCTCCTTCAAATTAAAACCGATCCCAAAATCAACAAATTTTGGAATTTTTGTAAAAGTATACTTTAAAGTCCCCTTATTAAATTATACAGTTCGACGTCCTTATCTACTGAACATCAATAATGTCTCTTCTTTTCTTTTCCTTATAAAAAAGCAACAGCAATTTGACGTTTCAATGGTATGATAATCATTAACCACAGGACTTATTTGATGTAGTTTCAGACTTAGGAAAAATGTCTAAGAGCATTTTCTAAGTCTAACTAAAATGAATGTACCGAAAAATTGCAACCAGAATATTTTGGGTATATGCACGATCTACCTAAAATGAATGTACCGAAAAATTGCAACCAGAATGTTTTGGGTATATGCACGATTCACCTACTTTTTCCTTCGTCTTCTTATGCTTTGTTCATCTGTAAGTTCCCCCTTTGGCTTTCATGACAAAGAATGAGTTGTTTGTGACATTGCGTTTTTGTGGCAGAGTCCAGTCTGCATCAGGTAGCTACAAAATGTTACCTATTTCAGGGACCACTATCATGACGAACCATTTTAGTTTTCTAAGGAGCTAAAACTTCATTTTAGACCTCAGCTTTTATAATTGAATGTAAAACAAATCCTAAGGTTTTAAAGAGATCAAAATGAACCATAATATTTTCTTTAAAACATTCAAAACAGAGCCTAAGTTGATGAAAAAATTAACAGAGTTAACTTTCCATCAATTAAACGTTACATCAATGCTGACGTAGTATTATTTTATGTCATATGACAAATGCGACTAATTGTTTAAAATATATAAATATGAGTCTCATTGTCACGTGATAAGTGAGACCTACTATTTGAAATGTATAAACAGTAGCCTCCGCTACCAAATAGCTGTGGGGGCCACTTTGATTAATTTAAAAAATTAATTATATGACAGTAGTGCTCAATTTTATTTAAAAATATAAAAATAATGTCATGTTGGCATTGACTTGACATTTAATTAATAAAGAATTAATCTCATTAAATTTTATGTCCATTTATGATCTATTCTAAATGTTTTGAAAATGTTAGAGTTCAATTTAAACATTTCAAAATGCTAAAATTCAAGCCTTTTTATAGCCGATATCCATTTATCCATCCTAGTTAATGTTAATTGTAATAGGAAAAACTATATGGATTTACTTTCATTTCCATTATGGTATTCTCACAAATATTTTAGTATTTACATTCAAATGCATCTATTTTCCTTATCCCCAAACAAACTTTTTTCTACACTTCTATTTAAAAATCAATAAGTTGTGATTTAAATGTATTTGAAAATATTTGAAGCATAAGGAAGTTTGTACTTGGGATAAACATCTAACATGTGTGTAGTCTTATATGAGATTTAATAAGTAAAATCGATTACCTAAAATAGAAGGTTATTCCTAAATATATGCTAGTTGTTATAGCATAGAGATTATGAATTCCTAATTTGCTCAGTAGGTAACGTAATTGAGCTTGTCTGAGTGCTTTGGTGAATAGATTATCAAGTTGGTCTCTTGAATTGACATGAGATGTGAGAAGCTCATTGCTTATGATGCAACCATGGATAAAATGACAGTTAATATAAATAGGTTTGGTGTATTTGTGAAAAACTAGGATTGGCAATAATGTGCATAACAATTTTGATTACCACAAAAGAGAGATATAAGAAACAATAATGAAACTTTCAGGTTTGTAAACAAAAAATAGAACCACAACAACTCACTAGTAGCATTAGACATGGCCACAACAACTCACTAGTAGCATTAGACTTGGCCTTATATTCTGCTCCAATTAAAGAGGGAGAGACCATAGTTTGCCTTTTAGACTTCTAAAGAGATTGGATTATAGCTGACAAACACCACATATCTACTTGTTGAGGACATGGTTGTTGGATAGCTTACCTAATGTGAGTCACAAAATGCAATTAGTTCAAAGAACTAAAAGAGAAAGGAGATAGCTTGAACACAAGTTGTCTTAAGATATTGTAATATTTTATAAGCAATGTTTAAATTTAAGTTAAGAGGATTTTGCATAAACTAACTCAAAGTTGTACTAGCAGATATCAAGTCGAATTATTGTTAAATGAAGTAGTTGTCTAATGAGACAACAATATTGACTTAAATCTTTTACTAGTTTACCAATCCCTATTACCAAATTATGGCATTTCATAATAGGAAAATTTGTTATTTGTGTATCAAGGTGATCCATCTCTTCAAAAAGATAAAGAGTGTATTTTCATTTGCTAGCAACAATACCCTCCTTACTCTAGGCTACCTTATTTCCTATAAAATACCTAAGGTTCCCAAATCTATGATGTGGAGGGTAGAATCAAGGTAGTGTGGGATCATTGCTTATTAAAACTACATCATCTATATAAACTAATGCTATAATAAACAATGTTCCTTAAACATATGTAAAAAGTAAGTTATGTGCAATAGATTATTTAAAACAAAAACCTTGCAAAGAGTCAGAAAATTTTTGAAACCAATTTTTAGAAGCTTGATAAAATGAATTCCTAAGTCAACAAACATAATAGTCATTTGGTTTAGCAAATCCTTATAGCACTTATGTATACACTTTTTCTTATAGTTCACCACGTAGGAATTCATAGAGATTATGAATTCCTAACTTGCTCAGTAGGTGACGTAATTAAGCTTGTATGAGTTATTTGGTGAATAGATCATTAAGTTGATCTCTTGAAATGACATGAGATGTGCAAAACTCATTACTTATGATGCAACCATGGATAAAATGACAGTTAATATAAATAGGTTTGGTGTATTTGTGAAAAACCAGGATTGGCAAAAATGTCCATAACATCTTGATTATCACAAAAGGGAGATATAAGAAATAATAATGAAACTTTCAGGTTTGTAAACAAAGAATGCAAGCACAATAACCCACTAGTAGCCTTAGACATGGCCTTATATTATGCTCCAATTAAAAAGGGAGAGACCATAGTTTTCCTTTTAGACTTCCAAAGAGATTGGATTATAGCTAAGAAACACCACATATCTACTTGTTGAGCACCTGGTTATTGGATAATTTACCCAATGTGAGTCACAAAATGCAATTAGTTTAAAGAACTAGAAGAGAAAGGAGATAGCTTGAACACAAGTTGTCTTAAGATATCATAATATTTTGTACGCAACGGTTAAATTTAAGTTATGAGGATTCTATATAAACTAACTAAAAACATGTACTAGCAGATATCAGGTCGAGTTACTGTTAAATAAAGTAGTTGTCTAATGAGACAATAATATTAACTTAAATCTCTTACTAGTTTCCCAATCCTTATTGCCAAATTATGGCATTTCTTAATAGGAAAATTTGTTATTTGTGCCTCAAGGTGATCCATCTCTTCAAAGAGATAAAGAGTATATTTTCATTGGCTAGCAATAATACCCTCCTTACTCTAAGCTACCTTATTTCCTATAAAATACTTGAGGTTCCCAAAATCTGTGATGCACAGGGTAGAATTAAGGTAGTGCTTTAGATGATTCTTAGTGGTGGGATCACTGCTTATTAAAACTACATCATCTATATAAACTAATGGTATAATAAACGATGTTCCTTAAACATATATAAAAAGTAAGTTATTTGCAATAGATTATTTGAAACAAAATTCTTGTAAAGAGCTAGAAAATTTTTGAAACCAATGTTTAGAAGCTTGTTTTCAACCATAAAATGAATTCCTAAGTCAACAAACATAATAGTCATTTGGTTTAGCAAATCCTTATAGCACTTATGTATACACTTTTTCCTATAGGTCACCATGTAGGAATTCATTATTAATATCCAACTAATGCAACTCCCAATGTTGTACCATTACTATAACTAACAGATATCTTATAGTTGTAAGTTTGAATAATGGAGTAAAAGGGTCGTGGTAATCTAGGCCTTTGGCCTATATAAAATCTTTAGCAACCAAACGCATTTTGAAGCGCTCAATAGTACCATCAAACTTGTACTTGATTTTGTTCACCCACCCGGAATCATTTTCAAGTTTACATGATGGAAAATGTTCTAAGATCAAGATATTATTTTCTTCCAATATGTTAACTTCTTTTTGCATAGAATATCTCCAATAAGGATCTTTAATAGCCTAAAAAAATTTGGATTGTCCAATAAAGAGATAGAAGCTAAAAAGGCTTTTTATGATTATTAGCAATATAAGAATAAGATAAATGTTGTGAGAGAGGATATAAAGTACTTGAGTTCACTAAAGAAGGGGATTTTTGAGATTGTACTAAGGAGGGCAGTAACTTATGGTCAAAATCAAAAATTTTTGTGGGCACATGTCTTGATTATTATGGTTTTTGGAATTTTTCTTCACTTTCATTTAATATAGCTATCAATATTTGGTTGTGATAAAGACTTAATTTATTCCTCTTGATTTTTTTGATTGAACATTTTACTAATTGGTGGTGTAATTTCTTCATGATGGGAGTGTGTAGGAGTTGTGAAATTAACATAGAAGTTATCATTTAGATGAAAAAAGGGTGACATAGTATCTAAAGAGAAGGATTAAGTCGGTTATTTGATTTGAAAGAAAATATTAATTCATAAGATATAAAATATTTTGATACAAGTAATTTTTGTTTTTCTAAATCAAATATCTTGTAGCTTTTTTATCCATGAGGGTAACCAAGAAAAATGCATCAATAGGCTTTTGTAAAAAATTTATCAAGTGCTTTATCATAACTATACATATAACAAAGAGATCCCACATTTTTAAATGATGGTAATCATTGTTTTTTTTTGGGTTTTGAAAAGTACATTAAGTGGACTCTTTCTTTAAGAATTAGGGTCAACATTAAATTAATGAGATGTATTGCAGTTAGGATCTTAAAAGTACGTAAGCTTGAAAATGTAAGGCTTTCTCCATATAAATAATATATCGATGTTTACGTTCTGCCCTCTCATTTTATTGTGGGGTATCCATATAAGAGGTTTGATAATCAATTTCTTGACTAAAGAAAATTCCTCTTATATGCCTTGAGATAAATTCCTTTCTATTATCATAATGCACCACTTGTATCGGATATTCAAACTAAGGTTTTACTTAATGACAAAACATAGTTAAAGAATCCTAAGCTTAAGATTTATTTTTTAAAAAAGTACCAATGTATGTCGAGAGTAATCATCTATGACAGTCAAAAAGAAATGAGCACTACTAAGAGAAGAGACCAAATATGTACCCCAAAAGTCAATATAAATAAATAAATAAGTTCTATCTCTTTTTTTTTTTTTACTATTTGGAAAAGGTAATATAGTTTATTTATCACTATACAAACATCTCAAATACGATTGAAGTTGTTAGGTAAATAGGTGGCATCAATTTTAATCTACTAAAAGAAGGATGTCCCAAGCATATGTGTCATAATTTGGGATCTGATTCAATGATTTTATTATAGTTTTGTCATTATTTCCTTTTAATTGGTAGATACCATCTCGAAGTCTACCACTCCAATTATCATCTTCTTATGTAGGTCCTGAAAAAAGCAAAATTTTGAGAAAAAAAGCTACCGAACAATTTAAATCCTCTTGAAACTTTGCAATAAAGAGGATATTGCATTTAAAACCAGGGACATAAACCACATCTATTACATTGATAATTGTACTAGGTGTGCCTTACCAATATTTGATATAGAGAGGATGGAGCCATCGAGTACTTTACATATGGGCATGAAGGCACACATTTGACAACGAGCATATTTTTATTTCTAACCACATGCTCAGGGGCACCACTATCCATTATTCATGAATTGTTCGATGAAGTGCATTTACCTAAAAAACTAGATAAGGCCTTATTACTATGATTGAATGTACTATTGTTTGTTGGTATACTAAGTTGCATAAGTCTGTTGCATTGATTTATTATCAAGTTAAGTTTCTGTTAGGGCTACTGCTTTTGCATGCCACTGGATTCAACATTACTATGGTTTGTTCCAACCATTAGCTCTCACCTAAACCATGATCAGCCACTATCATATAGCCTATTCTTTGTTCACTATTGTTCTTCCCTGTATAGTTATTGCTACTTTTATTTTTGTCGATCCAATTTGGTGGAAATATTATGATCTCAAAGTGAAAATCCTATGATCTCAAAGCATTCTACTTTGATATTCCTTTTTTTGTTAAAATAATTGCACCTTTTGTTAATTCAATGTCATGAAGTTTGGTTTCTATTTGTGTAAGCTCTTCCAATTTCTTTGGGATTAATCTTTGCGACAAAAATTGCTCCTTTCAAGTTAATTGATGGTTTTTCATTCCTTTATGTTGAGGATTGCTCTTTGTGCTAAGCCATAGAGAATATTTTACTAAATGAAGATGTTCGCTCATTAGATAGCATGTTAGATCTCAACCGATCAAAATTGTTATTTGATCCTAGCAAAAATTTAGGAGTGTTTTTCTTTTCCTTTCATAGTCAATGATCCTTTGCTAGTCCAGATCTGCAAGCAGGCAATGGATAGACAAATTTCTTGTTATAAGGTTTTGAATTTTGTATAGTATTGAGTTAAAGGCTACCTATTTTCTTGGAATATGTTGAAAAATCCTTTTTTATTTTATAAAGTTGAGGTGTATAGCCCTGACCATACCTTTCAAAAATCTCTATCCAAATTTTTTGGCTTGTCTCTGCATAAACAACATTGTCTTGTGTGTTTTAGACTAAAGAGTTTCAATCATGCTTTAACCATTGCGTAGTTTTTTTTTTCTATCGACGAAATTCTGGTGACTTTGAATTTGGCTTTATTAGACTACCATCAATGAAGCCCGCTTAATCTTGGCATGTAAGACTATCTCTACGGCACCCTTTCATGCTGTAAAATTCTCTCGTGTGAATCGCATGGTGATGAAAACCATTCCTGAATGGTCTGAAGGGCATAAGGGGAGTCTTCATTAATTCCTCCCCATGTAATTGTATTTTCTGGAGCTCCAGACATTGTTATCATAAAGATAAAAGACAAAGAAATATAACATTTTATTAATATTAGTGCTCTAATATCATAAGAAAGTTTGTAGTTAGGAAAAATATCCAACATCTGTATATGTACAAGATATAATAAGTAAAATCAAGGACTTAAAATGGAAGGTTATTCCTAAATATATCCTCGCTGTTACATAAAATGAGGAGATCAAATGAATGGAAAGAATACATAATGAAAATTACGTGGAAAGAAATATATATGATTATATGGTGGGATATAATTTTATTATTAATAAGGGTTTTCTATATGAAAATTGAAAAAACTTGAGGTTGCTTTTGAAGTAGATTAAAATTTTCCAATAAGCAGCTGCAATTGAAAAATTAGAACCTTTGAATTGTAAACCTCTACAAAAGTTATGTTAAACCTTTGAATTGTAAACCTCTACAAAAGTTATGTTAAAGATAGTATCAGGTAACAATATGGGATCAATTAATTCTTAAAAAGTAACTTTTGCAAGGCAAATGATAGATCCATTTGTACAATATCCACAACTCTTAAAATCTTCAAGCATCTCTCTAGATTGATGGTAAATCATAACAAAAGCTAACTTATCCTCTCCAAGAGTGCAATGGAGGAAGACAGATGTTAGCAATTATCTCAGGATTTCAATTTAAGTAACCTCCCATTATCTATCTTAGGCTGCCTGTATCCATTAGGAAATTACTACACAAAGATTGCATCCCACTTCTGGAGAATATACAAAGAAGGCTTAACCATTGGACATACAAAGGCTTATCCTTATTTGGGGGGATAATTCTAGTAAGAGCTGTTACAATCTTGCTATTTGCATGTTGGTCAATACATACTATCTCCTCGAAAGGAATTACAAAGTCAATAGAAAGAATAATAAGGGATTTCCTTATATGTGTTTAACTGTTGATATATTTAATCATTACAATTAGCGATTAATGATACGAAAATGCTTAAGATATTAACTTTAATTCATATATAATTGTAGGTACAATTTGAAAGTAAAGAAATTAAAGTGAGTCGAAAGCATTACACGTGGGCTGTTTTCTAAAGATTAATTTTTTCTTATCTTCATGAAACAAGAAAAAAAAATCAAAATATGGAGAAGAAGAATGCTTGCTGGAAAAATGAAGAAAAAAAATCAATATCAAGTAAAGAGTAAAACAATAGCACATTAAGGAGCAGCAGATGAACAAAACGACAGTGCAAGATTATGCAAAATGGCAGCGTCAGGAAAACATTAGAGGTATCTTGCAAACGTCTGTGAAAAACACAGATGTACGCACAACATCTGCGTTTTGGGCAGACGTAGGCAGTGCAACATTTTGAGTCAAAATGCATAGCGTGGGCTAAGTGATGGACAAGAGGCGTGGACCAGAAACCTTAATGTTAAATTGTCAAATCAAGCAACAAAGGAGGGCGGGCGTGAAGTAAATTGGTGGCTTCGGCTTGGTGACACAGAGAAATGGAGAAGAGTTGCGACCAGGCATAAGAGAAGAGAGGTGAGTGAATAGTGGGATGGACCAAAAACCCCTAGGTTTATTTGTAACAGTAGATAGGAGTAAGAAGTTTGGGTAGTGAAGGCGAACCGAAGGGGTCGAATAGGGTAATTTACATGGGGTTGAAGATTTTCTTAAGAGACCTAAGGCAAGCTAAATAACCAGAGCCTAGTCTAGAGGTGATATCGACACCAACGACCCGGGCTAAGTATATTTTTCAATTTTTATTGTTTCTTTTTTTGAATAGAATTAATTGTGTTATTCTATATTAATTGATTTAAGTTTTATATATGGATAATCAGATTTTCGTTATTGTTTGCCAAAGGGTATTATGAAAAGATTATTTTAATGCGTTCATTAAATCATTTGATTGTATACCCATTGCTAGAATTTTGACATAATTCGTAATTATTATGTTGAAATTCATGTGTAGCGACTAATGATTCGTAACCATCAGGGATAACATGACCTAAGTTAAATGACACATCATATGTGGTTATTGTTTTAATTAATCGGTTTTCCTATTTTGTAATGATACTACTTAATTAAATCTAGAGATCGTATCCTAAGTAATTCAGTGGTAGGTTTAATTAATGATCGTATCTTGATTAAACAAAACCTAAGAGAAAACTCAGGTTAATTATTAACCCACGATTAACAGTTATTAGAAGAGGTTTGAGAACAACAAATTGTTGAAATATGCTTAATTGGGGTATAGGCTAAGATTGAACCAAAGAACTAGATCCCTACCGAATTCCCCAATGTTATCATTTTTTGCATGTTTTCTTTAATTTGTTTTTATTAGTATAGTTTCATTTTATTTTCTTATTTCAAAATACAAAACCCCATGTTAAACCTAAACACCAGTTACTTTCATTTCATAAACTTTACACACACTCTCTATGGATCGATCTAGACTCACCACTACTACAGTAGTAGTTTAGTTTTTCTATTTTGACTAGCGTTACGACACACCAGTCAATTTTAGCGCCATTGTCGGGGATTGCGATGTTTTAGTTTTTGTTTGTAATTCAATTTATGTTTTGTATATATTTGTTCGTAATTGATTTCCTTTCAGTTATTTCATGATCTTTTTTTTGTGTTTGTGAAAAAAAAAGATATGGACGGAGGTAATTTCTTATATTAACTCATATTCTCAATCCTATAATAATGTTTGAACTAATCAACCTAACTTTTGTTATTGATAGGATAATCATCAGAATTACATTCATGATAGTTTGCGGGACGCACAAAAATTCTCATACAATCTAGAAGCTTCCTATCATGACTCTGATCCATCTCTGGAAGGGTTGATTAATATTGTGAACACTAATACTTTGCAATTGCAGCAAAATACTTTACAATTCCAGCATTATAGAGGGCAATTTCTAAAAGCTACATGGTCTAGCAACCAAGATTCAGAGAACCAACATGACTCAGGTACATCTCTAGAAGAAATGCTTAATATTATGGCTGCTAACAATCTTCAAATTCAATAGGATATGCAGCAATTCCAACAGAATATGCAACAGTTGTTTCAGCAAGCTATATAGCAAATCCGACAAGATGCTCTGCAATTCCAGCAAGATGCATTACCTTGATAGGGAGATATCAATTATCTGGAACCACAACGTGAAAAGGAATAGCCGTATCAACCCAAGGTGTACCCAATAGACGTTTCTGCGAAAACTTTACAAAGTGATGAGGAGCTTGAGAATTTTAAGGTTAACCCTCAATGAATTGCTTGTGTAGAAGAAGTAGAGGAGGAGCTCGAAGCAGAAAAAGACATATCTTTTAGCTCAGATATAAGTACTGAGTTCATGATTATTTTTTAGAATAACTCTTTACCTTTACATAGGAGATTGGAGGAATTAATTGAGGAAGAAAATGTGAAAAGACATTCGAGGTCTTTCGAAAAAGTGTAGACTCAATAAAAATCTAAAGTCTAAGGATTAGGAGGATGCTAAACAGGAATGATGGTCAATTAAGGCCTTATCCAGAAGAACCTCACGTGGATGAGGCACATGTGACACTTGAATATCACAATTTTGTCACGTGAGGAGAAGGAGTCGAGCCAGCCACCCTAAAGAAAGGTGCTTCTTGGGAAGCAAATTTCTTTGCTTTTGAATTCTCACATTTATTATTTTTAATGCATATGTGTTTCTTTGTTGGTTATTTTTGCTTGTTTTAAGTTTTCAATCAAAACGAGAAAAAGAATAGAACAAACAAAACAAACATTTTCTCATATTCTGTTGCTTCTGGGACTATATAGTCATGATTAGAGAATGAGTTGACTAAAGAATTTCATCGCAACTTTAGCATGTATTTTCACTTTTATGATTGATCGATATGCATTATCTTTAGAAGAGTAATGACTAGTGGTAACCAAAGCCGATGAGATTTTGAGCCTTATTGGACTGAAATATCCATATCAGTCTCATTGTCTTTTGATAATGTATGACCTTCATGACATGTACATCCCAATTTTGCGTTGAATTTCTATTTGAGACAACATTTCTATTACATGCATTAACATGGATATGATTACGTATTTTTTGTTTTTCATAAACTACATTAGCCAAATAACCTATCTTGTTGACATGATTTTTCCCTTGATAATCCCCTTTGAGCTTTATACCTTTCATTTTGTATCAACTACATTACATGCTTTAAATTTAACCAAATTTCCTACTCTAAGTCATAAAGCTAGTGGAGCATTTGTGATTGGTGAGTTTGTGAATGTACAAAAGTGTAAGTGTTGGGTGTACATATGTGTAGATTGACTATAATGATTGAGATGTTATTTTATGTCTTATCACTGAAATTCCCATGTTAATGTAGTTTCTTTTAATGTTAAAAAAAGAAAGAAAAGAGAAAAGAGAAGAAAATGAAAAAGAAAGAAAGACGAAAATGAAAAAAAATTGTTTAAATAAATTTATCAAGGAAGAAGTGCATATGAATTTGCAAAGTTATTCATGATTAATGCATCTTCCTAGAGTTGTAATGAATATGATATTTGAGTATGTTGAATATGAGACAGATGTTGGCTTAGAAGGTTCACTCTTGTGGTTTCAATGTATTGTTGGCATCAATGGTATAAGTGATTCTTTCGGGTTCGTATATGTTTCATGTGGTTTGTATGAGAGAGTAAATGAGGTTGTGAAATATAAATGTTGCATTCATCATAGTTAATGGTACCCAGTTTTTGATGAATGTTGCTTAGTTTCACTAGCTTAATAGCTTTCATGCTACTTGACCTAATACATCTCACCTTACCTTTGCCCACATTACAACCCTAAAAAGTCCTTTGATTTATGATTTTACATGTTAATTTTAGTGGTGAAGAAATGAAATGATATGCAAAGTTATGGATTATCATGATCATGAATGGTGTTCAGTGTACCCATTGATATATTTTAGTTAAACACATTTTCCAATTCTACCATGAGATTGCTCAGGATTTAAATGTTGATTGATCATGAGTAAAATCTTGGAATGTTGACATCTTGCTATGATTTTTGAAAGTCACCCATCTTTGCTTGTGATTATATGTTCTTTGAACATATGGGAAATAAGTCAATGTTTTTGAGTCTTTGAGCTTAATTTGGATGCTTTGCCCGAGGACAGCCAAAAGCTAATTATGGGGGAAATTAATATGTGTTTAATTGTTAATACATTTAATCATTACATTTAGCAATTAATGATACAAAAATGCTTAAAATACTTTAGTTCATATATGATTTTAGGTACAACTTGGAAGCAAAGAAATTTAGGTGAGTCGAAATCACTACTGTAACATCCCATCACCGATGGGAAGGGTAAGATGGTAATTTGGAACGGGAGGATTATTTAAAATTTGTTTGGCTAT
>JAOSBN010000177.1:27674620-27755216 GCA_027563595.1 Erythroxylum suave | reverse complement strand
CCACCCCCTCCACCTCCATTTCCGCCTCCGCCCCACCCGTGGCCTCCACCATTTCCTCCTCCTCTACCACCTCCGCCTCCACCTCCGCCTCCGCTACCACTGCCGCCTCCTTTCCCATGTTTTCTGTTGTGTGCTTTACCACCACCACCTCTACTTCCTCCACTCCCTCCCCCACTGCCGCTTCTGCCGCCGCCGCCGCCACCTCCTCGACCCCTTCCACCATTGTTAATATATTGAATGCTTTTCACATCAAAAACTTCAACATTGGAGTTTGTTCTTATTTCTTCACTATCAACATCTTGGCCTCCATACGAAAGCTCATGACTTGCGGTAGTGTTATAACTATCAACACCATTTTTTCCCTCCGAACCATGCAACTCAAGAACAAGAAATGGGCTAAAGATCGCAACAAAAACCAAAAGAATTCCAAGTCTTCTAACAATCTCCATTTTCTGCCTCAACTACTTGAGACTTTAGACTCAAAACTCCAACTTCACCTTCTTATATCCTTTGGATTTTCATTGATAGCTAAATACAGTCCCCACAAGAGCAGACTTGTGGGCACCTAACGTTCATTCCTTTCGTAAGGCTGTAAAAGAGAGCTAAAGATTATCATAGCTAACGAGTGCCTTCTTCCATATCCTGCCTTCTCTCACAATTTGTCCCCACCTCTCAAAAACCTTCCTGCTTGGCATGGATCGAGAAGTTCTGAGCATGTTTTACACAACGATGAACTTGGTTAACCTTGTACCGATTAAACTATAAATCCTTCTTAATGATTGGTTTACGATAGTGATCTTACTCCTTAAGCATAGACACCGTTGAAACATGCCAGATATTTAATTAAGCATTCCAATTCTGAACTATAAAGGATAGTTTAATCATTCCTTTGAGGGCACAAATGAGACTTCCACTATTGATTTCAGGGCTTAACTTTATCGCAAATTGCTTATGTTTGAAAATGCTGCAATGCCTGCACGCATTTAAAGTGTAAAGCTCAATGCCTTTTCCTTAACTTTGTCTTTCTCATCAAAAGATTATTCTTCCTAAGCCGTCTAACATAACATAAGCCAATATTTGAGAGCAGAGCAGTAGATGAGATTTCAAGTGACCTCATTTTGAGTGGTGGGTCAAAAACGTATCATCTATTCGTGCACTAACAGGAAACAACACAAAGAGGAACCCATCCCATGTGAAGTGGTTGATAATGGCTTTTGCTTGACGAATGAGAAATCGAGTTGGGAGCTATAGGGCACCTAAGTGCCCACCATGTGATAAGAACAATATCAACATGGTGGATAAATTTCAAGGCGTTGGTGGTTATAGTAGTGATGGTGTCGACTTCCCAGGTCCATTACACATAGGTTATTCCAATCCATAATTTTGTTAATTTCAAACAGAGGACCATAAGGTTCTTTTGCTGGATTTACTTTTTCATTCTATAGTTTATGTCCATGGTTCAAGGAAGAAGTGATAGACACAGTAACTGTTGAAAGTGAAAGTTGAGCCTATTTAACTTGGCAACAGGATCAATGTTGTTGACAATAAGTGCTTCTAACCTAATTTGGAACAACTTCTAACTCTTTAGCCACTTATTCCAATGGCGTTCTGTGCTCCCACTCATAAATCCAAGTCAAATATGTAATTGAATTACCGTGGAAGGGACAAATATGAAGAGCACCGAACTATAAGGAGAAAGTTGTCGCAGAAGAATCCACAGTTGAATTGATATCAATTGCCAAATAGAAGTTACTAATACCCTGTAAAACAACTTTTCAATTCTCCACATAAGAAAATCCTCAATGTTTTTTTTTCTTTCTCATGGAAGAGCATGAATATTTTCTCAAAAAATTATTAGATCTACTGGAAACACTACATCAAGCAGGTCGTTTCATAATCATTTAAACGATGCTATATGACTCAAATTGATAGCCATTATGTTTAAATTAACAACAATGAAATTCTGATTGAGCTTTTGTTTTATTTATGGGTTATATGCCAATGCACTACTTTGAGTGCAAACATAAATCCTGGTAAATTAAAAAATTAAATTCATGACTAGTTAGACCTAGCAGTAGCAACAATAACAACATTTAATAGAAATCTCACTAACAAGCGAGGTCTTGGAGGTCTGATAATACTCGGTCTTACCTCTAATTAGTTGAAATGTTGTTTCCAAAATTGGTTAGAGTTAGAAAGAATGTTTAAAATTGACTCAGGCCACGTTTAGATTTGCGATGTGGTGTGAATAAGTACTTATCTACCACAGTTTCTAAATGTAGTAACATGTTTAGATCTACAAGGGAACAATCGGAGGTTGGAGGAAAGAGTGGTGCCACTGCAGAAATCTATAAGTAGAAAGAGGGTTGTGGTAGGAAAGTGCTTCTGCGGTAGAAATTTTAATTTCCATTAATAACCTTCTGATAATATGTAAATTTCATTTGTGTTTACATTAACATGAACAATTATATTTTATCAAATAGTTTATTCTCAATTTTTATTTTATTTATTTTAATTTAATATTTTACTATTTATAATTTTAATTATATAATATTAAAGATAACTAAATTTATGAAATATCCCAAGGACATCTTGTTACCATGAAATTGTAATTTAAATTATCAGTTTTTAATAATATAAATAAGCACATATCAAGAAAAAGATAACAATAGATATGTTATATATTTTATTATTTATATTTTTAAATTTATATGACTAATAATATATTTTTAATTATTTATACAAAAATTAATAATTTATTAAATCAGTGAATTTTTTAGTCATTTTATATCTTTTCAGCAACTGCAATCGCATTTGCTAAAAATCTATTTTCACATTTCAGCAATTACAAAAATAGCAATTTCAAACACTCATTTCAACATGTTGATTTCAGCAAATTATCAACTTTTATCGCTCTTCCAAACTAAGCCTTAATTTTAACTTATGGTCAGTAGATAAATTTTGATTTACTTAAGTTTATATCTCTAAAAATTTATGCTTTAGGGCTCAATCCAATGGTATCCAATTTAGTCTTAAATTTAAAACTTAAATTTAGGCTCAAATAATATTTGAATTCAAAAGTCTAAGGATATGTTTGGTTGGAAGTTTAATAATGGAATGAAATTGAATAGAATGTAATATTATTCCATGGAGAACAGTTTATAATATAATGGAATGGAATAAGATGAGAAATGAGAGTTTCATATCATATCATATTTTATCCTAAATAATAAAAATGAAAAACTTATGATTTAGACGGTTTATGGTGGAATATAAAATGATAAACAATTTTACACTATACTATACTATAAACCCTTCATCTAAATAACATTTCACTACATTACATTACAATGAATTCTTCCATCTCTCTTAAACTATAATTTGCTAATATAATATCTATTTATATTCTATTATATTATACATTATTCAATTCCATCCATTCTATTAAAATCTTCTAACTAAACATAGCCTATTTTAAGTTTAGTCAAACCCTTTATCAAGTTTAGTCAGACTATTCACAGCCTTGTACCTCACCAACAATTCGAATTAAAGTTGTCATACAAATTGGGTCATTCAAGTTTTCTCTTACCATGTCCTTGCTGGGCCTAACCCTTTCATTCTTCGAGTGTTAGAAATGACTATTTTCCTATAATGCCAACGAACTAGAGTTGGAATACTGGACTGGACTCCCAATTTCAGTGATGCATTGCTTATTTTGATTTGGGTCTTAAAAGATTGCTAAACAGCCTAGCTTTTAGGTAAAGGTGCAACTAACCATCTTACGATTAAACTGCAAAATTAGCGGAATAAGACTATAAGAGACAAAAGACAAGTGACTGAAAAAAAAAGTCCAATTCCTGTAGCATGGATCAGAGATGTAGTTTCGTCGACTTTTCTTGGGAAAACTTTCGAAGGGCCTTTGTAATAGTAAAAGTTGCCGACGAAAACCGACGATTTAAGGTCCTAGGCTGGAGACAAAAGGGCACATGGAACAGAGCAGCACGGTGGAAGGAGGTTGGTCGAGACTCGAGAATGGTCAATTTGAGAAGAATTTCAGCCACCATTTGACAATTAAGCTTACTTGATAGCCTATCAAGACCACCTCAGTTGACTATATGCAAAAAAGTTGATGACACGTTGTTAACTGTAGATCAATAATTAAATATTCCGTGTCCAAACATCGTCTTTCGTACTGTTGGTGGTTCTGCGTCTGTGGATGGACGAAGGAAGGAACATAGTGACATGCATATTGCACACACAGTAACAGATTTCGTGTTGAATTTTAAAAATAAATGGAGAATAGTGTGAAGTAATGATCTTAACGAGTTTAATGCTTGCAGATTAACTTGACTTATAAGAAGGTAATAGGAATGACAAACTTGTCCGGATAGATTTCTTTGTACTACGATACAAACAAATTGAAGTTTAAGAGTTCTATTTAATTAAAGAAAATGAATCTGCGGACAAGCAAACAATTGACAAGACATATACACGCAGATCTGTAGGATATTATTATTCTTCCGAGTTTAATCAATTTTTCAGTAAGATTAATTGTTTGTGCCACGATGCTCATTTATACATACTGTAATACAAACTCATGCCTATCACATTAGGTAGGAGTTGGAGGATATGGTTTATTAGCACGAGGGCATATAACATTTTTTTTAAAAGCACCACCAATCCACAACTTGCGTGCTTGATTATGGAGAAAGAAAAGTAGGGAGTCTTTGAAATCATATATAGTCTTGATCAAAATAGAAAGAAAGCTGACACATTTGATTATTTCTATCAGAACTCGGTCGTGGACTTTGAAATCTTCCAGTCTTCCTTACTAATTAATCTCAGCGAAAGGCTTTAAAAAAAGTGAAAGCGTGCTCTTTAATGGTGTTTCACGGTCATCCACTAGATTAAATAATTTTTATCTGGTTGAACTAAGCGTAGTTGCAATTATAACCGTTTGAATGACTAACCATTCGTGACTACATTAATTGTAATCTGCACTTAGATCAGAATTCTAATATCAGATACTTTCTTTTCTTAATTTTCTGCTGGAATCTACCTCTAGCGGTAATTGTAGTCATTCGAATTCCCACGCCCTTAAGAAGTTGATGGACAATCACGAGCAGCCTCTGCCCATAGTTGCTGAATGGTGGATCTACACGTGGTTCTTTGAAACTTGGGAAAGTGTATAATATTTCAGTCATTTAAGACTTTTCAAAGGTTTCTTTTCAAAGGTTTCATACCTATTCGCGTTCTTCTCAAGAAGTCTAGAACTAAATTCCTCAACATTCAAAAAAAAAAGAACCAAAGCACTACGAAATTCGTTTTAGATTAACACAATATTTAACCGGGCCGTGTATGAACAAGAGTAATGTATTCAATTCAAAACTTTGAAGTATTGAGTTAAGAAATTTTCTTATATAATGTAAGAGAGAAAGAAAATCCACGAGCTATACAAAAACTAGATCAAGTGTTATGGTACGGCTACTAAGAAACAAGAGGCAACTGGTTGCCTTATCAATGATGATAGGAGTGTCGTGTAACCAGAACGCAAGTTTAAGGTTTAAACATGGGAAAGGATAAACACAATACATGGTGAGATCAGGGTGAATTGATAATGAAGCAAGGAGCCAATAGCCATCACAAGCCATTAAGCAAGCTTTTTTGGACTTGATCCTTCATTTCTTTGATCTTTCTCTATTTTCTTTTGTTTTCTTGTATCCATAGCCAAAAGTTTTGACGTTAACTAAGCCACGTCAGAGCTTCTCCATTATAGGATCACTACAAGCATTTATCCTGGATGAGCGATGGGAACTGCTTACGGTATCATGTATTTGTTTGTCAAACACTATGTGAAAGTTGACGAAAGAAGTCTTACAAGCCATAATTGATAATTCTCATTCTTGGTTGGTGAAAGGGGCCCATAAATGGACAGCGGAGTAGTTGTTTCCCTGTTAATTCATCTCTCTCTTAAATGATGAGTATTAATGAGCTTACAGTTATTTTAACTACTACATTCATCTAGTGAATGAGAATTAAATACGTCCAATTAGACGATCATCAATATATTAATAATAATCTAGAGTTTATTCTCATCATAAAATTGGGTTCAAATAACCTGTTTATATTATTATCTGTCCACCTTATTTTATGAGTATCTATCCATTACGTGTACAACATCCTAATTCCTTGGCACGATCATAGGACTTGAATAAGATCCCAACAATATTTACGTATGCCTTTCCATTCTGGTTTAAATTTAACTATTTTAACGTTTTGTTTAATGCAGTTGGTTCCTTATGGGTAAGCTTTTCAATTAATTACAAAAATCCAGCCTGTCAAGTCTAACCAGTAAAATAGCCATCAAACGTACGTTACTGATCAGAAGAAACGTGTACGATAGAGTTTGCATGGGGGTTTGCCTGGACAACCTACGAAATCTTCCTACAAAATTGGAGGAGCTCAATTTTCTGCGTGGATTATTGGGGAACCTTAACCTTCTCTATCACGGAAGCACTAGATTTGCTAGTTAGCACTCTGTAGGTCCCTCACAATGCTTGTTGAACATCATTTGCTCGTTACCAATTATAGGTAACGTATGAAGCATCCCACTATTCCCATCCTATCTAGCACAACACAATCACTATAAACATGCTTTGTGTCCTCTTAATTTGTCCCTTTGAGCGGGCTCTTTTCACAGCTTATTTATTTTTGATTATTTTTCTTTTTTAGTGCTTTTCTGATGTATCATTCCTAAGCTTCCTCCTCCTCCTTTTCTCTCTTCTATCCTTCTTTATTTTTTTTATGTTTTGTCGTTCTACTTGTTGTTGTGGATTCCTCTTCTTTAATTGGTGTGCCTTCCCCTTGGTCATAAATGTCCCCATAAGAATGGCCTCTGGTTTTTAACTGTGTTATGGCCTATGGTGCTTCTTCCTCTTTTAACTCTAATTGGTATAAGGTAGTTGATGAAGATGACTCCATTATCCCTCTCCATTTCATTGGTTCCATGTATTTGTCATGGTCTGCCACTTGTTGCCCCTCAAGAGAACAGCTTAGTCGTTGTTTATGTAAAATGGTTCTCCTAAGGATTGCCTTTCATGCTATCCAAAAGTAGGTTATGCCAGATTGATTAAAGCATATATAGCCTAAAAGGTGGTTTTCATATATGAAGTTAAATTATTCTTATCTAAAATCAAATTTGCATGAACAAAATTGTTAATTTACATGTCCGACAGATTGAAAGTAATTACTTACTTCCAATAAAATGGAATTTCATTATTGAATTAGATAAAAGTAGCCATATTATTGCTCCTATTTAGAAAATTTCAACAATATAACAACAAAATATTAAATAAAGAGGAATTAAATTACCTTGCAAGGGTTAATGGGGTTTTATTTTACACTAATGAAATTACTGATTCGCTTAAGAGGTTGAAATTTGCTACAATTTATGTAAAAGTGTCACTTAAAAGAGAATTGTCTAACGTGATTAATCTGAAAAAACTTAATAAAGATAAAACCTTATCCAAAATGAAATCAATCAGTGAAAAATCCTAGCTAATCATAAGAACAAGATCGATATGGAAAAACTAATAAGAAATAATCTGTTATAAGCGACTACTATCAGTTAATAGAATAAATAGATTTTGTGGTTAGACTTTATCCTATTAAAACTCCTCATTTAGGATACACATCCTTGTTATATGGACGATTGTGACACTCAAAACAACATTAATTTGCTTGTTATTGACAGGATAGTTAAATAACTATTCTTATATCCTCTTACAAACATTTTTTTCTTATTACTCTTTGAAGAAGTGACAGAACAATGCAAACCCTCTCTTGATAAGTTGTATGAATACCTCCCACATCCATGTAAAGGATTGTGTTCCTAGTAGTTATTCATCTAACTAAGACTTGGATAAATCTAATTTAGTGAAATTTGTATGATGTAATTAAAGGAAAAAGCACATAAGGAAAAAAAAGAAAAAAGGAAAGGCTTAATTGGTAAGTCTAACCCTAAATTGTAATGCCCTCGTTTTGTTAAAATGCTAAGATATTGAATTAATTAAAAAAGGTTGCTATTAAGGAATATGTTTGATCTTATAAACACTCCTTTTTTTGCATTCTTGAAGTTAAAATAAGTTCTCAACTTGTTATTAAAGATTACATTTGCTCTTATAAACATTACATTTTTTCCCTCTTGAAAACAAATAGGTTCTCAAAAAAATTTCAACATCTCCTCTTTCCTCTACAGTAGTTGGCCATTTGTAAATAATTTTTCTTTTTCCTATAAATATAGAATTCTTGTGACTTAAAAACCCTATTTTTTAATCTTAATTTCATTTTATCTTCTATTAATTAATTAATTAATTTGATTTCTGACAATAATAACTATCACTTTCATATATGATTTTACTAAATTCTTCTTGAGGAGGCAACTATAAAAGGGTTTTAATGTGATAGATTTCCAAACTTTGGATTCCTAACTTGTAATTGAGAACTTTAATACCCATAAATATTTTGATGAATAAGGGGAATCACTTGGTAATGAAATTAAAGTATGAGAGACTTTCAGAAATCATGTAAACAAACTTTCATCTAGTGACTTATACTTTTCTAGTACTGTTAGGATATATATTATATATCTTTTATATAGTTTTGGCATTATTTATTAATTGGACATGTAAAATATTAATTGGATAACGACTTGGATTCAAAAGGTATATGGATAGTCCTTTAGTTGAAAAAGAATTCTACACTACATTGAAGTATATCATAATAGAAACATTGGAATTAATTACTGCTGATTTTGTGTGGATTTTGTGGATATTGGATATTGAAAAAAGAAAACAAAAGGATGTGGTTGTTGTGTGATTGAAGTAGACATCTATCTACGCTTGAAGAACGTCTCATGGCAGTGTGCTTAAAAACATTGGATTGTATGGATTAAGAATGTGAGTGGAGTGGGCGTTGAAAACAAGGAGCTTCAATGGTTTTTGGTTTCTTGCAAAAATGGGGAGTGGGCATTAAAGTAATGTGGGAGTGTGTGGCATAGATCAGTGTGCGTCAATTGGCTATTGAGTGGTCAAAGTGGACTTTCTTTACTTGTTTCTGTTGGTCTTATAAATGGTCATCAGGAGCAGTTGCAGTGTATTCCCTACAGCATATGTTGCCCACTTCTTTGATCTTTAGTAGAAGTCTAATTGCGAACGTTGGTGTGAAAAATATTAAGGAGACGTGCGCGTGTCAGAAGCTTGGTGCGTGTTATGTGTCTATGAATAAACATACACCTTGTAGTGCATGTTAAGGATCTAGCTGAACAACGTGTGATGCTTTGAGGGAGCCACAATGAAATTAACTTGTGAGCAGGGTTGGTCTACATTTGTTTATGTCACAAGTGTTATTCTTACTTAGAGTGAACGGAAGTGATTCTCTGTGTTTTCGATGAGCCATGGCTATGGTGATTTGTTTATGAAGAAAGAATCAGCTATGGTGAAGAGTTTCAGCTGGGTTATTTCAAGAAGATAAAATCCATAGGGAAGTCTTTTTTTTATTCTCAAGTGTATTATTATTTTGTTCTTAGTTGATTGATCACTTGAGTTGTTCATTTAATTATCTTTATTATCAAACAGTGTGTGAAAATCCTCTGACGAGGTTAGTACGAGGCAGTCGTACTATTGGGTGTGAAAATCTTTCACGCGAAGTGAGGTTGAGTGATAGTGTCAATGGTTGAGTGGTGTCGGCTTAGTAAAGCCTTGAGTAATTCTATTGTACTTCAGTGAAAGTGATTAATCTGAGTAAGAGCCCCGCAAATGTAGGCAAGGAGTGTTAAATTGCATTACCAAATTTTTGGTATTTCTTTATTATTTCGATTTTGCTTGTTTTATTTTATTGACGACAAAGAAGTTTGAGGAAAGATGCAAAATAATTAACCCCCTTCGATTTTTCAATTGGTATCAGAGCAGGTTACCATTTCAAAACTTGTTAGTAAGTTGGTGTAGATTCTAGTTTAGCGAACATGACAAATTTTAAGATGAATCTATTAAGGGGTAAGCAAGAAAGAAGCAAAGGATTGGCACTACAGGTGGAAATTGGAAAATGTGTGAATGATGCGAAAGATGAATCGGGTCAAAACGAAGATTTGGTACTACTCACACGAAATTTTGATAAATGGCTGAAAAGAATGAAGAAAGACAGACCTAGCCTTAGACAATATGGTGGAAGTTCATCGGGTAACGATTCAAGACACCAAGTCAAGACACAAAAGGGTGAACAGAAGGTACGAAGAATCCAATATCACGAATGTCAAGGTTTTGGACACTCGAAAACAATTCAACTCAAGATCTAATATCAGATTATAACAGTGATAAAAGTGGCCTAGATGATGGAAAGGAGGATATTTACGAGGCTCACAAAGTTATCTATGAAAAATGGGTGAATACATGTAGAAAGAATGAAATATTGAAAGAAGAAAATCTCTCCATGAAGAACACTATCCAAGGGTTAGAAAAGAATTTGAAGTTGGCATTAGATGAGCTTTGTGAAGCTAGAATAAAATTAGTAAGTACCGAAAAGGGATTGAGAATGTTAAATGGAGGTATCGAAAAGCTAGAAAAGCTGATAGAAACTAGTAAAACTAAAGGAAAATTTGAAGGTATAGGTTATAAAGGTGAGTGTTCAAAAGTTAATGAAGAAAATTCTGATATGCTCAAATCAGCCCAAGAGGTAGAAGCGTCGGACAAGAAACAAATATTTATACCCACATGTTATTTTTGTAGAGTTGTTAGGCATATAAGGCCAAGCTGTTATCAGTTGCTACAAATGATGTTTCAAGGGGGTCAAAATTAAAAATCTAGACACTCTATATTAAATTTCCAGCAGCATCCCATGGTATCGAAGAAAGCTTGGTTTAAAAAGGGTCAAGTAAAAGCACAAAAACATAGTGAAGGAAAAACAAGAAAATGTACAAATTTGTAGTTAGTTACTGATGAGGAAGTAACTGCAGAAACTGATTTACAGTTAGTTATTGTTGATGAAGTAACTGCACGAACTGAAGAACTTTCAGTTACTTTGGATGATGAACTAACCAAAACAATGGAAGCTGATTTGAACCGAGGTTCTTCATCTCGAATCCTAAGAAATCATCCAACAGAAAATGTTATTGGAGATGTGAGCGAAAGAAGAAAAACAAGAGAAAGAAAAAAGGTTGATTATTAAGAACTTACAAGCTACTTCTGTTGTACATCTTTAGCCAAAAAAAAACACCAGGTTTGAGATTCTTCGAGGGGCACAAGGACAGTGTGCTTTACATTTTTGAAGTATTTTTTGTGTTGTTAAAAAAACAAAAAAAACAAAAAAAGGAAACAAAAAAACGAAAAGAAAAGATTTTTTTCTTGTTCTTTAGTTTTATGTTGCTATTGTCGTCTCATCTTTTTAGTAGTTTACATTGTGACTTCTTTTTTACTCTACCGAAGACTCTTCAGCTCTCTAATCTGTATGGATCTCTCTTAGATATCTTTCTATCTTTCGGGCATATCTCTCAGTGTTTTGAATGATGGTAATTTGTCTTCCTGGTGTGCTTATAATTCTTAATGATTATGCATTTTGATACTGTTTTGTCCTATGGGGGAGACATCAGATTATTTATGGTGAATGTTCCATTCAGGGGGAGATTTCAAGATATGTGTGACTATTCGTCTTGCTTTTTGGCATTTTTTGTCCCAAAGGAGAGAAATTTGGATGATTGGATAATTTGGAACTTGATATTTGATTAAGGGGGAGTTCTTTTTCCATCTCATGTGGATTGTAAATTTGATACTTATATGTCCAATTATGTTATTTAGGGGGAGTTTCACATTTGTGACAAATAATGCCAAAAGGGGGGAGATTGTTAGGATATATATTATATATCTTTTATATAGTTTTGTCATTATTTATTAATTGAACATATAAAATATTAATTGGATAATGACTTGGATTCAAAAGGTATATGGATAGTCCTCTAGTTGAAAAATAATTCTACACTACATTGGAGTCTATCATCATAGAAATATTGGAATTAAATTACTGTTGATTTTGTATGGATTTTGTCGATTTTGGATATTGAAAAAGAAAACAAAAGGATGTGCTTGTTGTGTGTTTGAAGTAGATGTCTATCTACACCTGAAGAATGTCTCATGGTAGTGTGCTCAAAATGTTGGATTGTTTGGATTAAGAATGTGAGTGGAGTGGGCTGTGAAAACAAGAAGCTTCTGTGGTTTTTGGTTTCTTGCAAAAATGGGGAGTGGGCATTAAAGTAATGTGGGAGTGTGTGGCATAGATCAGTGTGCGTCAATTGGCTATTGAGTGGTCAAAGTGGACTTTCTTTACTTGTTTCTGTTGGTCTTATAAACATTCATCAGGAGCAGTTGCGGTGTATTCCCTACAACATGTGCTGCCCACTTCTTTGATCTTTAGTAGAAATCTATTGTGAACGTTGGTGTGAAAAATATTAAGGAGACGTGCTCGTGTTAGAAGTGTGGTGCGTGTTAGGTGTTTATGAATAAACATACACCTTGCGGTGCATGTTAGGGATCTAGCTGAACAACGTATGATGCTTTGAGGGAGCCACGGTGAAATTAACTTCTGAGCAGGGGTTGGTTAGCATATGTTTATGTAACAGGTGTTATTCTTATTTAGAATGAATGGAAGTGATTCTCTGTGTTTTCGATGAGCTATGGCTATGGCTATGGTGATTTGTTTTATGAAGAAAGAATCAGCTATGGTGAAGAGGTTCAGCTCGGTTATTTCAAGAAGATAAAATCTATAGGGAAGTCTTTCTTTTATTCTCAAGTGTATTATTATTTTGTTCTTAGTTGATTGATCACTTGAGTTGTTCATTTAATTATATTTATTATCAAACAGTGTGTGAAAATCCTCTGACGAGGTTAACACAAGGCGGTCGTATTATTGGGTGTAAAAATCTTTCACGCGAAGTGAGATTGAGTGATAGTGTCAAGGGTTGAGTGGTGTCAGCTCAGTAAAGCCTTGAATAATTCTATTGTACTTCGGTGAAAGTGATTAATCTACGTGAGGACCCTGCAGACGTAAGTAAGGAGTGTCGAACTGTGTTAGCAAATTGCTGGTGTTTCTTTATTATTTTGATTTTACTTGTCTTTATTTTATTGACGGCAAAAGAGTTTAAGGAAAGTTGCGAAATAATTAACCCTTTTCGGTTTTTCAAGTACCTTTTTTTATATAGAATGATAAATAATAAAAGAGATTTTTTAGAGTTTTAGTTTTAATTTTTTCTTTGAACATGAACAATTTTGTATTTTTATAAGAAGTGGGTGGAGCAAACAAGTTACAGGTGTTCAAATATGCACGTGTTTAGAAATTGAAGGTTGCCAAAAATAAGTTCAAACTCTTGATCAAAGATGAGTTGGTCGCACCAATTATTAAATAAGAAAATCTTAAACTTTAAACCCCTTTTTTTTGAACAAGTTGACCAATCGTGTCTTTGCCTTAAAGAATCATTCGACTGATAAGTTTCTAGTGAAAGTTGTTAAGTATCCCTTTAATGTTCAACTCTGGTTAACCTATTTTGATTTAATAATTATATGCCTAAAGTTGTCTTCACTCTCAGAATTTCTACTAAAAGGAAACTAAAAATAGGAAACAAACTTCAATGTCAAAGCTCACTTTGAGTGAATCTGTTCTCTAAAACTCCCATTTAGAAAGTCATGGACATCTTTTCCTTAATTGCACCTATACCGAATTAACTAAATTACCTTTATATATTTCTATGCATTGAAGAATAATCTTATTAAATGGAAAGATACAATCGAATTGGTTAAGTCTTTTTTTTTTTTTGGTGAAAAGTGGGGCTACGCCCAATGAATTAACTAAAAAATAAAAGTGTCACACATGACATAGCCGGGGTACGATGGCCCCTAGTACATCACCAAAAATCAGGTACGTCAAATCACTAGGACAAGTATCCAGCCAATGGACTTCTAAAGGATAATCAAGAGCCAAGTTCGCAAGTCTATCCGCACATTGGTTAGCTTCTCTGTAAATGTGCCTTATTTCCACCTGCCAGTCACTACGTATAAAGCCGAAAATATCCCTATACAAAGCATGGTTCAATCCTCTCGAACTCTTACCCGCTTGTAGCATGGTCGCAATAGTTAAAGAATCTAATTCCAGTATAACCTGTCTATATCCTTTATCCCATGCCAATTGTTAAAGAATTGGTTAAGTCTTTAAATTATCTAAGATAAAGCAACTCTCATCGTGTTTAAACTCTTACTGAGTTATCTCATTCATGATATATATCAAGAAAGAAATTGGCGCATTTTCTTCAAACAATAACAAAAGGATTCCAATTGACTTCTAAATAAACTATTACCAAATTAGAGAAATCTTGGTCATTAAAATGGACAATTGCACCCACTTCAAATTACTTAGAACCCTTAATGCACCTTAATGATCTTTTCTTGGGATGTATATACGTAAATGTTCCTTTTATTCCTTCTAGTGAATTAAACTAATTCCCTTTTTTTAAGCCCAGTTCAATGCTCTTAAAGTTTTAATATCTTGAATCCCACCCCTCTATAATATAGGCTAATTACTATTATATATCTCCTTTTCGCTATTAATAAATCATACTAGTTACCAAATAAACTAAAAAAACATATTAGTGAGTCATATATATATACATATAAAGATACAATACAATATGTTATTTAGAAATTAGGATATGATCACATCACTTATAAAGTGTACTAAATAAAATTTTTCATAATTTCCATAGACAAATAGCCTTTAATTATGTAAAATGATTACTTTAAAGACATAATATATTTTCATCTTAAATTATAACTTATTATGAATCTTAACTCTTCTTTTTGCAATTCCTTAATAAAACTAATTTTTAAACAGATTAGTAACAAACCATCATAATCACGTAAGTGTTTAGAGTAACAATATCAATATGAATATATTAATAAAACTTTACAAGTTGTGTTGAGAAGAGAAGTTACTAGCTCATGCAAAGCCTATGCCTATTTACGGTAGAGTTTGAACACTTTTATAATTTGATTAAAATATCCTTTTAATTTCAATTAAAATTTAACTAAAATTTAATTAAAAATAATTAAATATCAATTAATTCCACTAAGATTTAATATTTAATGTTTGTCCCTGTACATCAAATATCTTATATTAGACTTTAAATTTTTTCAAACTTTATAATCAAGTTCAAAACAATTAAATAATTTTTTCTTTAATTATCATTTGTATAACTTATTAGGCTTCTAAGTATATTGGCAGTGAATATATATGATATTCTTAAATTATATTTTCGATTAGATAAATAAAAGGAATTTTGTTTATCTTTAATTTTTAATTAAACAGTTTATATCTATAAATTAAAATTAACATCAAATACCAAATTACGTTCATCTAAATATTAAGAGTATTAAAATAAAAGTTGAATGATTTTTTACAATATTTTAAATATAATTTAATCATTTCTTCATACAAAATTTTGATTAGACATAGAGTACAAAATTAGTGTCTATTCTAATTGAGTTAAATTATATAAGTTTCAAAGTTAACATTTCATTCTTTTAATGAGATTTGAAAATTATTTCAATATATCATTCTACTTTATCTAGGATTTCTTCAATCAATAATAATTAAGAAAAATAAAAAAATCTTCCTATTAATAAAAATTGTATATAATTAATAATAAAATAAAAATTTTTAATAAAATTTTTATTAATGAAAATAGAAAATATATTAAAAATTATTCTTTAATTGTATGTATATATTTCTATATAAATAAAAATAGAAATAAATAATTTTTAAATATAAATCAAATAAAATAGAATAAATTTTATTGAATAATTAATAAAAATAAAAAAATTTAATAAAATTTTTATTAATGAAAATAGAAATATGTAAAATTATTCTTTAATTGTATTTATATATTTCTATAGAAATAAAAATAGAAATAAATAATTTTTAAATATAAATCACATAAAATAGAATAAAATTTATTAAATAATTAATAATGATATTTTAATATAATTAATAATAAATTCTATATAATTAATAAAATTTTAATTCTTAATTATTTAATAAATTTTATTCTGTTATTTATATTTAAAATTATTTATTTATATAGAAATATATAAATAACATTAAAAAATAATTTAATATATTTTCTAATTTGTTTAATAAAAATTTATTAAAAAATTTTATTTTATTATTAATTATATATAATATATTATTAATATATAAAATATTATTAATAAAAATAGAAATATATAAAAATTATTTTATAATTGTTTATATATATTTCTATATAAATAAAATATAAATAAATAATTTTTAGATATAAATCACATCTAATAGAATAAATTTTATTAAATAATTAATATAATAATTTTATATAATTAATAATAACTTGTATATAATTAATAATAAAATAATAAAACTTTTATTATTTTAAAATAGAAAATATATAAAAATTATTTGTCACAGTTGTGCATAACTTTTTAATTGAACATGATTTCTGTTTTAAAATCATAGTGTTAAACTTCTTGTAACAGTCATTTTAATATCATGGATATAATAGTCTTTTATTATACATTTCATTCCATTTTATAGATCTTGTAAAGAATGTTTCACTATATTATATTATGAACCCTTACATCTCTCCCAAACAACTTTTCATCATTATATTATATTCAATTCTATTATAAACTGCTTCCTTCCGTTCTATTAATTAATATCTAACCAAATAGATCCTAAGTATATTTATATAATGAACTTTACCTTATAAATTAATCAGTTAAATAAACAAAATTGCAAAAAAAAGTAATGTTTTTAATTAATTGTGTCACAATATACAACTAATAGATTGACCATAAGGCATAAACAAACATACTTCAACTTAATGTCTGGTTGTTTTCACACGATTAAAGTTCACAAAGACGAGTTGTTTAAGCTCATAGGTCACACATCAATCGACGTGAGTGTCCAAATATTAAGTTAGCAGTGGCTCTGTAAAAATCTAAAGAAGCTAAAGGTTGACTTTAGTTTTAAAAGTTTGAAAAATTAGTCACTTAATTAAGAAATTAAAAATTTTGGTACTTAAAATGGAAAATTTAAAAAAGTTTGGTACGGTAAAATTTGTCATCCCTAATAAAAGTTTAATGACATTAAAATTAAAAATTAGATTATTTATTTTTATTAAATATAAACTAAAACCAATAAATAAAAATTACATATTACAAAAAAAAGAAGTAAAGCTAAATGAACCCTTAAAAAAGAGAGCTTTTATTCATATCTTAATTTATATATAATTTTCAGTTCTTAAACACCACGGCGGTCCAACTTTCCTTTGGATAAAAAGTTACTCTTGTCTCCTTTTTTGTTTCCATGTCAAGCCAGGTTTTAACTGATATTTCAGCCGCAAGGTCTTCAAACTTGTTCATGTTTTTCATATAGACCAATATAGCACTGAAATTTGAGTTAAATTTTAACATTTGGGAACGTTAAAAATAAATCGTAATGCTCATAAAATATTTAAAATAAACCATAAAGTTTTAAAAATATTCAAAATAGCCTTTCATTACAAGAAAATAACAAATTACCAACGGAAAATTAGTAACAGAATGCGTTCCGTCCCTAATTAGTGATGGAAATTGACTTTCCTTTCCATCGGTAAAGTTGATGGATTTACCGATGGCCAAAATATTTGTCGATAAACGTGGAAAGAAAATGTCCCTATGTATTTTTCATTGTATTATGGTGACGGAAAATGAAAGTTTGTCGCAAAAATAGGCGACATCAATTGACGGGAAAAATAAGCAACTTGAATAACAACGGAACAATATGTCCATCGATAATTTACCGACGGAAATATTGTCCTGTTGCAAAATTAGGTGGTATCAGCTGGCCGGGAAAAATAAGCAACTTGAATACCAATGGGATTAATATTTCCGTCAGTAAATTATCAACGGAAATACGTTTCTGTCGGTAACTATCAAATTGTCATAAAACAAAACAATGTCGTTTGGTTTTAATTCAAACGACGTCGTTTTATCACCAATGTTTATGAGACCCCGAAGCTCTCCTTCTTTTCCCTCCCATCTGCTATTTTTCTCTCCTCCCACCATTAACGCTGTTAGTTCTCTTCTTGGAGTCCTTTCACCTTTGATTTTTGCTTCGTCTTTGGTCTATTGTACATCATTTTCATGTAACAACTCTATTAGTTTATTTTGTCTCCAAAAAACGAAGGTGTTAGATGTTTATATATATGACAGTTGGTGGGTTGGTGGGTGGGTTTTGTTTGAATTGTTGGTTTATGTGTTTTTTATTTAAATTGTTGGTTTATTTGTTATTTAAATGTGTTGTTGTTGGTAGATAATCAAAAAATGCAATTATTTTGTTATTAGTTAGAGATAATATAGGTTGCCTATGAATTATTTGATGAAATGTCTATTATAACAAACATTTCCTTTTATATTGTTTGGCCATATATTTAAATATTACTCTAAGGCATTTATTTATTATAGTCAAATTTTTATTCCCATAATAAAGTGAATGAATTACTTATATGATGTGAGCAATGGTATAAAGTGAAAGTATTACATATTTGTTATGAGTGATGTTAATTTTTATTCGTAGGAGTTGTATTGAATGCTTGGAGTTGTTGTATTATATATATTAAAATATGATATTTGAAACCTACAAATAGCGCTTTCTTAAAGATACACAAAACAAACAATAGAAGTTGGTATATGATTATCATGTCTTTTAGAATTAGCTTACATGACATACTTGCCAAAAATTGACATCAGACAATATTAACTCCTACTTTGATTAAATCTAGGTTATATTCAAATGTGTAGTTTTTGAAAGCAATGTTTTCCTTATTGTAGCATTGAAAAATTTATTATTACCGAATTAAAATTATTGTTAGATTTAAATTGAAAATATTTTAATTACCTTTTATTATGACACTAGAGATGTGAATTTCACACCTAATTTACTTACCGTTACGAAAGATTTAGTAATACATCTTATCGTTCGAAGATTATAGACTTTAGTATCTTAAAATGTCGTCCTTAGTACGAAACCATCACAAAGGACTTTCATTTGTGGAAAAAATAAAGACATATCATGCCCATAGGTCTAGTGGATCTACAACATATTTATTATACCTGTCAAGCGTTAACTACTTATAAGATAAGACATTAAGCAATTGAGATAATTACAAGTGGTTTAGATAGTTTAAATGGAATGGTCTAATAATTAAACGACATAATACTTAGCCCTTAGGTATGACTAACTCATGTATGAGTATGATTCAAATCATAAGATGATGTATAAAGTTTTTCCATTAAATATCAGTAATTATGATTAGCTTTTATTCTAATGTTAACGTGTATTTTCGATATATCTAAGGTCACAGGAGATGATACAGGTCACAGTATCACACGAAAAAACAATTGAAAGTTAGGCCAACCATTTTGCACAAGTCATTTAGCGCTTCCGTGTTATAGACCGATGGAGGAAGGAGACTCCAGTCCAGCAAGATACACTCATTTTTAGCCTTTTATTGTATCTAGTTGTTACAAATTCTGACTAGCCCACAAATCCTTTTGCTAATTGTTATTAACCCACCACCAGCTCTTTGCTTTGGCATTACCTAAGCTGTTGTCTGGACTCTTGGTTGCTTATAACTACCTGTTTGTTTTCTCCATTTCACATCTTCTTGCTGTTACTTCACAAATAACTCTTATTAGTTCGTACGTATGTAATTGTGAGAGATATAGATGCGATGGTTAAATGCAAGTAAAACAAAGCTAATGATACCTGAACTCGGATATAAAAACTTTTAATCAAATATAACATTATAAATAAAATTTATTGACAAAAAATATGGTTGATTTACTGACAGAAATTTGCAGTTTTGTCAGTAAAATCAATACCATTTGCCGACGGAAGATGCAAAATTGTCGATAATTTTACCAACAGAATATAATTTTCATCGCTAAAATTATCGACAGAATTATAAATTCCGTTGGTAATTTTACCAATGTTCAACTGCAGAAGAAATTGTGGGCATATTTACCAATGGTACATTTGTTGTCCGTCGGCAATTTTACCGATGGAAATTTTGTTTTTTATTGGGAATCATTGGCTATGACTGTTCTACGATACCTTTGTCTGTCGGTAAAATCCATTGCTAAATTGACTTATTGACAGAATATTATCGCTTTCTGTTGGTAATTTCTATCGCAAAACCACATTTTTCTTGTAGTGATTAATGCAAAATATCTAAATTAAACCGTAACTTTTGAAAAATGTTCAAAATAACCCCTAATTAGATAAAAACAACTGATGAAGTTAAGCCTTTTGTTCTATCCAATTAAAGACTTTTAAACGTTAAGATCCATCTTGTACACCACAAAATGTTAAAGGTCGACTTAAATTTTAGTGTAAACATTGGGACTACATTGCTATTTTGGCCTTTTCGTATATGATATTAATGGTTTTATCCGGAGGTTTCTCTAATTGCAGGTGATTCTTAACTAATGAGTGGATAATTTAAATTTCATTTTGATCGGATAGATATTCCACCAACATATCGCTATTCTACTAGTAAAGCGTAGAAATGCTGCCATGAAACTGATAATCTAACCACTTTTTAGTCCGCCTTCCTTTGAACATCCATCAAGTTGAAACCAGATCTCAATACTAGAGACATACATTTCTTGATTTAAAGTGAGGTCATATTGGAAAGAATTGAGCCAGACAGGGGGTATAATTAGGACAACTTCACGTCATCTACGAGTCATCAATCATGAAGTTTCGAGATTGACTTTACTAATGTTCGTTATCACCAGAACATTGAATTCATTTTGGCGATACCAGTTTATATGTACAAAGTGAAATGTGAAGTTAATATATATATTATTGCGTTAGGCGTATATATATAACGAACAGAAATGTTAGTTAAGAAGCCTCTTTTATCAAAATAAGATGCTAGGAAAATGAACTTACATATAACTTATTTAGTAAAAAGCAAGAAAGAAAGGATAGGGTTATAAGATAAAGGTCGGCGGGTTGGGGAAGAGGGAGCGGAAATAATAAAATTAGTTTTGAAGAGAAAAAGCATTGATATCAGGCTGGAACCCCTAATTAATTACACCTCTTTAAATGCCCATTTGAATTATTACAAGGAGCAAGATACGCATACACATGTATCTTCACGATTGTAAATCAATCCCTTTGAATTAGTAGGTATAATTGAAAGACACTACTCGTTTTTTTGTTCAACTGTCAAAAATTCCGGCCATACCTTTTAGCTTGTGAGTCGCAGTGTCCAAATCTATGCCCACCAATTCTACTACCTATCGTGAGAATGATCAATGGTGTGAAGGATATGTAAATAATGATCATTCACGTCAACTCACCCGTGGTTCCGGCCAATAAATGAGCGTAGCGCAAACTCAACCACCCCACCCCAAAAGGCTTTGCATTTTTCGTGGCAAACTGGCAATAGAGCTCATTACTTCCTGGGCCCCAACATTGGATACTGTTGGCGTGTCGAGTTATGAAATATTAATTTGAACGCCCTTTTGTAGTTTCTTCAGGTTCAGGTTTAAATTTGTGTGAAGAGTTATTCTAAAATAAAGAAAAAAGAAAGATTCCCACGTGTGATCGCTCGCACGAAGGATCTAAAGTCACAGTAGTGATTCACGTTATGCTCTAAACATGTACATTCGTGGATCAACTATTAATTCTAGTCATTGAAATTGAACCTTTGCATTAAAAGGTAGCTATCATGACATGGAAAATTAGAAAAAAATGGGAAATGTAAATATTTACAATATGATTGTTTTGAAGTTATTTTGATAATTTTCATGGTAGAGTAGGCATCTTGAAAGAATCCCAAATAAATAAGGATTAAAAATCATTATCTTAATGTTTTATCGTTTGTCTTTCAGCCTACTTTGATATCTTTAGTAAATGTTACGGTTATTATCAGGGTGGTGGTTAATGTTTGTGATATAGCTAGATTGTGTAGGGGCAAGAGACCAGACTTTGAAAAGCAATTCGAATGCTTTTGCATGGATCGGAGTTGCCTTGTTACTAGCTTCTAGACAATGCATGAGTTGATACTTGCAAACATCAGATTATACAATCGAACTAAAATGCCACGATTAGCAAGCACCAAAAGTAGGTATTGTTGGAGTTAACATGATCAAATCTTGTGCGTAGCTGAAAAATAAAATTTTTACGGTTCTTGATTGAATCTTGATAATTGAATAATTAAAGTAAATAATAGAATATAAAAAGTGTACTGGATTTGATTTCTTATTGAATTACTTTGAAAGTTTTTTGATGTGTCAATCATGAGTCGTTTATGCGTTCAACTTCTAATGATATCTATGGACTAGTTTTCAACTCTTTAGAAGAAAAAATACGAGTGTTAGCGCCCTTATGCTAATTTCCTGTCTTTAAGAAAAGCATCAAGGTCTTATAATTTTTATTAAAATTAGATACCTCAATTATAATTAAAATTTTTATTAAAATTAAATACCATAATTATAATTAAAGTTAAACTCTAATTATAATTAATTTAATTTTAATAAAATCAAATATCTCATATTTGACCCCTAAAGTTTCTGAAACTTTATAATTAAATAAATTTCTATTAAAATTAAATATATCAATTATAATTAAAGTCTAACTATAATTATAATTAATTCAATTTTAATAAAATCAAATATCTCATATTTCATTCCTAAAGTTTCTCAAATTTTATAATTAGGTCCAACTTAATTGAAATTGATTTTTCTCTTTTAAACCACTCTATATGTGTGTCCCATTATATTCCTAATATATTGACAATGATTATAAACTCTAATTTTAATTCATAATTAGAATCAAAAAAATAAAAATTCTTTTAATTTATCTTTAATTTTTCAATTAAATAATTTATAATCATAAATCAATATTGGCCTCTAACAATATGTCATGATTACTCAAATATTAGAAAAGTCAAAGTGGTTTGACTTAACCTGTCTGTGCATATTTATGATGTATAATTTAATCTTTTCGTCATCCAATGTTTCAATTGGATAGAATATGGATATAGTGTCTACTCTTTTGTATCCAATTATATTCATCCTTGCTAGTTAGTAATTGATTCATAATTAATATTTGAAAATTTCTTTCAAAGGCCAATTCACTTTGGCTAGAGAATTTCATAAATTACTAATAATCAAGAACAATAGAACATTTTCTCTAATTACTTTATAGTGGCAAATTCTTTATTAACTTACTCAAATATCTCCATATAGTTCATAATGCATGCAATTATTACCGACTGAATTATCCTAAGACAGTTCATGAGTAGCATCAAAACACAATAATTCCTACATGAGATACTTTGATAATCTCAAACCTAAAGATTAATTATACTACCATCATTGTGAGAAATCAACAAATACATAAGTAATATTTCATTTAGGATCTTTTTAGTCGAGTCAATTCAACGACTTATTTTCTAATAAGCACCCACACGTTAGTTTAAATATCTCCACATGAGATCAATTACTTTTTCTTCATAAGAAAGAAACATAATGTATGCTAGTTTTACCATTTCATCAATATCTTGTCTTGATAAAACTATAACTAAAACTATTTAGGAATAATACATAAATGTAAATTGAATATCATAATTTACATAATAATTATTCTAAGAATTTTACCTTTAGTATAAAACATCAAATATAATTCGTTTAATACATAAAAATAAAAAATGTCTTTTATTAATTAAACAATAATGTCATACATCAAATTGCAATCAACTGATTGGCTGCAAGAGTAGTGTAAACTAATAGACGTCACCTTAATTGATGATGCTAGTTTATTTTTTATTGATGCTAGTGAGAGAGGGTTGGCTGTGGTGCTTTTAGATGATGATGTTCTAAGTGAATCTAATACGCCTTTTGACATTAAGTTGAGTTTTTTTTTTGGTATATACATGTATATGTATATATATATATAATTTTCCTACTAGTTTAGGAATATGAACATAATCTAATTTCAATAAGAATGCGAGTAAATTTACTAATTTAATATCCTATAATCTTTCGATAATTGTGAGGTTTTTAACTCAGATCCTCATCTAATGTTAATGGGATTGGAATTTGGAAAATAAGAAAGGCTTGTGGTGTAAATCCTAAGTATTCAATTAAGACCAGAAAATGGCCTTCTATTATCAAAGAACATTTCACTTACTTGACTTGGTGAGTCATGTAAGATATTTAATAAAAAAGGGGAAGTGTAAAATAGAGTTCGTAATAGATAGCAGTTAGCATTAAACCACGTGATTAGCTGATCAAATTTAACGTTCGGTTTTTAGATGATAGGTTCCATCATCACATGGTAAAATTAATGATGCACATAGGTGAATATCTTGAAGACCCAGTTACTCTAATTGTATGTATGAATAACAAGTGGAAGGGATTGCTGTAGTTGGAATTCAGCCATTAAATCAAGATCAGGCTATGACATGGGTATCATTAATCTAGAATCAATTTGTCTCTTAATACTTGCTTTTAGATTAAGTGTCATAACACTTTATGCACATAGGTGAATATCTTGAAGACCCAGTTACTCTAATTGTATGTATGACTAACAAGTGGAAGGGATTGCTTGTAGTTGGAATTCAGCCATTAAATCAAGATCAGGATGTGGTATATATCATTCATCTAGAATCAATTTGGCTCTTAGTAGTTCCAATTAGATTATTATGACCCTCTTCCTTCTTTTTTGTTTAGTTTAGACACCAACTCCTGATGACAACTTCTGGATATATATGCTTCCAACTCTCATGAAATGATTGAATCGTTGCTTATTAACATTATATGCTTTTTGGTGCTCTTTAACTTTCCCAAAAAGTGAATTAATTAGTCTTTTTTACTAAAGCCTGCAAATAATAATTGATTGATCTGTCCCAATCAGTGCAACTATATAAACTACTTGATCTAAGCTCTTTCATTGTGGTTGAAAGTACAAGAAGTTTCAATTAGTTGAGATTTCGACTGCAACCCGTTGGTTATTGTCTACTTTACTCAATAATGTTGTCGACCAATTCCCAATTCCAGTTCCAAGTTTTACACAGTTTAAAAGGATAATAAGGGAAGCTTTTGATACTGAAAAGGATCCACAAGAGGACAACATTAATCAACATTTTCAATCTTAGGTGAAAAGCTTGCATCTTCTTGGTAGTTCTCTTAGCTTGATCCAATTAATAACCTTCCAATGTTTTACTTAGTTATCTTAATCACTTGACACAAATATTTCACTCTTGAAATTATGAGAGCAAGACTACACCTTTCTTTCTTCTTTCTAATTGGGACGCTTAATTTTCTCAAGACTTGTTCAAGACCACCACTTCCTAAGTAAAAATAATAGCGCTTTTGAAATCGCTTTCGAGATGTTAGAAATTTACCCTAAATGGAGGAATTAGTGGCAAGTGCTTTAATGTTACAGTAACTACAGTCCACCTAACAATTTTGAAAGTTGTTAATTAATAGTGTACTAAGGACATTTTGGTGATGCTATGGTACCAGTCTAACCATATATCCAACCTTGGAGCTAAATTAATCGGATAATATTTTTATAAAAAATACTTGTAATAATTATTTTATAATTTTAATAATATTTATTTTTTTACTACTTAAAAATAATTGGATCTCATCTCTAATTTTTTATTTCATGTAGAACTTTTGAATTCTTGTTCATTGTCAAATTGATTATAATAATAAAATTCAGTGAATTTTTAGTTAATTAAACATATGCTTTGTTAATAACCTGTACAAAATTAATAATTTGTAATATTGATAATGTTTAAAATTTATGAATTAAAAGATATATTAATTAATACATTTTAATTAATTAATTCATCTCTCTTTTAATTCTTAAATTTAAACATTCTCAATATTACAAATTACGGAGATTTTACTGTATCATCTAATCATTATCATGCAAGTTCTTGAATTAATTTTCTCATAATCCAGAACATTATATCATTTAGTGTTAATTTATGATTATTATTGTGATTAGATTATAAAATGGTGAAATGAAACCTTCAATGGTTCCAGTGTCTAACCACGACAGTGACTAGGGCTGGTGGGGCGTCAAAATCTCTGCCCTTTTCGCTTCTGATGCGAGTTTTCCATGCCGCTTGCTTAGAGTCTCGCATAAAAAGGGTTGCGTCACGGTCCACCATGAAATTATGGCACTTCGATTAGGATAAATTGTTAAAGAAAATAAAGGTTTAGTCAGATTGAGAGCTAATTAACAAAGTTGATTGCAATCAAATGTTAATGAAACAAATACATGGTGAAACTTTGTACTAAAGTAATTAACTTTCTAAGATTGCATAGCAATTCTAATATTTACATATCATAACTCACTTTATTTATAAATACGGTACTTTCAGAATTTTCGTATATGACGTCTTGGTGCAACAATTATATTGAGATGTATCAATTGAAGTTGAAATTTCCAAACCAAAAATGTAAATTCATTATTTGGATATTATTTTAATTGTTGATAAGATAAATTATAATTATAATAAACTGAAGATAAAATATTAAATATAAATTGATTATGTATAAGAATTAGGCTAATACGCCTAATAAAACAAATAATGGTTGGCCAATTTGGCCAATCATACCTTCAGTCTCCTAATAAAACAAATAATGGTTGGCCAATTTGGCCAATCATACCTTCAGTCTCCTGCTATAGGCAATCTCCTGTTATAGGCAAGAGATTATAAAAGAGAAAGCATCTATATGGGTGGAACAAAAATAAAAAGAGAGAAAAGTGGGATGAGAAAAAAAAAAAGAAAAAAAGAGAACAAATGTTATGTAATTTTTTATGGGTCTAGTTTTTCTCCTTATAATTCTTCAATTTTTTTTAGTAAAATTATTTTATTCTTGCCCATAGTTTTTACCTTGATTCAGGGTTTTTTATGTAAAATTTGTGTATCTATTTTGTCTTCAATATTTTGAGTTTCATTTTAGTTGCGACCTTATTCTGTCCAAGTTCTAATTATTCCTAACAAGTGATATCAGAGCCAGCCTTGGGTGTGTATATCTACTTATTGTATGCATTGTGGTTGCTACCAAGAGTGGATCCTCCACATCAAAAGATAAGTTATAATATTATTCAACCTGTCAAAGCAATATTCATAAAGCGATTGTGATGAAAGTAATAACGGCAAAGTATGACACTGAAAAATTCAACGGGAGCAATTTCTCACTGTAGAAGCTGAAGATAAAGGCAGTCTAAAGGAAAGATAATTGTTTGGCGAGCATTATTGAACGAACAGCTAGAGCCGCAAATGAAAAGTGGAACGAAATGAATAGGAATATTGTAGCTAATCTTCACCTAGCTTTAGCTAATAGAGTATTATCCAGCATAGAGGAAAAGAAATCTACGAAGGAAATATGAGATCACCTCAGAAATTATTCGAGACCAAATCACTCCATAATAAAATTTTTCTGAAGAGGAAACTATACACTTTATGTATGGTGGAATCCATTTCCATGACAGAGCACTTAAACACTTTGAATACTCTATTTTCACAACTCACTCACAACATTAGGGCACATAATAGCAATAAGTGAACGTGCGGAATTTTTACTTCATCTACTAGATTCATATGATCAACTCGTCATAAATTTAACAACTAATACAGACACTTTAGTCTTCGATGACATTGCAGCTGCTATTCTGGAAGAAGAGAGTCGACGCAAGAGCAAGGAAGATAGGTTGGCAAGTTCCCAACAACGGGAGGCCTTGGCAGTGATGAGAGATAGATCAATGGAAGGTGGTCCAAGAGGGAGCTACAATCATGGTAGACCAAAATCCAGGAGTAAGAAGAATTATAAATTCTACAATTGTGGCAAGAAAGGTCACCTGAAAATGGATTGCTGGAATTTAAACAAGAAAGATTATGTTCCTCAAAGAAATGTTTCAAGCATTGTAGATGATGGAAGCATAATGGTTTGTGAAGCAGCGACGACTGTTGAAGGAAAGAGAATATTTCTCTGACTGTGTGATTCAGGAGCTACTTTTTATGTGACATCTCGAAGAGAATGTTTCCATCAATATGAATTTGTCTCTGGAGGATCTGTGTAAAACTGTAATGATCAAGCTCTTAAGATCGTTGGTATTGGCACCATCAAGTTAAAGTTGTATGATGGTACAATTCAGACTATTGAAAAAGTGTGACATGTGAAGGGTGTGAAGAAGAATTTGTTGTCTTTAGGACAAATGGATGATCTCAATTTCAAATTTGAGATTCAAAATAAGATCACGAAAATGATTAAAGGAATGCTGGTATTTATGAAAGCAGAGAGATTGTTGTAAATCTGTATATGTTGAAGGGAGTAACTTTGCAAGAAGGAGAGGCATCTGTTGCGATGACTAGTCTAGATAACAAATCTGCAATGACGTGGCATAAAAAGCTTGGACATATGTCAGAACGAGAGTTGAACGTACTTGCAGAGAAGAATCTACTTCCAAGTCTTACAAAGGTTTCGCTACGCTTTTGTGAGCATTGTATTATGAGTTAGTAGTATCAATTGAAATTCAACACATCAAAGTTCAGAAGTAAACAAATTCTAAAATTGATTTACTCTGATGTATGGCAAGCACCAGTTACATCCTAGGAGGAGCAAATTTCTTTGTAACATTTATAGATGGTTATTCGAGGAGATGTTGGGTATTTCCTATCAAGAGGAAAACATATGTGTTTTCAGTCTTCAAATTTCACAAAGCGCGAGTGCAACTCGAATCTAGTAAGAAGATCAAATGTTTGCGGTCAAATAATTAAGGAGAATATACTGGAAAAGAATTTGATGAATTTTACAAGAAAGAAGGCATCAAAAGGTAGTTTATGACGACATAAACTCCTCAACAAAATGGAGTAGTAGAGCAGATGAATAGAACTATATTGGAAAGAACAAGAGCGATGTTGAGAACTGCAAGCTTATATAAGAAATTATAGGTAGAAGCAGTCAATACCACCTATTAAGTGGTGACTAGAGCTCCATCAACTACAATTGAGTTGAAGACGCCGATGGAGATTTGGACTGGTAGACCAGTGGATTATATTCCAGCCTCCATATATTTGGAATTCTTGCCAATACGATGTTTAATGCTGAAGAAACTACAAAGTTGGATCCAAAATCTAGAAGATGCATTTTGATAAGGTATGTTGAAGGTGTGAAGGTGTATTATTTGTGGGATCCCATTACTCACAAGATTATTATTAACAGGGAGGTTATCTTCATAGAACATAAGGATCAAGAGTACGCAGAAAATATTTGGCATTGTACAAGAGAATCCAGAAACGATAATAGTATAAATGGATGGGGAAGTTGATCAAAATAATTCTTATGAAGCTGTAACAGAGCACGAGGAGTAAGAACCAGTTGAATATGATGTTCCAGATACTCGGGGATCGACTCGCATAAGAAGACCACCAAGCTAGCACTCAGGATATATTATGGAGGGCAATATTGCATACTGTCTTTTAACTGAAGATGGGGAGTCATCAACTCTTCAAGAAGTAATGAATAGCTCAGATGCATCTTAGTGGATGATAGTAATGCAAGAAGAAATTGAAACACTTCATAAGAATAAGACATGGGAGCTAGTGTCATTACAGCAAAGAAAAAAGCCTATTGGCAATAAATGAGTTTACAAGATCAAGGAAAGTTATGATGAACAAGTGGAGCGATATCGTGCTAGATTGGTGGCAAAAGGATATCTCAAAAAGAAGGTATTAACTTTAATGAAATATTTTCTCCTATAGTTCGACTCACTATAGTTTGAATAGTTTTGGCAATGTGTACTACATTTGACTTACATCTTGAGCAATTAGATGTGGAAACTATATTTCTTCATAGAGATCTTGAAGAAAAAATTTATATGCTCCAATCAGAAAGTTTTTGAAGAAAAAGGGAAAGAGAACTTGGTCTGCAGGTTGAACAAATCTTTATATGGTTTAAAACAGGCGCCAAGGTGTTGGTATAAGAGATTTGATTCCTTCATCATGAGCCCGGATACAGCAAACTGAATGCAGACCCTTGGCATATTTTAAGAGATTTGAGAAAGATGATTTTATAGTCTTTATGTTGTATGTAGACAACATGCTGGTAGCAGGCCCAACAATGGTCGTATCAAAGAATTGAAGGCACAGTTAGCTAGGGAATTTAACATGAAGGACTTGGGACTAGTAAACAAGATTCTAGGGATGCAAATTCACGTGATAGAAATAATAGGAAGATTTGGCTTTCTCATAAGAATTATTTGAAGATCTTTCAACCATGCAAGATTGTAAGTCAATTTATACTACTTTCCCTGTTAATTTCAAGTTATCATCAAGTATGAGTCCTAACAATTAAGAAGAGATGATGGAGATGTCTCGAGTACCGTATGCACCAGTGGTGGGGAGCCTGATTTTAGCTATGATTTGTACAAGACCAAATATTACATGTGTAGTGAGAGTGGTTAGTCGATACATGGAGATCCTGGTCGAGAGCACTAGAATATAGTTAAGAGGATTCTCAGATATCTCAAGGGAACCTCAGATGTTGCATTATGTTATTAAGGATTAGATTTTACTGTCAAAGTATATGTTGATGTTGATTATGCAGGTGATCTTGACAAAAGTAAATCTACTACTAGATATATGTTCACATTAGCTGAGGGGTTGTGAACTGGATTTCAAAACTGCAGTCAGTTATGGCTACATCAACAATATAAGCAAAATATTTAGCAACTACACATGCCAGTAAAGAAGCAGTGGTTGAAGATGTTGGAAGAACCCGGGTATAAACCAAAGAATATTACTCTATATTGTGACAGTCATAGTGCTTTGCATCTTGAAAAGAATCTAGCATTCCATTCAAAGACAAAGCATATTCGAGTTCAGTATCACTTCGTTCGTGAGAAAGTGGAAAAAGGAATAGTGGACATGCAGAAAATTCATACAATGGATAACTTAGTAGATTTTATGACAAAAGCAATCAATGCTGACAAGTTAATGTGGTGTCAGTCCTCGTGTGGCTTGACAAAGACGTAAGCAAAATGAAGTGGCAAGTTAGAAAGAATTTTGTGAAGATATGATTGATTATCAATTAAATCTTTAAGTGAGAGAATTGTCAAGTTAGCGTGTGCTAGCATACCTAATAAAACAAATAATGGTTGGCCAATTTGGCCAACCATACCTTCAATCGATCTCCTGCTATAAATAGGCAGGAGACAAATAAAGAGAAAGCGTCCATACATTCGGGCATAACAAAAATAAAAAGAGAGAGAAGTAGGATGAGAAAAAAAAGAAAAAGAAGAGAAAAATATTGTGTATTTTTATGGGTTTAGTTTTTTCTTGTAATTTTCCAATTTTTCTGTAGTAAAATTATTCTATCCTTGCTCGTAATTTTTAGTCTGATTTAGAAGTTTTCCACATAAAATTTGTGTGTCTATTTTATTTTTAATATTTTTAGTTTCGTTTTAGCTGCAACCTTACTCTTTCTAAGTCCTAATTGTCCCCAACAATTTTCAGTACATACATGCATTTTTTAATGTGGGTATAAAAGCTAGTAAATAAAACCTCTAAACTACTAAGTGGGAGTTAGTAAGTGTTTTATAAGCTAAATTGCTTATCTTACCCGCTTGAATTTTTATCCGTCATCTTTGATAAAGAAACTCATGTATCCCCAAATGTTTTATTTAGAGAAATCGTTTAAACATTCGCCTATATAATTGTAGCTGAGGAAGACCTGTCTCACACTGTATAAGCATTCAACCAAAGCTCAACAATCAATTTGTAAATATTTTTGGGCTCATCAAATTTATCTTTATTAATTATGGATAAGAACACCTATTATTGAACTGCAAGATCTTTTTGGGTTCTGACAGATACGAACTCATGCAACCTGACGGTTCACCGAACTAGACTTTTAACCAAGTCATAAAGATAGGTGAGAACTCTCGAGTCCTCGCTTTGCATTGGCCTAAGAGATCAAATTTTATATTACCCCAACAAGAAAAAGAAAAGCATTAGCTTGAACAGGTCCAAAAACTACTATATAAACGCCTCATAAATATCTTCCCACCAACTGGTAACACCTGCAAGCTTTATAACAGCTTCATCAATCCTAACACCCCATGGATTCTCTTCTGCGAATTCCGCAACCTTTGCCTATGACTCTTCTTCTCATTGTTCCTTTACTGTTCCTGCTCGGCCTATTCTCTCGTCTTCGCCGGAGACTTCCATATCCACCAGGCCCTAAAGGGTTGCCAATTATAGGCAACATGCTCATGATGGACCAGCTAACCCACCGCGGATTGGCTAAACTAGCTAAGGAATACGGTGGTTTGTTCCATCTCAAGATGGGAAGCTTGCACATGATGGCTGTTTCGTCTCCAGAAATAGCCCGTCAAGTCCTTCAGGTTCAAGATAACATTTTCTCTAACAGACCAAGCACCGTAGCCATAAGTTATCTGACTTATGATCGTGCTGATATGGCTTTTGCTAACTATGGACCCTTTTGGAGACAGATGCGTAAAATCTGTGTCATGAAACTTTTTAGCCGGAAAAGGGCTGAGTCGTGGGATTCTGTGAGAGACGAGGTCGACGTCATGGTCAAAACCGTCGCTGCAAACACCGGCAAACCGGTGAACGTTGGAGAACTAATTTTCACTCTAACCATGAACATCATATACAGGGCAGCTTTTGGTTCAGTAAATAAGGGACAGGCAGAGTTCATAAGGATCTTACAAGAGTTCTCCAAGCTTTTTGGTGCATTCAACATTGCCGATTTCATACCTTCGCTTGGTTGGATGGACCCACAAGGTCTCAACATCAGAGTCGCCGACGCTCGTAGTGCCCTCGATAAATTCATCGATTTGATCATCGACGAACACATACAGAAGAGAGCACAGAACAGCAATCTCCCCGACGATGGCAACACCGATATGGTCGACGACCTTCTAGCGTTTTATAGCGACGAAGCTAAAGTAAACGAATCAGAAGATCTTCAAAACTCCATCAAACTCACCAGAGCCAACATCAAAGCCATAATCATGGTAATTTATTTTAGTAACTTGCGGTTTTTGTTATATCTGCTGATGAATTTATAAAAAAAACTTTTATTCAAGCAAGTAAAATCGGAACATGAGAAAATCAACTGTATGGAATATTTTAGACCATGTAATGAAGTAAGCGGATTAGAGGACTGATTACAAACAAAATTTTTATGGCCACACAGGATGTTATGTTTGGTGGGACAGAGACGGTGGCGTCGGCCATAGAGTGGTCGCTGGCGGAGTTGATGAGGAGTCCTGAAGACATGAAAAGAGTACAGCAAGAGCTAGCGGATGTCGTCGGACTAGAGCGGCGCGTGGAGGAGAGTGACTTTGACAAATTGACTTTTCTCAAATGCACACTCAAAGAAACTCTAAGACTTCATCCACCAATTCCTCTTCTCCTGCATGAGACTGCCCAGGACGCAGAGGTTGCCGGATACTATATTCCCAAGAAGTCCCGGGTCATGATCAACGCGTGGGCTATAGCGAGACACAATAACTCGTGGGAAGACCCTGAAACTTTCCGACCAGCGAGGTTCTTGAAGGAAGGCATGCCGGACTTCAAAGGTGGCAACTTTGAGTTCATACCGTTTGGGTCTGGTCGCCGATCGTGCCCCGGAATGCAGCTTGGTCTCTATGCTCTTGACTTGGCTGTTGCTCATCTGCTTCACTCTTTCACTTGGGAGTTGCCGGACGGCATGAAACCGAGTCAGCTAGACATGAACGATGTTTTTGGACTCACTGCGCCGAGAGCGACCCGACTTGTGGCAGTTGCGAGCAAGCGCGTAGTGTGTCCTCTCTGAGACGGAGACGGTGGTGGAGCTTTGACCTGTGAATTTGCATGGGACTTTGTTCTTTTAAACGTTACAGTATGTGGATATGAACATGGAATGTAGTCGAATTTGGAATTCCCTTCCTCTCTGTTCATTTTTTTTTGGTTTTTATTTACGATTTGTGTAGAGGTTTTAATCACCTCAAACCACGTTTACTTTTTACTTTTTCTTTTATTTCATAACTTTTTCTGACAATGCTCAAATAAAGTATGTACAAGAAAATTTACTTTGATCAAAGGAAGGAAAATAGTTATTATTATTATTATTTTTTTGCTTGTTACACGACTTTATTTGGTAGGTGCAATTTATTGTCTATTTTTAAATATGTATGTGCTAATTTTTAGTGTTTGGAAAGGTATATATATATAATATATACACACACATACCGAGTTAATGACTTAAGATTTCCAATTTAATTTGAGAAATTTATTACTGAAAATTTTGGGAACAATTTTTTTATTAGTTAGGGTAAAGTTGCATAGTACTCAACTTTCTGAGACCTTATATCTCAACGAAATTTTTATTAGATATTATCGTTGTTGTTATTGTTTCTATCTACTGAATATTGTTGTCGTTGTCGTTGTTATTATTATTATTACCAAAAATATTTTTTTCATTTCAAACCAAATAAAATACCAAATTACTTAAAATTAGAAAATAAAGACGGCACATTATTCTTAGTTATCAACTTGTCCAATTCTATAAATAGCATAAATTGTTTAATTTCTTAAATACGGAAAATGATGGATAAACGAGATTTGTGTGCAGAAGACTTACTAAGGAACAAACATCAGATTCACACAATTTTGTGATAGAAATGTTAGGCATTGTGTGACTCAGTGACAAATATATATTTAACCCTAAATGAAATAGTACCTAAAAAAGTTAAAACAAACACAGCGGAATCTACAAAGAGAAGTTTGGACTTTCTTATATTAGAAATCTCAAATGACTTACAACATTCTTTACAAGCAACAGATCAGAATGTGCAAAAACATTGGCCACAAAATTAGATTGTATCTAAACATATGATAAATTATATTAAGCAGCCAATGTTCCATAATACACGCAATGTTGTCTCCTGGCTTCATCGTTATCAGCCCTACAATTACCATAATTAAACTCAATGTTCCAAGTTTTCCAAAAATTTAATTTAAATATATTATAGTTTAATTAAATTTAAAAAATTAATTATATAATCTGATATTGACTTTTTGTTGATATAAATAGTAAGTATAATTTTACAAAAATAATTTTTGTATTTTATAATATCTCATAACATTTTATATCTTTATAATTTTATAATGAATATCAAAAAGACATTAATTTTATGGTAAAGAATTATATATTATAAAAAAGTTGAAACACTTGAATATAATTAAGTTTGTAATAAATTTATATATTACAAATATAAATTATTTTGATAATAATTTTAATTTATTATAAAATTATAATAAATATTAATTAAATTACTTATCTACATATTTATATTTAATTTAAATTTAAAGTTTAGGTTGAACTAAATTTTTTCAAATTAAAATCCTTTACGTCTTCACTTATATTTATGGCCAAAGTGCAAATTATCCTCTAAAATTATCCTCTAATGTTTCTTGAAAGATCTAAATTAATATATATTATTTTCTTTAGTACTATTTTACATCTTAATCTGCCCAAGGCTTAGATTCACAAGGGCCCCCCTCATCAAAATAGTTGAAAATTTTGAAGTTAATAAATCTATTCATTAAAAGGGGTAGAAGACTGAAAAGTCAATAAGGAGGCGGTTAGTTCGTTTGGATAATATACTTAAGAGTTTTAAGTTTTTACTTGGTATGGTTATTTGGTATTATATTTTGTTCACTATTATCGTGGTGAGTCAAAAGTTGCAGTCTAAATCTTTGTATTGATACTACTATAGAGCAATTAAAAGGTGTGATGATATGTTTTGAGAGACAAAGAAACAAAGGGCTTGCCTCTTGTATGAATATTGTCAAAAGTCTTGCACATAAGATAAATGTAAAGCCTACATTTGTATTATTAGGAAAACACAATTTGATGAAAATGATCGAGATGAAGAAATACAATCAGCTGAAGATTCCTTTGAAGTTAGTTACTTTCTAGCTATTATGAATATGACAATTGCTTCATTGAGGAATATATTTGAACAAGTAATGATATTTGAAAATATTTTTGAATTTCTATTTGATTCAAAGAAATTGAGGTTGTTGGATAACAATGAACTATGAGAATATTGCAATAATTTTACAACTACTTTTTCTTATGATAATGTGTCAGATGTGAATTTAGATGATCTTTTTCTGAATTAAAAGTGTTGTAGCTATCTATACTAAATGAGTCGATGTCATTAGTTAAAATTCTTGAATTTGTTAAAATTATTGATTGTTATCTAAATATGTCAATTGTTTATCGAATTCTATCAATTGCACATATAACTGTAACATCAGTTGAGAGAAGTTTTTTAAAGTTAAAATTATTGAAAACATTCTTAAAGTCATCAATGTCACAAGAATGGTTAAATGGTTTAACTATTTTATGTATCGAGAAGGATATATGAAAATAGTGATTTTGATACTATTATTAATGATTTTGGCATATAGAAATGTGCGGAGAAATTGTTTTTTATGATTGTCTGTATACTTGTTAGTTTAATTATCTTGGTGTTTTGTAAGATGATATTATTGTTTGGTTGTTGTTACTGCTATTTTGTTATTATTGCTACTATTAGTGATTATTATTGTTGACATTTGCAATATGTTGTTAGCTGTTGTTATGATCATTTAGTATTTTTTGAGCATATACTTATGACTTAAGTCACTTATGTAAGGATATTAAATTTTAATAATAAAAATATACTTTTAAATTTTACATATTTTTATATTACCAATTCATTATGACCTTTTTTTTCCTTTATCCTAGACTTATAAAATGTTAGGAACAAACCTGATCTTAATATTTACAAAAATAGTTTTTAAAACCCAAAACCTAATTTTTTAAAGCCTCTATAGATTGATTATTGGACTTTTAACTAATCCAATGTTGTATATTAGTTGGGTAACATGAATCTATTGGAATTTGGTGTGAATTCTTTAAAATTAAAATTTTATTTTCTTATTTTGTATAGTTTTAATTATTAAACAATCAATTTGAAAAAAAATGCCACACCTATGCTTATGAATAATAAGTTTAAAGGTGAGGGAACTTCGATTTATTTAAGAACCTTCTTTCAGTATTGTGCTAGATGTTAATGTATAAGTACTCATTGCCTACAAAATTAACAAAGTTTTACAACCAAGCCAATATAAGTGAAATATAAGCTTCATTTTAAGATTTCAACAAAAAGCAAAAAAATTTTAAAGACAACTATTTTAACATCTATAGACTAATAACAATTACAATTTCATACCATAAATATGTAAGAGAACTACACTTTAGAGTCTAAATTTTCTTAAGCATAGAGAGATCAGTAGGAAATGAGTCGTTAACACATTGTTAGAGAAATTAAAGAAGTGAAGATCAAAAAACAATAAAACTCTATGGAGGGATGGGATTAAAGAATTTTAGACATGTATTTCGTTGTCAATATTTTGCTTGCCTAACTAGTAGACAAATGAAGATAGTAGTTTACTGTTAAAGTTTTCATGCCAAAGTTTTAGAAAAATCTTTTCATTACATCTCCATCATACATATTCCTTTCTCTACCATGTATTGCTAATTTATAAAAAAATCTAGTGGAAATGCCATGTTCATATATGTTAAAAGTGTACAAGAACTACCATTAATGCCTTATCATTAAGTTATCCATAAAATCTTTCCTTATGCTTTTTATAAATTGTTAGAAGAATCTAGATCTAGTTAAAATATCTAGATATTATTTACTCTAAAAGAATATAAATATTATTTATAAAAGATAAAAATAAATAATTTGTAATGTAAAAGCAAATATTTAATATAAGTAATATTTATACAATTGTAATGTATGATTACAATTAATTTGATTCACTTGTTGATACTCGTTTATCTTCTTATTTCATGCATCTAGAAAAAAAAAAGCATTCAAGAGTAAAACTTGTGAGAATACCAATCCTATAAGTTATAAATTAATACTTATATCTTATAGTTAGTGAATGAGTATTTGTATTGTAACTCTTTTTCTTACTCGTAATAATATTTTATTTAACTTATTTTCTTAAATATTATTGAGTTGAAATCACAATTTATCCACCTAATTATTCCAAAAATTAGTATCATAACCTAATTAGATTGTAAATATCTACTAATTGTATGCTATGTAATTACCACTATAAGTAGATCTCCCACATCAAAAAATAAGTTTGATATTATTTCCTATTTGAAGATATTGAGTACTATTTATTTATATAGTTGTTTTCTCATTGAAATAGTTATAGTAAGTTCAAATTAGTTTATAATAGAAGCGATGATAAACAAATTTAAGATTGAGAAGTTCAATAGGGGTAATTTCTTATTGTGGAAGTTATAGATAAAACTTATCCTTATAAATGATAATTACCTTGTGACCATTAGTAAAAGGCCTATGAACTTCACTTATGAAACTAAATAGAATGAAATGGATGTGAATCTTGTTGCAAATCTTCATCCAGCTTTAACTAACAAACTTTTGTAAATCATAGAGGAAAAGAAAACTACAAAATTATGGGATCATCTTATAAAGATGTGTAAGGAAAATTTATACTCTTTGGTTGTTAAAATTCACTTTGGTGATCGAGTATATTAATGATTTGACTACTTTATTCTCTCAAATAACATCATTGGGTTATTAAATAAAGCACATGAACATATTGAACTTCTATTTCAAAGTATACTTGATTGGTATTATTAACTCATCATCAACTTAAACAATAATTTTCTTACTAAATGCATAATACTTAATGGTATTTCAATTGTTGCTTTAGAGGAAGAAAGTCAATACAAGAATAAAGAAGATAGACATGCTAGTTCACTATAAGTCAAAAGCCTTGACAATGACAAAAATGAGACTGATAGAATATGACCTAATTGAGAGGCAAAATCATAGTAAATCAAGATCAAAAAGTGAAAAGAAATTAAAAGGATATAATTATAGCAAGAAAGGTTACTTGAAAAAGGATTCTAGGAATTTAAATAAGAACAGTCTTTAAAAAAATTTTACAATTATTTTAGATGACAATGATGCTTCAATTAAGAGCTACTTTTCAAGCGAATTTTAAAAAAGAATGGTTCCATCATTGTGAAACAATATGAAGAGGATCTATATACAATTATGGTAACTATCCTATGAAAGTTGTTTGTATTAAAAGCATCAAGTTGAATGTATATGATAGTACAATTTGTACTCTTCATGAATTGTGAAATATAAAAGCCTTGAAAAAGAATTTGTTGTCTCTAAGATGACTAGATGATCTTAGGTATAAAATAGAAATCATCAATAATATTTTGAAGATTATTCAAGGCATGCTTGTACTTATGAATGGAGAAAAAAGAGGTACAAAAATTATACAAATTAAAGGGAGAGACAATGCTAGAAGTAAAAGCTTCAAATGCTTTAAAAAATCTAAGTGAAATATCTTTATTATTATGGAATCCAAAAATTAGACGTATATCCAGAAAAGAATGAATATCCTCATTAAACAAAATATGCTTCATGGGTTTAAGAGGTATCGTTATCCTTTTATAAGTGTTATATTATAAATAAGCCAAATCGTGTAACATTTAGCAAATGAAATTCAAAAAGGTCATTTTTTAATTGGTTCACTATATTTTGTGGCAAGCACCAATTCTATCCTTAAAGTAGCAAAGTATTTTGTCTTTTTAATTGATGATTATTTTATAAGGTGCTAGGTGTATCATTATCGAGAGGAAAGTAGATGTATTCTTGATCTTTAAGTTTTTTAAAACATGCGTTAAACTTGACTCTAGTGAAAATAACAAATACTTAAGAACAGATAATAGAGGAAAATATCCTATTAATGAAATTTGATGAATTCTGTAAGAAATAAGGAAAATAAAATAGTAATGAAATTTGATCAATTTTGTAAGAAAGAAGGTGGCAAAATATAGTTCAATATTTCATATATTTAATAAAACAGAATCGGGGAGTGGATGAATAAAACTTTGCTAAAAAGAACAAAGATAATGTTAGGAGCTATAAAATTAGATAACACATTCTATGCAGATGCAATCAAAACAATTTATTATATGGTGAATCATGTTCTATCATTTCCAATTAAGTTGAAAATGTTAATGGAGAAGTGGATTGGGAAGTTAGTGGATTATCCTAACATTCGTATACTTAGAAATCCTATATAGGTGATGTGCAATGATAAAGAAATCATAAAACTGATCTAAAATCTAAAAAATGCTCATTTTCAAGATATATTGATGAAGTGAAGGAGTATGCCTGTGCAATCTTACTAGCCATAAGGTTATCGTCCTTAGGGACATATTTTTGTTAGAGATAAATTCGAAAGGGAAAAATAAGACAACAATACTTCATACAAAAGTTTAAAGACTAATATACAAGTGGAAAAGGAATTTGAACAAGATAAATCTTTTAAAGTAGCATTAAAGAAAGATATTCAATAATTAATTGAATCTAAAGCTTCTGAAGTTTTTTTTTTGGATGAAATCACATAAAAAGACTACTAAATTGACACTCAGATTATATAATGAAGTGTAATATAATATACTACATTTAACATAGGATAGAGAGTAACTAACTATGCAAGAAGCATTTGATAATCTATATGCCTTTTAGTGGATGGTAAGGATGTAGGAAGAAATTGTTCCTGAGAACTTGTACCAATATTACTAGGAGGAAAGCAAAGTGATAATAAATGGGTCTTTAAGATCAATAGAAATGACGACGATCAAACTTTTCTTTTTGAAAAATTAATGATGAAGATCGAGTGTAAGATTGGAAGTAAAAAGATATGATAAAAAAGAATGAATTGACTTCAATAAATTATTATTCCATATAATTCAACTTACTAGAGTCAAAGTAGTCCTAATAATATATGTTATGATTGAATTATCTCTAGAACAGCTATAAGTGAAAATTTATTTTCTTTATAGAGGCCTTGAAGAAGAAATTTATATGGTCTAAAAAATTTTGAAAAAAAGAAAAAAAGAACTTGGTTTATAGGTTGAACAAATTTTTTTATGGTTTTAGATAGGCATCAAGGTGTTGGTATAAGAGAATTGATTCTTTCATCATTGCCTTAAATTCAACAAAGTTAAGATAAAACCTTGTGCATATTTTAAAAAGTTTAATGATATGATTTCATTATTTTGTTATTGTATATAGATTAAATATTAGTTGCAGGCCTTAAAAAAGACTGTATTAAAGAATTGAAGGCACAATTGGTTATAAGATTTGAAACAAAGGTGGGACTAATAAACAAGATTCTATGATTATAAATGCACTAAGATAGAAACAGTGAGAAGGTTTGTCTTTCTTAGAAAATTACCTAAAGAAGGCTTTATGATGTTTTAATATGTAAAACTATAAGCAAATATTTGTCCCTTTTCCTATTAGTTTCAAGTTATCCTTTAGTATGAGCCTTAACAATAAAGAGGAGAGGATAAAGATATCTACAGTATTTTATTCATCATTGGAATACTGTAAAGGAGATCCTAATTTATATTAAGGGAGCCTCTAATGTTACATCACAATATAGAAGATCATATCTTATTGTCAAAGGATATGTTGACTATGATTATGTGTGTAACCTTGATAAAAATAAAAACACTATAAGTTAGGTGTTCAAACTTAATAGTAAGATTGAAAATTAGATTTCAAATCTTCAGTTAGTTATGGCTATTGTAGCAGATATCATCGTGTACTTGTTATGGAAAAAGAGGAGAATCAGTATATTCCTAAATGATGAAAAACTAATTAATCAGCTCACTTATAAGCTAATTAGTTAGATTAGGGAATAATTTTTGGCTAACTTGGTTGCTAGGTATCATGATCCCTCATTAGCTTGCTCTTGAAGGGTTGATACTCAAGTTGCTAGATAAAAAGCTTGGTTTAACTCCACTAAATCAAAGGGGTTGATAATTAACATCACAAACTCAGAACTTAAACATCATGTGGTTCAATCTAGCCATTAACTTACTTTCCCTAATATAGAAGCTAAGCTATCTTGTTGTATCTGGCTATATCGAATTATTATATTACTTACTACTCCAATCTTGTTATCTTGGTTGTTGCAAACTTGCTGTTTATATAAATTTATTTACCCTTCAAAAAATAAAAGCAAAATATATAGATGATATACAAGCCAATAAAGAAGTTGTATGGTTGACATTGATATTAAAAGAACTTTAGCATAAACTATAGAAAATTCCGTTGTCTTGTGATAATCATAGTGCTATATATTGAGGAAGGAATCCATCATTTCATTCAAAAACTAAGCATATACAAGTTTAGTCTTACTTCGTTTGTGAGAAATTGGAAGAAGAAACTATTGATATGCTAAAAGCCCATGTCAAAGACAATTTAACAGATTTTGTGAAGACTAATCAACAGTGATAGATTTCTTTAGTTATAATCTTTATACGACTTAGTGAAAAATGTAAACATGTCTATAATAAACTAGTGTGAAGATTGTTTGGTCTTCAATCAAATCTTCAAGTGAGAGATTGTTAGAAGAATCTAAATATTACTCATAATATTGAAATATTAATTCTATTAAAAATCTAGATAAAAAGATAAATAATTACTATTACAAAAGTAAATATGAAAATGTGTAATGATTATAACAAATTATAACATATAATTAATTATTTAGATTGAACTATAAATATACATTCATTTTCTTATTTTATGAATCAAGAGAAACAATTAGAACATGATTACATTGAGAGGCATTAATGTGCATTGGAGTTCTCATTTGGTGCTCCGTAAGAGGAACAATAAAGAGATTGAGATGCTCATGAGGAATTATCTTTGGTCTGGGAAATTAGAAAACTTTAGAGGGGCTAGAGTTAGGTGGAATGGTCTATGTCTTCCTAAACAAGAAGGAGGTTTAGGGCCCATCTCATTGCAAGCCATGAACTGTACATTGCTCGCCAAGAGGATATGAAGGTTGTTTAATGATAAAGAGGCACTATGGTTTAAATTGATACATGAATACTATCTCTCTATATAAAATTAAAGAGACAAGTGAAAACTCTTGATGCTTGATTCAGATTCTTAGACTTAAAGCTCATGTTTCACCTGTCTTCAAACACTTGATAAGGAATAGACAGGTAATCTAATTTTTGTTTGATAATTAGACTAGCTTTTGTCCAATTTCTTTATTTTTCTTTATAATGTCATTAAAAAATCATATAAAGAACCTCAGTCCATTACATGTAAGAGAGGATCTATACTCTCTTACTCTAAGGATTCCCAATTAAGCCATATTTTTGAAGGAAATTAGAGATGCAGATTCAGAAGGGCAGGAACTTTACTGGAGAATCTTCTTGATTGTCAAAAAATCCCAACTCGATAGATAGAGTAGTTTGTGTAGCAGATACTATACAGAGATTTGAAAATAAAAACCTGTTATGAAATCTTTAGACCACGTGGGCCTAAAGTTTCATGGTTTCATCTAATTTGGTCAAAAACTCTCTCACTGAAGGCTTCATTGGCTTACAAAAAGAAAGAGGCTTCAAACTAGGGATAGATGCTTTGGAGTCATAACCACCTTGTGATTATTATGTCAGATGGCTCTTGAAACAAATGATTATCTATTTTTTCAATGCCCTTATTCACATGTTATATGGTCCAAGATTTAGCACTTAACATACCCAATCTGCAATGAAAGAGAATGGCTAAAGATTATGGAATGGGTTGCATATGCAATTAGATCCTTGAAACAACATGCTCAGATACTTCAAACTATTATCCTATATCGCGTTTAGCCATTTAAAGAGAGAGAAATAGCAGATTTGACAAAAGTCTACCTAAGGACAAGTATGTCACAATTACCCATACAATTTACTTAATTAGAAAATTCCTAATGACCAATATTGACAAGATGATATTAAGTACTAAAACGAAGAATAATTAGAAGATGATATGATATGTTAGATTGTGCTAGTTGGATTGAGCAGCTATAACTCTCGTTAATCGTAGATGGTTAAGTAATATGTGTTATTAGTCTTGGGTCCCTCGGGGACCAACTCTGTATATCAACCTTGTTGCAAACTTAAAGCTTTGATCAACTCTGTATATCAACTTTGATCATGTGCTAGCCACACATTAGCCTACGGTCAAGAATAATTTGAGTACCAAGCTAACCAACCTTGCTACCCATCTTGCCAATTGGAATAAAATCGTCTTTGGCAATATTTTTCACCAAAAAAAATGTTTGTTAGCGCATTTGGCGAGCATTCAATGGGCAATGGAATCTAATACTTCTGACTCACTGTTGGCATTAGAAAAAAAGCTCGGTAGTGACTTAATCCAAGTCCTTAGCGAGGAGGAGATCTTTTGGAATCAACAGTCCCTTTGTCTATGGCTCTTGTTGGGCGATCGAAATATAAAATACTATCACAATGTAGCCTTGGCAAAACGACGAAAACTAAAGATTGATAAGATAATGGACATTGATGGACGTACAGTTTCATAACCAAAGCAAATGTGTTAGTTGGCAATGCATTATTTCGAAAGGTTGTTTGCTCCGGACAAGGATCTCACTTTTAGATTCCCTATTTCGAGGGCATTCCTTAGACTTTTTGAAGAGCAAAGGCAAGCTCTTACAACCCCAATCCTCGAAGTAGAAATCAAAACGACAATATTTGAAATACATCCTAACAAAGCCCCGTGGTTTGATGATTGTAGTTTTGCTCTAGGTCTCATAACGGATAACATTATCATTACCTAGGAGGCAATACATACTATGCGCAGGAAATAAGGGAAAACTGACTTTTTAGCCATCAAAGTAGATATAGAAAAGGCTTACGAGTAGTTTAAACGGGATTTTATCCTAGATATGTTGAGGGACATAGGATACCCTCTTCATTTAACAAGCCTCATCCTGAAGTGTATTTCCACAGTATCCATGCAAGTTTCCTGGAATGGCACCATATTAGATCCTTTTCTTCCCACTCGGTGCATTAGGCAAGGCGACCCGTTGTCACCCTATATTTTCGTGCTATGCATGGAGCGTCTTGGTCAACTTACAACCCACGAGGTGGGCATAGGCAATTGGACACCTTTCTGTATGTGAAAACACGGGCCGTCCATATCACACCTCTTCTTCGCGGATGATCTGATATTGTTTGCTAAAGCGTTATGTTCTCAGGTCCAAGTAATCTTAAGGGTTCTAAACATTTTCTGCAAGGCATTAGGCCAGATAGTGAACAACGGCAAAACCATAATTTACTTCTCCAAGAATGTGAGTCCGGCCACAATTCGTACTCTCAGCCAAGCATTCCAGTTTCGTAGCACGAACAACTTGGGGAAATATTTAGGTGTGCCATTGATACACGAATGATCTACGAGGCGGACCTATCAGTATTTATTGGATAAAGTGCAGCAAAAGCTTGTTGGCTGAGTATGCACATGCTATCCCTAGCTGGACGAGTTACACTAACTCATTCAGTCATCTCTTCTCTACCAATTTATATCATACAAACGGTAAGACTGCCTAGACAACTCTGTGACAACTTAGAAAAGATAATGCAGGACTTTATCTGAGGCACCAAGGACGGACAAAGGAAAATGAATCTAGTTAAATGGGAGGCAACCTGTCGACGAAAACATGCAGGGGGATAAGGGATTCGATGAGTCTGTTCCTCCAACGATGCTTTGCTGACTAAATTAGGTTGGAACGTGCTCACAAGACCTAATGCATTGTGGGTCTAGATCCTCCTCACCAAATACCATATAAGTGATCAAACCCTTCCTCACTCAATGGAACGACAAGGGGCTTCGATAATATAGAGGAGCATATCTTCCACATGACAATATGGTTGCCAAGGTATCAAATGGTAAATAGGAAAAGGACACTGGATTAATTTCTGGCTCAATGCCTAGGCGGGAGATTGGGGCCCCCTATTACTAGTAACGACCTCTGCACCTCCCGATTGGATAGTGGATACTAAAGTCCAGGATCTGGTTAGCAAGAATGGTCATTGACACTGGGCTATGTTCCAACAATATCTCCCTTCTACGGTCTGTCTAACCATTTCAGCAATTATGCCACCCCGAGTTGGGGTGGGGGAAGACCATATAGTCTAGGGACTGGAAAAGAAGGAGTGTTTTACGGTGGCTTCTGCCTATGCTCTAATTGAAGCTGAGCTTGTGCAAGGAAGCAATCGGATTTGGGACTTGAAATGGAAGTGGGCAGGACCCCAAAGGATACTGTCGTTTCTTTGGCTTCTAGCGAAAGGAAAACTCCTAACAAAGCAGTAGCGAGTATTTCGTCACCTCTCTGTGGAAGCTAGCTGCCTTTTCTGTAACCAGGAAGAGACCCTATTGTACTCCCTCATAGACTGTAGCAAGGTGAAATCCTTTTGGAATAGATTCCCTGTAGTTACCACGGACCCTACCTTTTACCAGTTAGATGTAGAGAGGTGGCTATATGTCAATCTTACCAACCATAATACAACACAGAGCTTTGCGTGGGCTATTGTTTTTGGAGTGTCCTGCTGGTTACTATGGCAGCGGCGGAATAAGAGTATCTTTGAGGAAGAGTTTGTTTGGCCTCCCGAAGGTGACAAGGCAGTAATGAATCAAGTTGCATGGATTGAAAAGGCTAGGACGGTAGTTGGTAGAGCTATCCTAGACTCGCAAGTACCTCTAGGTACAACCATAGGTTGGAAGAAACCTCCGGAGGGTTGGCTCAAACTTAATACTAATGGGCGATCGGGTATGGAATTAGTATTGCTACAATTGGAGGATTGTTACGGGACAGCACCAAGCGTTAGTGCAGAGGATTCTTGCATAACATTGGCATTTATTCTCCATTAACTGCGGAACTCTGGGGGCTTCATAGGACTATCGTTCACATGGGACTGAGGCTACCGACGTATTATGGTAGAGGTTGATTCTCTGGAGGTTATCAATATTCTCTCTTCATCAGGGATGCAGCCTTTTGATGGCTCCTTTTTGGTCGGTCGCTTCCGGGAGCTTGTGTAGAGATTGGACCATTTAGGTACACCATGTTCTCAGGGAAGAGAGTCGCTGTGCAGATCTAGTAGCGAAACTGGCACAGTCTTCATGTCCCAGCATCAAGGCGCTTTCAGATATTCCATCGGATTGCTTGGAAGATCTCCACCAGGGCTTACAAGGGGTGATCTACTGCCGGAGTATTCGTTAGATTTTTTAGTTTTTCCTCCTTTGTAAAAAAAAAACAAAGCTTGAACAATTAATGTATTCTTCATTTATTTTTCGAGAAAAACTTATAATAAGTGAATGAATATATATGATATAAGTCCTCTTTTTAGTCATAATAATATTTTATGCCATATTTCTTTTAATTTTAATTGAGATACAATTTTACTAGATCTCCTAATTATTATAACACAGATATTATATCAGTGAATGTGAGACCGACACAGTTAAACAGTCTTATGATACTGAATAATCTTAAATGTAAGGACTTCAATTCTTTCTTAAAAGAAAATAGAAAAGTGAAAGTGATGGACGTAAGCTGGGAGTTTAGGTAGGATGTGAAAAGGATTTAGCTTCTTTCTTTGATTTTTTTTTGAAAATTAAAGGTAATATATTAATAAGACTGTAAGTATATGTACAATCCTTTTACAAGGAAAAAGAGCAAAAACTGCTACCACATCTCACTGGACAAACCATAGGCAACCAATTACACCATTACACCATTAACCTTCCGCTACATTAACCAATGCACTCGAAGTTCCTGACGAATCTGTTCTTGTAACCCTTTAGCTATGATAGTCTCCCTAATCAAATTGACAATAGTAAAAGCAAGCTCATACACAGTTTGTTCCTCGACTTTATAAATACGACTATTCCTTTCCCTCCAAATGTGAACGAAGTTCGGATGAGTAGCCCATCTCTCATCCCAGGCCTAGCATGTCACATTACATCATTCAACACCTCATTCCAAGCAAAAGACACAAACGGAACCCTTATCATATGCAAAAACTGGCTCCATACTACTTTTGTATATGAGCATTGAAAGAACAAATGATTTCTACTCTCATGCTCGTGCTTACAGAACATACAAATAGGATCATAGCTACCGAACCATCGGCCCTTGGTTCTCAATCTGTTTTTAATGGCTAATCATAAAAAAATAGCAGATTTAGGACTAAGTACCTGAGTTCATGCCACATTAGCCCATGGAACTGCCCCGAGGCTCTCTGAAGTCGATGGGCTGATTTGGTCGAAAATTCTCCATTAGTGTTGACCGCCCAAACCTGCCTATCTGGTTGATTGTGAATGGACATCCCACTCATATAACTTTCAATAGCTTGGCCAAATCTATATGTACACAGACGTGATCCTTCCTGAATTATCCAAGATACGGTAGCGTCTTTAGGAACTCGATTCCGAAGAGCTACTAGATTCGGCCGCAACCACAATAGGCTGAATGTATGCCAGTTATCATACCAAAAGAATGTCCGCTCTCCATTCCCGAACTTAGTTTTAATCAGAGGACATATTTTGTCTCAGATCGCCAGCAAACTTCTTTCTTTGATTTTTGTTTTTTCAGAAACTGATCATGAAGAATAATTATGTCGAAATGTTTAATGCAGCTTGTGCTCCATTACAGATTTCACTTCCTATCTTCATATCTTCAACAACATATTAACTTGGAAGTGTTTCCGGTGGTAATTAGACAGTGTGAAATGAAATTATGTTATTCAAAGTTTTTAGAAAGGTGAATAGAGTGACAAGGAAATAAATATGTAAAATTTTGCAGCGTCATTACTATGTCACTCTTATGTGTGCAGTACGATATTACATTTTGCCAAAGCATGAATGGAAAGAAAATAGGAAAAAGAAACTTGGAAAATCACTTTCCCATCCTTTATCATTGTTTTAGCCAACAAAGCAATATCAAAAGGCAGTGCTACAGTACCGTGTGTTGAATTGATGTCGTAGCCATCATCTTTCCCTCGCGTGCATTCTACCAAAAAATGTGAACCGCCATAGGAGCTAATTGGCACAGTCACAGGTTGCCAACTGTGCAGGTTCAATCCAATCCCACCCAACTTAGGATTTGCCGATTGCCATAATTTGCCTTAGATCATTGTCACGTTGACATGACCAAAAGAGTAAGGATTGAAAAATGAAAATGAATGCTCTAAACCATAACCACAAAGACGTGGTGGGTCAAGTTCATATCTTTCTACTGCGTTTCGTTGTCAGAATTCCATGTATATAATCTGAGTTTCCTGGGCTGGTAACCCCCAGGCCCCATCTAAAACCTTTCAGTTTAGTTCGTGTTTTAGTTAAACTAGAAAAAAAGTTATGAGATCATTAATATCATAAACAGGAAAATTGAATATTTTTTCAAATAATAGCCACTGAAAATCACTTATCATTGAATATATAATTGATATCATTCTCATTAAACTATATATAGTAAGATTGACAATAATTAATACTATAAATACAAAAGAATGTTTTCTGTAATCTTTTGATATAAAAGGAAGGATCATACAACAGGAAACACGTAGGGATACGGATAACATACAATAAAAGCTAAAGGACTTTTCTAAGACACTGATTTTGACTTCCACTAACTTGTCTACTGCTTTGACATAAACATCCAAGTCTAGTCGAAGTATTAACTAATTCTACAGTTAAATCAAGGATAATTGTTAGAATGAGTAGTCTAATTATATTGAAAACAGTCAACATGATTTGAAGGCAACTATTCGGTCCACTTCTTCCCTTAGCACCAGTCAAAGCCTGAAGATATGGAAACATCCCTTGAAATCCAAGTAAGTTGCAACAAAATTAACAAGTTAACTGAGCAATTTGGCCCCTAACATTTATACTGAAATCTAAGTTAGAACATAAGATTTTGGAGCGTTTAAAAGGAACTCTTAACATTTATAAAGTGTTTAATATGAACCCAAATGTTTGGAAAATGTTCAAACAGCCGCAGATTAGACAAAATTACTCACATAATTCAACCTCCATCAGGGGCTGTTTTGAACATTCTCCAAACTTTATTGTTCATTTTGAAAGCATTGAAACATTAAAATTCAACTCAGATTTCAGTGCAAACATTGGGGTTAAATTGCTGTTTTTGCCAAATTAATATGAAAAACACATCGATTTTCCGGACAGGGGTAAACTTATGCTGAACACACAACAAATGGGTGAATTTAGTGTCTTACATTCTTAACATACAAAACACTCCGGAAAAGAAGAACAGCTTTCACTAAATTTTCAAGCAAATAATAGCTTTAAAAAAAGAGCTATCAAATGCCCCTTCAAGTGGGTTATGATACAAAATGAAGGAACAAGATGTTTCTGGCTATGATACAAAATGAAGGAACAAGTTGTTTCTGCTTCTCATTTCAGTTTTTTTTGAGCAAATAATAGCTTCAAGTAAAAACAGCTATCATTTGCCTCTTTGATCAGTCGACCTCTGATTTGCATTTCTACATCATTACTTCAAGATGCGTATTACGGCAAGACCCACGGCAGAGATAGAAATAAGAGTACCAGTGCAATGCTTTATCACATCGAATTTTGCTGCTTCGAATTCTGCCCTTAAAGCATGAATTTCCTGAAATTAATATCACAAAAGAAAAATATAAAACATCAGAATGCAGCATATGTTAACCACACTTTAATGCAGCAAACCCATTGCTCTCACCTTATCAAGCTTGTTAGTGAGGTTACACGTTTCAGAATTCTGGTTTGCTACTTGGTCCCGTATTCTCCTGTATTGATTGAAATTTACATGAACACGTCAATTATTTAATTCACGAATACAAGAAAGAAGCTCAATTAAGGATTCCTTACCCCCTCTCAAGATTCAAATCCAACTGTTGCCCTGCAATGACTTTGTCAAATTCATGCCTTCACAGAACCATCGTGAAGTTCATTAGAGAATGAACTAGAATTCATTTGCCAGATTACATCACCTACAATTCCATACCTCAATTCATTGCGCATCTTCTCGATATCATCTCGAAGCTTTTCATTCCCATGTTGCAACAATGATAAATGGCGGTTCTGTATTAATACTTCTGTCAAATGACATTGTCGAACCAAGCATTGAAACTTTACAGGTATGGAAGAACAGCTATGCAACATTGAAATCAAAATGTAACAGATTGAGGCACCAAGAAGACAACTTAAGAAAATGACAGACCAATAACCTTACGCAAAAAATTTCTTCATTGTCAATTTCCACCAGTTTTGCAATCAATTGAGAGCAGTTATTTTTCTTAACTAAGGGATTTGATTATTCAGGCACTGAAATGCATTCTTATTCTTTAATACACTAACGGGGTTACAGTTTCCCAATAAAGTTCTCTAAGAAATGTTGCTTCTTAAGTTCTCTAAGAAATGTTGCTTCTTCATGAAACTACATCCCTTGGGAAAATGTCAACCAGTGCCTGATACAATAACTTAATTCACACTAGATTGGACGGTGTTAGAGCAAGGAAAACGTCCTCTTAGTATAGTAACAAAAAAATGTACCAAAAATAAAGTAACTAAGTAGGACCAAATGATAAAGCAGAGTAAAGCTTTCTAATCCATCAAGATCCTTGGACTGAAATATCAAATGCACAAGAACACCATCAAAGGGGGTTAATCATGCATGAGAAACATAGACAGATGAGATATCAAACAATTTGTGGGACTGTTTTAGCTGAAACTTCACCCTGAAAAATCCAGTAGCAGTTATGCTTTCAATGCTAGGAATTATAAATGTCACCAGGCGGAATGCTTAAAGGAAAGACGCAGAAAGCAGAGTAATTTATGAACTAAAAAAGTTTCGAACTCAGATGAATATCAGAGTAGCTACAGACCAACCAACAACGTGATGTGAGGTATGTCTAGTGACATCTATTGACAATGACAAAAATTATAATAACAAAAAGGTAGCTCGTCACTATTGACGGAATTAAGAACCTATCAATTACCTGCAGACTTTGCACTTCGGTTTTGAATTTGGACAAGTTGGTTTCTTGAATCATTTCATTCTAAGAACAAAACAAGATTGCACGTGGAAAACATTATTCTTTTATTTTGGATGGTTCCACATTCCAGAACAACGAAAATTGAACAGGCTTGTAATTAACAAACAGGAAACAAAAAGATGCTTACTTTCTCCATCTCTGTCTTGGAAACAACGGTATGAGCAATATTCACCAGGCTGTCGGTCAAAACTCCAGTAACGGCAGTTGTGATGGCCTCAGCTTGCTTAGATGGCATGCCCACTGCCTCCAATTTCTTCACCTGAACACATGCAGCAGAAAGTTCATAGCTCTGCAGATTATTCAACATTCGACAATAAAAGAAAAAAAAAGAGAAACGAAACAGAACCAAACGGTTAAAAAGAATGATGGATTACAAGGGCAAACGTATCAACAAGAAGCAATCCCTTTTCATTGGATTTCACAAGCTGAGAAATGGGTCTGCGCGGACAAAATGAAGCCAAGAAGTCACACGAAGCTTTTTCGCGAGAATCAAAATTTCCATTTCTACCAAACGGCGACCCTCCACAGTAGCTTCCTATTTGACTTGCCCGCCTACAGGACGCGGCAGCTGCAGCAGCCATTAGCTGTTACCGAACCAAGAAATTTTTTACAAAAAAAACCCAAGAAAAACTACAGCTTTCTATATCCACAACGATTATCTTGGAAGCCAGCAGTGAATGAATGAAAGAAATCCTGAGATTTGACGGGTTCTTTTGTTTATTGGGATTTGGATTTCAGTCATTTCGCATGGAGCAATTTGACACCAGCGCCAAATTCATCTTTATTGTCGTTAGAACAAGAACTGTAGAGTTGAGGAGGGCAGTTTCTAGCCATGGAATGAATTATGAGATATGAAGGCCTCCCCATTTCTCAGAAGTTGCCGTGTGCCTCGTTTTGCGTTTTTATTTCACTGTTTCTAATAATTCAGTATTTATCTATGTTTAGATATTAAATTACACTAATTTTGGCTTCAATTATATTTTAATCCAATTTCTGTCTGATTGACTAAAATTTGGCGTAGCTTGTTCAATAAGACCAACCAATGTTCAAAACTAAAACTCAAATCTATTATACCTAAATCTTAAAATTTAAGAATCTCATGGGTACAATTATTAATCTGAAAACATGTACTCTTTTGTAGCAAGATCTTAATTTTAAAGAGAGAGAGAGAGAGAGGCTGTGATGAGGATGCATTCAGGCAGGAAACGTACAAGAAATGGGCAGTGCACCAACAGCAGCCCCATCCCTTAGTGAAGACGCCACGCCACCAACCATTGGCATCTTTCTTATGTTTCATTGTCACAAAATGAGACAGGAGAACGATAAGCAATTGGATTTGAGTTCCAAAATCTCTTTATTGTATGAATTATATAATATAAATAGCCTAGGATGGTTGACCTTACAAATTATGTGCATATATTTTCGTGAAAGATCGCCGGAATATGCACCTCTACTCTACCATTTGGATTTGCATCCCTCTTCTAGTAGAGGTGGGGGAGAGGACAGAAGAAGAAGCAGACACCTCTTCGGAACATTTTTTTTAATTAAAATATTTTTTAAAGCCCTGAATGAGAAACTGCATTGTCACATTATTGTACATATCCAAAACACACTATTTCTTTACAATCTACATGCTTAAATCTGAAACACTCCAATCTGTTTAAGTTTCATATTTATCCCTTAGCCAAACGCTCTGTTTCAATCTTGGATATTTAATAGCTCATTCTTTCTATCCTTCAAATCAATCCAAAGCTTCTTTTGTTGGTTCCTCCATAAATGTCTTAATTTAGTAGAGTCTATGAGAAGGGAGTTGCGAGTCCTGATTGCATGTCTTCTTGTTTGCGGATTTGTGACTACAAATCAGGAAATAAGTGTTGAATTAATTGTTATGGACAAGCATAATCTTAACACAATTATATCTTTCGTATGTGTTTGTATCATTTGGACCAATAATAGGATGGAGATTATAGTCCTAATTCTATTCATAAATTTCACCTAAGTCCACCCATTGAGTTTATGGTTCACTACAATGTGTTTGCTTTTAACCTAATTGATGCATTCTTGAAGGTTGTCTTCTAGCTTGTTGTGGGGTTTTTTGACGAAATTGTAGTGGTGGTCATCATCATCATCACTCCCAGTTTAAAGTCTCACAATAAAGTAAGGTCTAGAGAGGTCTGATAGTACGCAGCTTTACCTTTACATAGTAGAGAGGCTGTTTTCAGTAGACCCACAATGCAGATGTGACAATAAAAGATTGATGCAGGCTAAAGAGTAAATAAGTAAAACTTGGACGGTACAAGCTTAGGTAAATAAAATTACAAGAAATACATAAATAAATAAAAATAAAATAATCAAAGGATATATCTAATACGGTGTCCAGATCTGCTAGTACCTGAAAACTTTAAAAAATAAATAAAAGATATACCTAATATGGTGTCCTTTACCGTTATCCTTTACTAAACTGCTTTGGTTAACTTGAAAAGTTATCATTTACCCTTATCCGATCACGCCAGACTTTTCTATTTCTAACCACTACCTCAATACGGGCCAAGTTTGACATATCGTTCTTGATCACTTCCCTCTAGTTCTTGTATGGCCTCCCTTTTGACCTCTTGTAGTCACCAAGAGCTATTTTCTCACAACATCTTACCGAAGCATCAAAAGGCCTCCTACACACATGCCCAAATCACCTAGGCTTGGTCTCTCTCAACTTGTCGGCAATACTAACAACCTGTAGTCTGTCTCTCACCACACGATTCTAGACCTTATCTCTTTTGGCAATGTCATATCTACCGAAATATACGCATTTCTACTACTAACAACTATCATGTATGTCTAAGTTTAACGGGCCAACACTCTGCCCTATATAACATAATTGGCCGAATCACCATTTTATAAAACTTTCCTTTGAGTTTTAAAGGAATCTTGTTATCACATAAGACCTCTGATGCGCTTCGCTATTTGCCCACCCAAATCTAATACGATGTACTATATCGGCATCGATATTACCATCTCTCTGAATGATGGTCCCGAGATATTTAAAACTCGATTTTTGTGGTAAGACTTTAGTATCAATTACTATCGCCTCCTCGTGTACCATCTGGCTTCTCGAAAATTTACATTCTAAATACTCCGTCTTAGTCTTGCTCATTCTAAAACCATTTGATTCTAATGTTTCTCTCCAATATTCTAACTTGAAATTTACCCCCTCCTTAGTCTTATCCACCAGGACTATATCGTCCACAAATAATTTACACTAAGGTGTCTCTCCTTGAATATGTTTGGTAAGTTCATCTAACACTAATGTGAACAAAAAAGGGCTTAAAGCGAAGCCTTGGTGTTGTCCAACACCAATAGAAAACGCTTCCGTGTCACCTCCTATCATCCTTACACTAGTCAATGCGCCTTCATATATATCTTTAATTACTCTTATATAAGTCCCAGGAATGCCCTTTGCCTCCAAACACCTCCACAAGAGTTTCGTAGGAATCCTGTCATACGACTTCTCCAAATCAATAAAAACTATATCCAAATCTTGTTTTCATTCCTAGTAGCATTCTATTAGTCTACGAACTAAATGTATTACTTCTGTCGTGGACCTACCAGGCATAAATCGAAATTAGTTGGCTGATATAGAAGTAGCTCTTCGGACTCTCTTTTCAATTACCTTCTCCCACAGCTTCATGGTGTGACTTAGTAATTTGATGCCTCTACAGTTATGACATGTTGGATGTCCCCTTTGGCCTTGTATAAGGGGATCAACCTACTCAATCTCCATTTATCTGACATTTTGGCTGACTCGAGGATCCCATTAAAGAGCTGAACTAACCACTCAATATCGACAACTCCTATTCGCTTCCCTACCTCTATAGGCATCTCATTCGGCTCTATGGCCCTTCTACTCGCCATCCCCCTCAAAACCTTTGTAATTTCTCCCCTCGTGACCCTTTCAAATGAGGGCACGTTAAGAAAATACTCCGACACGAAGGGTTCACCTAACTCTATGCTGACCAATATGCCTTCATTATACAGGCTATAAAAGTATCTCTACCATCTCCTCTTGACGGCTTGGGCCTCCGTGAGTACCTATCCGGCTTCATCTCGTATACAACAAACTTGGTTGAAATCTTTTATCTTATGAGTCCGATCTCGTGAGAACCTATCCTGCTTAACCTAATTAATGCATTCTTTAAGATTGTCTTCTAGCTCGTTGTGGAATTTTTTTGACGAAATTGTAGTGGTGTGTGTAAGAAATTGGTGAGTTGGATTCAATAAACGTAGGTATTCAATTTTCTGTTGTGTTTGGATTTTTGTGTGGTAGAGAACCATGACTTCTAGTCAACTTTCATCACTTTTAGCAGGTAATGTACAATCATATTGTTTATACATGCTTCAAAGCTATAGAATCTGGTTACTATCTTTGTTAAAATTTCCATCAATAAGTCCTTGTAATTTGCGTGTGTGTCCATTATTTCTTTTTCTCATTATTTTATAAGAATAATAAATAAATCACAACAAACTTTTAGTAGAAAATAAAAAAGGTTAAATTCATAGCATTATGTAGGGTCTGACAAACTATCATATTAGTCCATTATTTTAAAAAGCTATCAAATATCTCTCATATATTTTAGTTAATGTATCTTTCATCCTTCCTACCATTCAAGTTGTCGTTAAGAACCTTATATATATAAACTAATGTATCCCAGTGTACAAGGCTCTTCGCTTTACGATAATCGTGAGAGAGTTATCAATGTATGCAACCTTCCCTTTGCATTTTTTTACAAAGAGGTTGTTTCTGTAACTCGAACCTGTGACTTTCTAATTATAAAAAGTAACTTTACATAACAATAATATATCATTTTTAAAAATTATAGAGAGGTTATTTTTAAAAGTCAAGAGATATGTTGATAATGTGCTAAACTACGAAGTAGTCCAGTGATTTATAAGATTCAATTAATCAAAAGAGTATATTATAATAAAAATTAAAATTTACCTAATTTGGGAATAATAACCAAAAGGGTTAAAATTCATTGGACCTCTATAGTTTGACTTATTATTTATGTACCATATGAACAATAACTCCCTTATAAGTTTGGTTTTATAACATCAATCCCCATGCGTCAGCTTCCGCTAGTAGACTTTAAAATGATGTCATATAGTCCCACGTGGTGAAAATTACATCGTTTTGGACTTTGTAGTTAGAGTTTTTAACGAAAGTTTATGGTAGGGGGACAAGTGTTATAAAACCAAATCTATAAGAGGCTATTGATAGTTTTTAACAGTCAGAGGATGCATTAATAATATGCCAAATATCATGGGGTCCATCGAATTTAACTTTGACCAACCTATTCAACATGTCACATCTATATGGCAATAATGGAACTTATTATTGGAAAATTAAGTGGGATCCAATCTTACATACAAACAAATAAATATAAAACTTTTTTGTTTAATTTTTCAAAAACCAGGATCACTTAAATTCTATAATATGATTAACACATAAAATATAATAAAACATGAATTAAAATTCTTACCTTATTAAGAAGCTCAATTATTTTCTTATCGTTTCCCTTAAATCATTTATGAAATTTGCTTATCTTAACCACCATATATGTACAAGTATCCAACTTCTAACAGTATCAACATAGCAAGTTAAGAGAACTCTAAAATTATTATAAAGAGGGTGGGTTAAGAAGTACTAGCTTCCTTAAAGCCTATGCTTATTTATAATAAGTTTTGGACATTATAGTAATTTAATTGAAATAACATTCTAATTTAAATTAAACTTTAACTGGAATTACAACTAATTCTATTTAAACATCAATTGTGCCTAAATAAGATCTAATATCTTATATTAATCCTTATTTATTAACTATCTCATATTTAATTATAAAGTTTTCTCAAACTTTACAATCAATTCCAACTTGATTAAAACACCCCTTTTTCTCTTTAACTTCTTCTTTGTGTGAGACTCGTTAAGTTTCCAAATATGTTGGTATTGGATATAAATTACAACTTTAAATCACATTTAGAATTAGATAAATTAAACTCCTTTAATTCATCTTTAATTGTTTAGTTAAATAATTTATATTCATATATTAATATTAGTGTCTAGCAACGCATCCTGATCACCTAAATATTTGGAAAAGTTAAAATAATTTTGACTAACCTTTTTGTGTATGATTTTTTTTGTATAATTCAATTCTTTCATCATATAATTTTCCAATCAGACATAGAGTATCAAAATAATGTCTACTTTATTTAAGTTCAATCATGTTATTTCTCTATCATTAGTAGTTGATTCTATTAATAATATTTATAAACTATTTACAAAGTGTCTTTCCACTTTGGGCAGAGATTTTCCAAGTCAATATTGATTTAGATCAATGTCCTAAATAACTTTACAATATGGAATCTTATATTGATCACTCAACTATATGTATATAGTTCATGCTATATCTAATGACTACTGATTGAGCTACCCTTGAATAAAATAGTTTATAAGTAATATCAAAGTACAACAATCCATATATGCATTCCACAGACATACAAGTAATGTTCTAATTAAACTTTCATATGAGGTCAATTTAGTGAACTTGTTCTCTAACAAGTACCCACATATTTGTTTAAGTATCTTTGTACTTTAGCATATGAGATCGTCCACTTCCTTCATAAAGAATAAACATTTTTATGTTCTGTTAATACTCAATCTCAATAAAACAATGATTATGAATAATTTAGGGATACTACAAAAATACAATATGAATTTTATAATTAGATCTAAAATTATGATGTACATTTATTATATGAATTTTGTCACATACATCTAAATATGTTATCTAAATATGTATAAGATAAAGAATGTCTTTAAATATTTATATTACTAAACTATAACCAATTGATTAACTTTAGGTCATAAACCAACACATAATAGATTGCTAAAGGAAAAAAATTTAAAAATAAAGATTTTGAATTGTTTCTTCTTAGGTGACACTTTTCTCTACAAACCTAAACCTATCAACACCCATATCTCTATATGCTTCATCACTACTCCTTATTCTCTATAATCCAATGCCCCACCACTGCCACCACCGCCTTTGGTTTCTTTGTAACCTCTATCACTACCACCTATTCTCTATAACCCAACCTACCATTATTGCTACTAGCACTTTCCATTCTCTGTAACCCAGTGATTACTCCACTGCTTGCCAAAACCTCCTCTTCTTTGTATCCTAATAAGAACAACACCAATGCCTCCTCTTCTACTCCATAACTCTTCAAATTTTAAAGTAATATTGAGATAAAATGCTACTTTTAATAATGTTTTCTCTTGAATTTGAAATGTAAATGGTCTGTATAAGAGTCTAATGTCAATGGTTTTTTGATAATTAATTGTAGTTATGTTTTTGGTCAACTTTTTTCTGTATAAGTAATTACTAGATTAGTTGTGATTTTTTTAGTGTTCTATTTTTTTGCTCAAGTTTTAAATTCTCATTTTTTTCTTAATAAGTGACTTTAATGCTATAAAAAGATAATATGGGAGATAACTTTATTACTTATTATATTACACCTTCTGTTATTATGCCTAGAAGTTCCACATTTTTTACATTTATGTACTTGACCATTTTGTGACATTTTGCTTGCACGAGGCACCTTCGTTGTTTCATTATTATCACTTTTTCTTGCATTTTTCGATCTTCCTCACATTATTCTTTTAGTTAATGGAAGAATCTATTGAGCTTAAGCCCCTAATAGACCATAACACTTAATCATAGACCTTTAAAAATATGTTCTTTTTGTAATAGTCATTGACAAACATCTCAAGTCTTTTATTGGAGTGATTGATTGCACTAATAGCATATTTGCATAAATAACCATCTATGTCCCATGCTCTACAACTACAATAATTGTCTCTTTCTAGTCTGACAACGTATTTCCCATCTTCTTTACTCACCTTATAAGCTCCATCTCTATTCCACACGATCCTCCATTGCGTTGCCTCCTTATTTTTTCCAATCATTTTGACATTTTTCGGTGTAATATCTAACTTCCATTTGTACATATATACCCTCCTTCATTATGACTCTTTGAAATTATTGTCATAATGGTCTTTAACATACTAATCACTAGTCTATCCCTTGTTGGCAGTATCCATCCATTAAAATTCTCACTTATGTTATTTTCAACTGTTGGACACTTTAACTTAATAATTGATATGACCCAAGTGTCCTTTGGATATTTAACAAGCCTCTTATCGATTTTCATTCGATCACGACGGTGGGGGAGCAAGTCAAAATAGAAAAAACTCACATTAAGCTTAGGGATAATTAGGCTCACAAAGAAGTAACATATCCAGGTCTTATTTTGTCCAACCTCTTTAGTTGCTTATTGAAATCTTTAATATATTTTGAATATGCACCCGCACGTAATTATCTCCTTAAGTCTTTTTAACTCTTATATACATGTCAATTATGATTAATATGTCTAACATTCATTCTATAACATGCATTAGGAAGTCTTAACAACTTTGATTAATCCCTATATACACAAATCAATCAAAACATACATGTACATTAGACATATGAGAAACATATAACAAGGTAATATTATATCAAATAGAAAATAGAACATGCATGTACCTTTTTCATGTCAAATATTATGGTGACTCCATTTTCATATTTTAACTTCAAATCATCTCTTAGTTGTAGTATGAACCAAATCTATGAATTAGTATTTTTCACTTCCACAAAATCCCATGTTATAAGATGCATACATCCATCTCCATCCCTTTTAAATGCATTAATTAGTTGCCTGTGAAATTCAATCTTAAAAAAGCAACCATCTATTCCAAGTATGGGCTTAAGTGTTTCATCTTTCATTAATACAAAATGAATATATAACCTTTAAAATTGCAACAATGATGTATCCTTATTCCTTGACAACTTCATTTCTACTGTTAAACCAGGATTGCTGATTGACTCATTGATATAACCATGAAGCATGGAATATTTATGAGCATTGTCTAATGCTTAGTCCTTCATTAACTTCCTTTTGGCAGCTTTATATATACTAAATTCACAAATATATTAAAATTCTCCCTACATTCTTCCATCATCTTTCTTGTGGTTATTTTAAACTTCTCTAAAATTATGTCTTTAAAGTGCCGACTCAAAAAGTTGGATGATACCATTTTAGGTATGTTGGTTATGAAACATGGATACACTATCTCCTGATTTTGAAATATTTACTATTCCTATCATATGTTGCACATAATTGCCACTTGCATCCTTCAATGCATCCCACTCTAATCCTCTTAGATTCACTTTCTTTCCATCTGAAATTAGAACTTGTAGCTATTGAATACTCAATAATATAATCCTTAAATTATCTTGCATTTTTAGGCCCATTTTGATGTTCTACTAGCTACTTCATGTTGAACACTTCTACCATGCCTTCTAATTGCCTCCGTAAACTCATCTCCATTAGGGTACTCTTCACTATCAAGAAAACTAATATGGTTAAAAGAGTTAAATCTCCATTGGTTTTGGTGGCCATCCAGAATTAACATATCAAATAAAGAAACTCCATCAACTAGATTATCATTATCAAAATCATGCTCAGGCATCAAATCTCCTTCACGCTCCATATTGATATCCGGCTTAATATCTTCATTAGACTAAACATTTCTATCATACTAAATATCCTTATTAGGAACAATATCTTCATCAGATTGAACATCTCTATCAAGCCTCACATTAGCATTAGGATGAATATCCTAATCAGACACAAATTTTGTTATAGCCAAAACTTTCAAAGAAAATTGAAATGTCAAGCTTATGTGTAACATGCAACTCAATTGTCCCATATGTTTTCAAAAGGTTTATTATCCTAAAATAAGTCTTTATGACTTATTAAATATAAAACATGGTTCTCTGAAATAGGCCTTATCAATTTGTCGCTATCCAAGTTTGTTTCCCGTATCTCAAATTTGCCTGTAAATGACAAAATCAAGGTCAACTTTATCATAATAACATGATGACCCTCCCTCATAAGTCAACTTAGGATCTAACTTAAAGTAGCCACCATAATATAATTTAAAGCTTCCATATTAAGTCATTAGACCCCTAATATTGTTAAATTCATAAGCAAAAGGTTTAAGAAATTTTAAAGTTTAAAAATCAATAGTGTGCATATTAATGGAACAAACATTATATAACTTTAGTCCTAGCCTTGGGCAAGGGCACCTAACCAAAGCCCACCCTCGTAAAACAACATTAAAGGCCATCTTTCTTATAATTTTCTACTCATAAAATCCTAATTGTGGTTGAGAGGTGGAAGAGACAGTCTCTTTTCTTGGGCAGCAATAGTATTGTTCAAAAAGGAAGTTAACTTTTCAGCTTCCAAATTTAATGTTAACTTCATGCATTTGTAAATTTCTTTTAAGCATTTGGCTGTATTTTTAACCCTTTTAAGTTTTTTTTATTTCCATCAATGTATAAATCTAGCATACTCCAACTCAAGAATTAACGGCAAAAGATTTTCATGATTCTATCTTCTGAGTTATAATTCCAAGGTAAAGTTTTTTATTTTTTTATGTATTTTTCATCTTGTTAAATACTTCAATATATTATAATTAATTTGTCTCTTCTAACAACATTTGCTTATACATACGACGTCTGACAATGTTTATGTGGACATAATAAACCTTTTACTAAGTAAGTTTCATAATGAATATAGAGCATTACTATTATTCCACGTTTTAATTATAATGAAAAAAATTTCATTTTTTGTAAAAATTAATTATTCTTTTGTCATGCAAGGCCTTTGTTTTATATGTTTCAGTTTAGTTCGCTTGGGAATAAAAGAAAACGTTAAAAGAATGAATTGCAAGTTGTTAGCTAAATCACTTCTCAAAAAGGCTTTTGGGAACCAATTTGTCATTCATGTGGACACTATATTAGCATTTTAAATTAGTGCATTAATATTAAATGATATTGTGAGTCTCATAATATTTCATTTACTATCACCTCACATAGCTCTTACAATCACTCCTCACCTTTAGTTTGAAAGGTTGAATTAAAAAATCATTAATAATAAAAGGATATAATTGAGAAATTTTTGAAACCAGTTTTATTGTCTAATAAGATGTTTTGATAATAATTTATGATAAAAAAATTGACAAAAACTAATAAAATATCTTAATTTTATATCAAAACGGAAATGATGTACAAAGACTATTGGGTATTTATATAAATTGATAATATTATATAAGAGAAAATTTTCCATAGATCTAGAATTTGTCTATATTTATAATTTATACCCATTAACATGGCAATAATTTTTTATTTTATGATTAGTTAATATTTATTATTATTTTAGATACACTTGTGGTATTAGAAATTATGTAAAACTATAAGGATAATTAACTAATAATGATTTTGAAAATTTCATCATTAGATTCTCCTACTGTTAACAATTTCTAAATTAAGTACCTTATACTAAATTAAAAGCATTTATTAATAGTACTAACATAATGGTTATTTGGTCTGATATTTTATTCGGTAAAAAGTTGCAGTTTAAATCTATGTGCATTAATGTTACCATAGAGCAATTAGGAGAAGTGATGGTATTTTTAAACAAATATAGAAATGAAAGGTTTACCTCCGGTATGAATATGGCCAAAATTCTTGCACATGAGATGAATGTAAAACCTAAATTCCAACTAGACATTGTATTAATAGGAAAAGACAATTTGTCGAAAATGATCATGATGGAGAAATACAATCAGATGAGGATTCTTTTAGAGTTAATGTCATCAGCTGAAATTTTAGAATCTGTTAAAGCTGCAGATTATAATCTAAATGTCTCAATTGTTTATTGAATTCTATTGAGTATACCTATAATTGTAACCTCAGTTAAAAGAAAATTTTCAAAGTTAAAATTATTAAAAACCTCCTTAAGGTCATCAATGTCACAAGAAAGGTTGAATGATTTAGCTATTTTATATATCGAGAAAGATAAGTTGGATAATATTGATCTTGATACTATTATTAATAATTTCGCATCTAGAAATGCAAGGAGAATTATTTTTCATAAATCATGATCATCTGTGTGCTTGTTAATGTAACTCTCTTGGTGTTTTACAATACCCTGCATTATTTTTCATAAATCATGATCATCTGTGTGCTTGTTAATATAACTCTCTTGGTGTTTTACAATATGATATTGCTGTTTGATTACTACTACTGCTATTTTGTTATTACTACTACTATTTTTTATGATTTTATTGTTGTTAAAATTTGCAAGATGTTATTAGCTGATGATATAATCATTTGTATTTTGTTAAATATGTATATTTATAAATTGAATCACTTATGTATGAATATTAAATTTTAATCATAAAAGTATGCTTTTAAAATTTACACATTTGTATATTTCCGATTTATTGTGGTCCTTCTTTTTATTTTACTCAGTACTTATAAAACGTTAGGAACGACCCTGATCAATAGAATGGTACATAGTTATCCAAATTATATTTAGTTATTAACAACTAAATAAACTTTCATTTCATATTCTAATGCCGTATATTCAATAATAATATCTCCAGATTAGATGTTATCATAATAAAATAAGTTAAACAGGAAAAGAATACAGAAAGGTATGACATCTAGATGAGGACTATAACTAGGCAAAATTGGAAAGAAATACAACCTTCCTATATATATATGTCTGGATTAGATGATGTTATGGTAAAAGAAGTTAAACAACGTAAAGAACATAAAAAAGTGTGACTCGAACTCTTATCCAAGCAATGTAATGTAGTTGTCTTAATAAAAACTCAAAACTAATAACACAAGAAAGCACGACTCCAACTCTTATCCATGCAATGTCATGTAATCGTTTTAATAAAATGGACAAGCAACAAGAGAATGAGCGACAGACAATATGAAGCCAGACACTGAATAAGCAGACAACGTGAAGCCAGATGACATTAAACAGAGATGCAGACAAGCAACCAAGTAGGCAACGTGAAGCCGAGTGGAGACGAGAAGAAAACAAGCGGACAAGCAAAAGAAGAGGTGTTAAAAGTTACCATAATTTCCCAAAACATTTTGCATGTTAATTTTTTTTTAGTGGGCTCCATATGCCAACTAATATTAAATTTCTTTTTGCTCCCTTATTATAAATCACGTACATTTTCTTATTAATTTTTTAATAAAAATTTTGCTTAAATTTTTTTAAAAAATAACAGAAAGTCAATATTTTTAAAGATTAGGGAATTTGTTTCGACTTATTATCCTTTTTAACATATGTACAATTTTCATTTCTAGAAAAATTATTGGAGACAAACGCCAATCAAACCCAACAGGTTAGACTGCCAGTGTCACGGGTTTTGGTGCCTCTTAAATGTAATTCAGCACATTTTCCAACAATTTTCTACCAGGGCTGGCTTCTGGTTCAAAACGAGTCAGAAAATTGTAAAACTCGGGGCATTTTTTACATTTTAAACTGATCAGGTTGAGTCATGTTCACCAAATACCTCAATTCGTTCCAAGCATACGTATCTAAGAGAAATTATCCTTGCATTTATCTTTTCAATTATCCAAATGCAGAAATTTTATGAGCTATATATATGAACCACGAAAGAATAGTTATGTGTGATGCTACTTTTCAGTGAACATTCACGAAGGGCAAATTTCCCCCGTACGAATGATTAATTACAGAATTACATGGCCGGAAAATGGACCTCTAACTTCCCGGATGCCAATAATTACATGATGCTCCCCTTCTGCAGTACCCGTTCTCATAGAATTTACACACTCGCTGCCCTTTAGGTGGAGGCCTGAAAGGACCACTACCATTTCCAAAAGCACCAGAAAATGGCTGCCTGTTCCATGAAGACCTATCCCTCCCATAACCTGAATCTCTTCCTTGGTGATAAATTCGATGCTCTCTACCACCTCCAAATCTGTCCGCATGCCAGGGTTGGCTTCCCCATCCACTTATATTCCCCGTAGAGTTGGTTGCATTCGTGTTAACAGGTTGTTGATGAGCTGCCCTGTGACCAGCTCCCCAGTCCATGTTCTTATCTCCCTGATAAACCCCACCCAGGCTTAGATTGGCACTTCCTTTGAAACTGCTTCGGTTGAAATCAGACCCTGCTTGCCACTGGCTAACAGCACATGATGCAGGTGGCCGGATTGCTGAAACTGTGCCCTCTTGGTTAACAATTGATGGTGGAAGAGGCTGTATTTCTATGCCTGCATCCCATTTCTTAACTGGAACATCACCAAACTTTGCATCTCTCCCTACTGCAGCTATTCTAGAAGAATGTCCTCTATAGTTCTTCTGAGGATCAATCCTTCCAGCTCGCAAAATTTGGTGTGGTTCATCATGTAAACTTGCCTCAGATGATTTTTGAGACATATCGAGACATTTATCTGTTACAGACGAATGGGAAGATATTTTTGCAGACTGATGCAGTTCATCAATCAAAGGTGAACGAGATGGCATTTCAGATGCACAAATTGGCTCACCGATCACATTGCAGTGAGGTACATGAGATAGCTTAAGCGGTTGACCATTTCCTGACAACTTAGATGGCACTTGCGATACTCGAATGCATTCATCCGTTACAGTGTTATGTGAAGGCACATTTGATAGCTTAAGACTGAGTGGCTCATCAGTTGCAGTCATCCGAGAAGGCACCTGCATATCTCCAGTGGAGCTAAATGCATCACTCTTTCCAGGATCAGGTGCTGGGCTATATCTCCCAACAGGACTAAAGCAATCATCGTCAGAATCGGGTGTCAGTTCCTCACATCTCATTTTTGAAGTAGGAGAAGACATGCCACCAAGAGACTCCATTGCTTCAACTTCAGCCAAAAGATCTGAAACAGATTCATCAACTAAAGAGAACTCGTTGGACTCTGGAATCATTGACTGCCAACCGATGGTATCAACTGCTAGGTTTGCTGGGGAAGTATGTGTGAGGTGACCACATCCTGAAGTAGGTGTAGCAGCATGATCAGTTGTTCCCTCGGTTGGTTTCAATGAAGATATACCTGCAAGATTTGAGTCCCATTCTTTGGTAGGAGCAGAAGAATAACCACCCCATTCACCAGCTACTTCAGGGAGTTGCGCTCTAACTATCACCAAACTGGAATTAGTACTCCAACTGGGTCCTGATTCCAGGACTGGAGCATTTGAACAAATAGATGGTTTTTCCTCTGGAACCTCTTTTTTTACATTTGAATGTGTCTGATTTGTTGAGATGGGCAAATCAGTAAAGTCAATTTCCTGATTCTGCTTGGATCTTCCAATAGGCTTCACAACAGAAACAAGACCAGAGTTGGAATCACATCGGTTTGACAAATCGTCTCTTCGTGTTGGTCTCCAGTTACGTCCAGAAGATTGACTTGAATGACCCTCGCTATCAGCTTGCTTCTCATCACTTTCTCCAGCAGCACCACTCTTGTATGAATTATCATTTAGATTGATTCCAGAACACCAATTTTCATTTTCGTGACCTTCCTTAAAACAAGGAACAGGAGTTTCTGGGAGCTTCACAGAAGATGATGATGAGAGGAAAGAAATACACACCTGGGCCTTATCAGCAAAAGAGCTACCACCTCTTGGCAGGTCCCCGCCTTGAACTGACGTTTGAGCCCGTCCATCACCATCAACAGCAACACTCATAGCTGTAGTCCAACTAGAAGAATGAGAGGCATATCCATCGCTCCTCACAACTTGATTATTATCTTTGCATTGGACACTAGGATCATTTTGCGCAGCCTTCCTGCTGGAATCAGTGCTATTATTGTCTACCAACGTAGCAAAACTTTTTGGACCCAACCGAAGCTCACACTTTTTATCCATGTCATCCATAGCTGCTGCTACTCCCTGAAGCAATAAAAAGTTATCGTGTGGCAACTGGGATTGTCCATCGAACTTTCCAGTCAATGCATCACTCAAAAGAATAGAATCACTCTGCTTCTCATTTATCCTCCAAACTCTAAGATCAGCAGGAAAATGCCCACTTACATTCCATGTGCGCAATTGCATCATATGAAATGGTCCTTCAATTTTTCCACTCGAATCCTGATATTGCCACAGTTCATCTATCTCACGATCATTAGTGAATAGCTCTCCTGCGTTTGAAAGGGGTGGCAAAACTGCTGACACGACATCTGAAGATTGTTCAGCTTGTTCAACTGTTTGACTACTACAATTGGCAGTCGGAGAACCAGTAGGGCCCCTTTGACTATCTGGAAAAGTCTGAATGTTAAGGTTTAGAGCTTCTCCTCCCTGAATTTGTACAGAGTCATTCACTTTCTCATGAGCCCAGGTATTAATATCTCTATCCAAATCAATTTTTTTGCATAAATTCTTGGTCTGATCACAAGCAGCAGCTAAATTTCTCTGTTCCATAATTCCCACCTCACTCAAGACAGCAAGGGCTCTCAGAGAAGAGTTGACATCCAATCCATTTTTATTGCTACCACTGTTTCTCAATCTCGAATAGTTACCTGCATACACAGTAATGTTTACCAACAAACTTTCTCAAACTAAAACTACAAGCAGAGATAATTGGAACAAAAGTTTCTCGATTAGCAACTCATCGATAAAAACCTTTTTCCATCCCATTCGCTTCTCCTGCATCTTCTTCAGATTCATAACTTGGATTCATTTGCAGATTGGCATGTACAATGGGACTTTCAAGCAGCCTGGTTTTGGGCTCATTAGGTGAATTCAGAAGCTCCAATCTCTCTACACACTTTCTAGGCGTGCAACGGTCAAGGAACAGATCCATATGCATTGAATGTCAAAATTACTAGCTACATAGGAAATATTGCGAACATGACAATAGCAATCAATTAACACAATTCACTAAGCAATTAAAAACAAATAGCATATCCAACAGTGTACTCATTGCAAGAAAAAGGTTTTAACCACAACTGCCCTGGTTGCACAGGTGATAATAGTAGCAAATACATTTTTGGCCACTGCAACATATAAGCAATTAGAAAGATATAAATATCACACACTAAGCAAAAAGTACCGGTTGGCTTTTAAGTGTTATGGGCAGTACACTTCAAAGACAATACAACTCATTTAGCAGAAACAACCCTGATTGATTTTTTTCTAGATGTGTTGAAACTATTAGGCCTTAGTATGGCAAACATAACTCACAAAAATGTGTGGAAAACTTAGGCTAAAGTTCAAACAATAGGCATGAGCAGAAATCTTATACAGAAAAGGATATTCTTTCTTGTCTCCTTCATTAGATCGATCTCTAAGATGATTAAGCTGTAAAATATCTGCTTTCAGGCCCTGATTCAGAAGAGATGTAAAACTCAGAAGACGATAACTAGTTATAACATCATAAAGTTTAACAAGAACAATTAGTCAACCAAGTGGAAACACAAAATCTATCACTGTACTCCCAAGCATATCAGTGCAATGAGATACTCAGGACTGAAACTCACATCATGAATCTTCACAGCCTGAAGACCCGATGCTTTCTGCCGAGTCTCACCCTAAAACCAAGTAAATCTCTTCAGAGTAAGAACGCAAATGATCAAACTTAAGGAATGGACCAAAATGTATAAGTAACACCCACCACGTTTAGCCATTTAATGAGGCCACATTTTATACTCTGGTGCAAATGTTTGCACTCATCCTGCAAACACAGGTATCACATCATTACTGGAGGCTAGTCATCCATTCAATTTGAGAAGGATGAGATTACAACAATTTATCAGTATTATTTTCTCTATGAGCAAAGACCATCATCATCTCAGATAAATCCGAAATGTGCACGATAAGCAGATGTGAAACTAGAGCAGGACAGGAGTAGATAATAATGCAAATGCAATATCATTACTCTTGATTATATTGTTGCAAGAAGGTAAAACATTTTAAAATAATTATTAGCAATGGAACACCCACATAAATTATACAAGGGAAAATCACAATGTCTCAAATGCAAAACCTCTAAATTATTATCTAGATTGCATTTTTCTCATCATAACCCTTCATGACTATGGAAAAGCAACATTTTTTCCTTTTATTGAATGAGCCACAACAATCTAAGTATCAATATGCTGGCATCAAATTGAACTTTCCAAAATAATTCCAACAATCTGAAAGAAAACCAATATGGATAGGCATCCCCAATGCTCTATAACAAAACCTGGACGAAACTTAATGTAAGCAATCATTACCTCTCCTGTTTTCTATTAGACTACACAGAGTTCAAAAAAGTTAGCAAGAAAAAGAAAAAGAAAATACACCTAAACACCAATCCTACCACATAATTATGAAGCCACAATATACAAACTATTGTGGAAATAACAATTAATATTCTACCACAAGAACAATCCACCTATCAAAAACATTATTAAAGAAATCATAAAACAGTAAAGTGTCCACAAGACAGTAAATCAAATATCAAAGTAGAATAAAACAAGTATCCAGGTCAAATATTCTGTCACCTCCGAAAATGCCTGGTCTGAAATACGATCAATTGAGACAATCTCATTTTTATCTATATTCATTATTTCAAGCATGATATTAGTTCTTCTTGTGCCAACATTGTATGATTCAGCCACCCTACTAGTTCCTGTACACCAAAAAAGCATAGTTTTCATCAAACTAATGGTATACAGTATTCTGATGAAAGAAAATTATAGGGCCTCCTAATTCCATTTTGTTAAATAACATATTGGAGAAGAGGTTATATGAATATACCTACAACTTGCACAAGCCTGTAAGTATCTTGCTTTTGATCGTCACAGGGAATCTGGATTCTGACAAATGACCCAACAACCTTTTCATGGAATTTCTCAGCATCATCCAACAGGGTCTCCATTGTATTTCGCTTTACGTATAACAAATTAATGTTGTGAACATCAATAGCTGCAAAGTCATCTGGATTAGGATTTGTCACTAGTCCAGACTCATCCATCTTTTTGCGTGTTTTATGCTCTTTTTCATTACTAATCATCAAGCAACTATCATTATTAGTTGCAGCTTTATCATGAATACCAACAACATCAACTCCTGCTCTAACAATGTCACCTGCTGAGGAAATTCCTTTCAGTGGGAAATGATATTCAAGAAGCTTTAGCATTTCAAAATGTTCAACACGTGCTCTGCCAAAGAGAGCCATAAGCCTTGAATCGCATACAATGTGTGACTTTTTGCAAGGATCACGAAGATTGTTTCTTTTTATATATTCTAGAAGAAGATCCCGAACTTCATCCTGAGATATCATGGATATGTCTCCATTTCTCAAGAGCGAAACAAACTCTAGGAGCTCCTTCGTTGCCCATGTTGTGCCATTAGGCAACGGTGTAGTTTTTTTCACACCTCGAAAATTCCCCTCATTGGTAAATTTGGGCCCATAATCAGTTTTCCTCCTCTTAGACTGGCTTGCCTCTTGGCTTCTGGAACAGTTATCTGTACAAGAAGCTTTATTGTCATTAACAAGAAAAGACTGATCCAAAAGTTCCACCTTAGAAATCATAGTACCAACTCCCTTCCATGAACTTCTCACTTTTGGTAGCTGGTCACCTTTCCATGGGTTTTTAGCTTTAGTTAGTTCATTTAAATTTAAAGATATCTTCGTTTTCAAGTAACTCCAGTATATCTTGAAGAGATACTCCCAACTAGTTTTGTCATCAAAATCCACTTCAACCTGCACAAATAAAATGGAAAAGGGAAACATAAAAAATGCAGAACTATAATGGCTAATTACTAAAATTGAAGAAATATGGAGGAATTACTAGAGAAAGGATAAAGTTTTAGAGGCAAAAGTAAACTTTCATCAATTATTTTATCAAAGACAGCTAGTTCAAATAAAATCAAGAAAGCATATTTTCCCAAAGTTTGGATAATTTATGCCCTTTTAGGTTTAGGCAATATTTGGATAACATCTCAAGAGACAGGATTTAACATACTCTTTCCTTATTCACCGGTGCAGCATTTTCTATAAGCAATATAGTACTCATGCACGTCCCACAAAATCCTTTATTTCCTCTTACAGACACGTAATCTGCTTCTTTGGTGCATCCTTTGCACAGTGAGTATGTGCAAGTATAGCACAAATAATGGGAAGCCTTTTGACAATTGCTACATATATGCCAACCTGAAAACACGCAATTGCATGAGAATTATCAGTAAATTACACCAATACCATGTGAGAACCTGATCTTAACTAATGAGCATATTAGACGTCACTACATACAACAAACAGAGAATCCACAACTTTGGGGATAAGAGAATCCAGGTAAAAGTGGATATTCAACAGAAATTAATCGATTCTTGTATTCATCATCTGCAAATCTTAAATCCATTACACTGCAACACCAAATGACTCACAACTGAACTTACATTTGCATTATAAATTAATATCTTCACTATCCATAAATATAGCCAACCACATACCCTCGACAAAAGAAATTGTGTTGATCAATGCATGAGGACAAGGAATACAATATGTTAAAAGAACAAGTTCATGCAAAAACTGGTTGCATACTGAAACTTACCACAATTCCACTTAGCTTTTGATTGAAAGTATGCTTCGTCCCTCTTGATACAAGCTGGATGGTAAGCTTTAGGGCAACCCCTACCAAATATCAATGCAAACTAATTAACCAAACAATAAATGTACTACATCGCAGCAACAGAAAAGGTAAACATGAACCTAAAACCTCCACTCGGTGCCAAGAACTTAACAAATAGAAGTCCAAAACGCTTAATTAATTGGAAAATTTCCATATTGAACTACGCACAAGATAGCTCCAGTTGAACAAAACAAACTTGCAAGCAACTAAACTTACATCCCACCTTGAATTCCATAACTGCTATCAAAATTTTCTTACCAAGCAAAAAGAAAACACAAAAGAAAATCCTGACCAAACCGACTCACCGGCGATCACACAGCACAAGGCTGCCACCATCGAAACAAATAAAGCATACGTCCTCCTCATCCTTCTTCCTCTTCTGCACCAGAGGCGGCGGTGGCGGGGCAGAGGTCTTTCCCAGTGCACGCGGTGGCCGGCCACGCCTCCGCTTAACACCGGTACTCATCTCCCCAGCAACTCTATCCTTGATTTCAGGGACCACATCGACCCCCTTGGCCGCCTCGGAAACCGTCTGAGAAGTTACAAAGAGCTTCGCGTCGTCCATTTCCGGCGACTTTTGGCATTGATCGTCCCGAACTGAAACCCCCGGTCTCTGTACGGAGCTCTCCATACAAGTCCTGTACTCGTGTTCCTGTTCCGTCTCCAACTTCGCTCCCTCCATAACTGGGATTGACTCCAAACAGAAACAGGCAAGATCAATGATAAAGAAAGAGGAAGAAAAAGAAAAAGGCTGGTTGAGGGTTTAGAGAACCCTAGTTTCTGAAGTTGGGGAAATTGAGGTGGACAGGTCTCCCAGGTGAAGCTGGTAGTGGGCACATGGTGATGGACTGAGAGGAGATGTGACAGGCCATTTTCTCTTCCTTTTTACTTTCTTTTTCTTTGTGTGGTTTTTAAGACCCGGACAGTTGGGCATTACAAAACTTCCTACTTGTGTTGTGAAGCGAAAATTTACAGCGTGTTTTACAATTACAGCCGGAGTACAACTAACTACACACATAACGTGACACATCCGAGGCAGAAAAAAGAGTCCACCTCATGACACATCCGAGGAAAACAATGAGTCCACCTTCACTCCTGGGGATTTGATTTTGAGGCAGGGACTGGAGCAGAGAACCCGGGGCCGGAAAGGGGGGACCCATTCCTTTTGAATTTTCCTCTCTTTTCTCCAGTTCTCAAAGCATATGGCTCCAGAGTCCAGGCTAAGCTGGTGCACCTTTTGGATCCCATGTGATTGTTTTTTTGTTTTCAAATGTAGCAGTAATCAAAACTTCCAATTTATCTTGAAGACTTTGCAATCATTGCACTCTATCTCTACATTAATTACCTTTTAAACTTGTCAGTATGGTATGTTCATGTGTATTAAATTTATGTCAAGAATTTAAATAAAGTATGCGTAATTGTTAAAACGAACATTAATTAATCTATCTAATTGACCCATTTATTTAAGAAGCACTCCCTTGTTTTTGATTTACCAAATAGTACTTATATTTGGTAAATAAATCAGTCACAATTGGCAATAATAAAACATTTTCTATAATTAACTTTGGTTGATAAATTATATATTAGTTAGTTAAATATAATTTGTATCATATCCAACCACTACTAACTTGATTACTATTGATTAAGATTAATCGTAGTTTCTATCAAACCATACTTTATTTCGCAATGAAATTATCCAAAATTACGCGGAGTGAAAATATTCTTGAGATTGGGCTTAGTTGCATAAATTAAAAGTAACTTGGATCGGTAAATGTTGACTTATACGGCACCGGCACCGTCAGTCGCATACTTTGTCGAGACGTGGCATGTATTGTATGGAATGACTGATTGTGTAAAGTATACGCCTACCGTTGGAACTTGTTGTCAATCAGGTTGAAAACAAAAGTTGCATACCTAAATGAACGCATGTGTCTTATTCTGAGAATTCGTGAATTCTAATAGCATTAATTTATTATATAACCAAATTGTCATAAAATATAATAATAGTCAGGGGAAAAAGTGTAGAAAACTTGAAACCTCCGTAGACAATGGACGGCGAAAATGACGGCGCCGTCCTGATAAGGCTAGAATTTACGTATCTAATATTTCTTCCTAAAATTAAACCTTGTTATTAGATTGATGAAGAATAGAGAGGCTAAAGTTAGAGGTCTAATAAGAATGTAAGTACAGAATTAGGAGGCCGAACTCAAAATTGCCTCTTGGGCGTTTGTTACGTTGGGAACCAATAGAATTAAACTAGAGGTACTGTAGAAACACTTTCCGCCTTTGTCCGGTTTCTTGGCTGGCCTTGCACGTTTTTGGTCCCATCCAAGCTAGTAACTAATACCTACATTCCCCGATATAAATGTGCGGCAAAGACTTATCTTACTATGACCTGAAATAATGTGATTTGATCATTCCTATAATGACCTTAATTCATTATTTGAAATACAATAGACTTTGACTTATTAATTATTTTTATAAGTGAATTAAAATTTTATTTATCACACATTTAAAAAATAACATAAATTGTTTTACATTACCTAAGAAAAGACGCACCGTATAATTATTATGATAGCATATTTGATTAGCTTCCAATTACGGGCAAAGGAAAGGCAGAGTTTGATTAAATGAGGTCAACATCATATTATTACCATCACGTATTCGATAAATAAATAAAAAACGGAGAGACAATACTCAGTAAGTTGTATATCAGAGGAGTCCAAAGATTTTGATATTTAAATTTATTATCTAACAATTATTGTATGTTCCAATTTTTAAGTAAGAAACTCATAGATGTCTTTGATTACTTTAATTCTATCAAATTTTTTGTTTCATTTATTTTATTCTATTAAATTTTATTTATATATTTAGATAAAATTTACGTAAATACGTTGATCAGAATTAATAAAATATAATAAAATCACTATAATTAAAACAAGAGATATGTATCTTACTTCAGCCCTAAATGCTCCAACGTTACACAGAGATTGCGTTATGAGATGTTCTAGTTTCTTCTGTTACAAAACAAAAATACAGACAAAGCATCGGGTGGCGGTCTTAATCTGGTTTTTACGCCCCCCTAACTTCGGACGGAGCGACTAAGACAGCACACATGGATTGGATAAATGAAATTCACGGATAACTTAATATTATTTGGACGGTCCCGATTAAAAAGAGGTAAGCGTGAGAAACGTGTGACCCACTTAAGCATGACTTGATTACGCACGGAAGATTGAAGTGGAAACTAAACGGCTTCTGTCAGACAAAATGGGACCCAATGTTAGATAATGAGATGATTATGTGGCACAGAAGCTTAAAATGGAAACCAAGCAGAGCACAAAGTGGGACCCATATTGGGTACGAATTTATTACGTGGCACAGAAGCTTCAAATGTCCAAATACCATGGAGAATTCGTTTTACCTCTTAAGTTATCGAAGAAGCAGCATTCAAAGGTTGACGATACCAAGAACAAATGAGAAGCCCCGACCCGAATGTTGCAGCACCAGGCTAGCCACCGGTGCCCTAGGCGACATCGTCTTAGATCTCCGACCCGGATTCGGATTCGGTCCTTTCTCTCACGGTAATCGATGCCTTCCGGATTCGATCAAAACCTAAAAGTCGTCGACATTCCATTTGCAAATTGGGTTTGTTTACAAGTCGAATTGAAGGACTGTAATTTAAGCTTACTTTACCGTTATGATCCAGTAGGAATGCCGACACGCGAGGCGCTTGCACAAATGAAGCTACAACCCAACACTTACGACTTTGATCATTTGAAGTATTGTGATGAGGTTCAAATTATAGGATTGAAAAGACAATCAGTGAAGTTTCTAGATTATGCGCTTTTTTCTACTAGTGCAGGTTGTAACGCAGGACCATCTTACTGTGATTTGCAGGAGCATCTTAAGCTTGATATTTTTATAGGCTTTCCAGATCATGGTTTTCATCTACGGTTTGATCCTTGGTCACAGGTATTCTTTAACATTGTTTTGTTGTATTTAATACAGATTACCTTTTCAGTTTCTATGGCTTTTGTTTGATAGCTGTACACAACCTGCCTTTTTGTTCTGATACAACGTTCTCTATTTAAGTTTAACTTATTTTAGAGATTAAGGCTGATTGAAATTTATGGCATCAAACGGCTGCAGATGTGATTTAAAGTATCAAGGGTTTCTTAGTAGTTGAACATCTCTTGGATATTCTTAATTCCATATTCGTTATTGCAGCGTGGGGAAGAACTATATTCTTCCACTGGGGGACATTCCTTTTCGTGCATCACCACAGGTTAATATTACTTCATTTTGGTGTTACAGTGTCCATGAAGATCCTTTATTCTTGACCGCTCTCAAAGATTCGATATATGTGCAGGATATATGGACTGAATTAGGGCATCCTTGTGGAATCCATCAGATAGCGGGTAACGAAATTTTCCGTCTTGAACTTGTGTAACTGATCAAACAATTGGTTGAAGTTTGCCCTATTCTTTAATTTGACATACTGCTGATGAGAGCATTAAAAGTATATGACAAAAGGATAACAAAACTTTTCTTCCCCTCCACATCTTTGGGAAAACATGCTTCTTAACTTGTTATCCAGTGTCATTTAAACGCTCGCGTAATGTAAAAGGCAGTCCTAGTTTGTGTTTCTTAATCATACAGGTTGACCAAATGGTCATTCATTCTGCTTCAGATCCTCATCCTAGGACAACCCTTTGTGGAGACTACTTGTGCGATTATTTCAGTTGTGGTTTGGATATCCTATTTGATGGGCAGGTGCTATTCTCCTTCTTATTATTAACCATTCACCATCCTTTTTTTCTTTAGAAATTGTGTTGTAGGTTAGTGCGTGTGCAGAGTTATCATACTATGATTCATATTCATTATGCTCAGAAGTATGCTACAACCATTTTGGTTTTTCAGACTCATAAAATCAAGAAATTTGTTTTGCACACCAACTATCATAGTCATGCAGACATCAATTCGTACACAATGTGCAATTTTGTCATCCAAGGTTTTGATTCTAACTGTGGTGATTAAAGCTTTAGCTAATGACTGGCTTCTTTTTCTTTTTTCTCTTGTGTTTTTTGGAAATGAATGACGCTAAGCATATCATTACACCAAGCACGAAATGGGGACCAAGTTAAGGTATATCTTTTCAAGTCCACTTTTAACATTTCGCTCTATTATTAAGGTGCTGAATTTCACCTTTTTCTTCCATAAATAGTAGAAACTTCTGACTAGAGTTGCTACTTTTGATTTTTACTGTTTCCTTGGATGATTAATTTAGCTAACTAAGAATCTTTTACTCTAGGAGATCCTTGGGGATAGTGGATGAGCAGCTGTGCGGACAGTGGGGTCTACCAGCAATCCTTATTGGATCCACTTTTGAATATGGTTACCAGAAAATTGCCTTTGCGGTGAGCTTTTGAGAAATTCATATGCCATCGTATGTGTCACAGAAACATGCTACAGTGGCAAGGCTGCTATTAATACAACTTTTTCTTCTACGGAAGTTTGTAACAAATGTCTTCTTCTGTATTAACAGATGATAAAGAATGGCTATATTGCAACTGTAACTTTATTCCAGTTCTGAAGATTATCTACCCTGATACATTTTTCCGGTGCTTTCCGATGTTACTAATACTAAACATGCTTCATAAATGGTAGTTCTTAAGATTCTGTCTCATGAGTGGCCAACCACTCTCAACTGGGTATAATCTTTTGAACTTCAAATTTTGAGCCTCCCACTTCTATTTCAACAATCACATTTACTGCATAACTAATTGCTCCGTTTCCATCTTGGAATGAAATCTGCTTGTCTTTAGAATTTGGTTTCTTAAACTAAAGCACTTTTCTAATGTTTGACCTTTTTGGCTTCTTCTTGTCAGCTTGGAGCAGTTGACGCTGTGGATTCACCTTGAAATAAGGCTGGCCGCAGATACTGCTTTTACTATTACCATTCAGGACCATAAAGCTGATGCTGTACATAAAAACGTTGATTTGTAAAATTCATTGCAACTGTAACGTATATTTAATACACCATTACACAATTATTAGAATCAGCTTCAACAAACTGCAAAATTCCATTCTTATCTGTGATTCTAGCTGTTGTTGTTGTACTTGCTAATTAATCAATTTTCCACGTCTGTTAGTCTGTATTCTTACCAGTACCAACAATTTGAGACGTTGGAGCCTTGGGCTGAAGCAACTGAAAACCTTCGAACATGACAGACATTAACATTTCTATCCAACCATATGAGACTTTGAAATATGCTGAAGTTGTGCACTACTTTTTGTTCTGACAATGAACTCCAGCTAATAGGGTCATGTTTTGTGAAGCCAGTGTTTGACACTGACGAAATCAATTGGAATAAATGGCTTAGCCTCTTCTTCCGTAGGTTCCTTAGAGCACGGTGCTCTTCCTCCAAAGTTAGCCCCAAGTTAGAATAAAGTCTGGCTGATGTTTCAACCCAGGAATAGTTGTTAATCTTGCATATTATCGACTTGAATTGAGATCCAAAAAGAACAATATTTATGAAAAGTAAGACAACCCACAGAGTGATTTTCTTGTCCGGGCTTACATTTATCTGTTTCTGTCTCACAGTCGCACCATCCTTTCGGTGTAATTTTCTTGTCCGTGCAAGTATAGGCGAAGACAACTCTGGAGAAAGTACCCGAAGCCTTTTCCAAGTATGATGCTACAGACCTTGTAACCCTGCTGTTCACGAAGGAGAGGCCTGTTTCTTGGAGCAAGCTTAATGACAATCTGATAGGATCAAGAACAATGAAGATAAAATTCTGCTTCAGGTGAGAATTAAACTACAAAAATTATACTTAGGGTGAGAATGAACCACAAGTATTTTGATTAAACTTCTCATCCCTTCATTCCATTAGTTCAAACATTTAAATACAAGGAGATAACTACTACTCCTCCTTAATTTTAGCAACCCACTAATCCTATCCTAAAGCCACTAACGTAAATGACAACTACTAAGATAATGGAAATTAAATAACTACTTAGTTCCTATCCCTAAGGACCATAACGACATTTATTCAAAAAAGCAAAATAACAAACTTGACCTATCATCACCCTCCCCATCCAGAGGAACCTTGCCCTCAAGGTTCAAATTGATGAACTCTTCCATGGATTCTTCATCGTCATTTAATTCATTGTTGCCTTCTAACAATAGTAGTTGTGGTCCTTTACAACGATGACTTGGTAGAAATTTTTCATCACAGTTGAAACATAATCCTTGGACTCGCCGTTTCTGCATCTCATCCCAAGTCAGGCGTTTCATGGAAGAAGGTGCGATTGTTTTTGTTGGAGATGCAAGATCAGCTTGGGCATGACCTGATTGTGTTGAATTGATAAATTTATGTTGACGATTTAATTGTTCATCACGAATTCGAGCAAAACTAATAGCTTCTTTCAAAGATTTTGGTTTGAACATTCGGATACTGTCAGCAATTTCCGGCTTCAATCCTCCCATAAAGATGCCCACTAAAGCTTTTTGAGACTATCCCCGCACTTGATTTCCCAATCTTTTGAATTCCTTCTGGTAGTCATGAAAGGACCCTGTTTGTATTATTTTCGACAAAGTTTCGTCAAAATCCTCACATTCAGTAGGACCAAAACGAGCCCATAATTCCTCCACAAAGAGTTCTCATGTCAGCGTTGTTCCCTCTTCCGCGAACGTGCGACGTAGCCACTGCCACCACGTGTTTGCTTCCCCATGAAGGTGATAGGAAGCAAGAGAT
>JAOSBN010000177.1:27648137-27674520 GCA_027563595.1 Erythroxylum suave | reverse complement strand
AAATTAAATAACTACTTAGTTCCTATCCCTAAGGACCATAACGACATTTATTCAAAAAAGCAAAATAACAAACTTGAACTATCACAATCTTCATAGAAAAACCATTTCCGAATATGAAATCCACTGAACCTACTATGTAACATTGTTTGAAGTAGTGCCTTCCAATGTGGTCAAGTGTGTCCTGTGCTCTTGTGAACAAATTACATAGACTTGTGTCACCACTCGAACATTTTAACAAGCATCTTATGGGCATTCTCATTTGCATTGTAGAAAAATCTAGAGAAATGTAGATACATGTAAAGACTTGTAGAGAAGTATAAAAAATTCTAAAAGAATATAGGATAGTGTAAAGAATTATGGATATTCTATAATACTATGAAAAATACTAGGTAATAGTAAGGAGGTGGGAACTTTTTAGAACCCCCATTTGCCACCCTAGGATTAAATGCATAATGACCATTAGATCGGACTCTTAAAGTCTATAAATACTCTTCTCCTTTAAACAATACAAGTTCTTGTTTCAGTCAAGTTTTCTCTTCCATTTTGGCTTAAGACTTACTTAGTTTCTCAACAAGGATCAAGAATAGCAACTAAGGTTGCACAATCTTGAGAGGTTTCAAGCAAGTCCGGGACAAGTGGTATTAGAGCCTATGTTCTTGAAAGGTTAGCAACATGTCTTCATCTAACATTGTGTTGGAAGAGGCGAGGGAAAGGGAGGAGGAGCCCATGGTGCCGAGAAGGGCACGTGTATACTCCAAGTCTCACAACTTTCTTGCTTCCATAGAGACCACACTGGCAACGGTAGAGTTGGTCATGGCTAACGCTAGGGAGCATCTTGATCGTATGGAGCAAAGCATGGAGGAGCTCAATGGTTGTGTCGATGACCAAAGGGAGGAGCTTTAAGGAAGCATGCAAAGCATCCACAAGGCCAACATAGAGGCATGGTGTCAAGAAAATGCTACATTTCAAGCAAAGTACTTGAAACCTTGTCCCTGTTACGAGCTCAAGTGGGTGAGCTTAAGAAAGGTTTAAAAGAGACACGTGAGGATGTGATGTTGTGCAAGCGGGCGGCCACTAGTGGCACCATTTCCATACCACAAGTTGTCACTACTTCAAGGGTGGATGTCCCCAAGCCTAAGGAGTTTAGTAGCAAGAGGGATGCCAAGGAGTTAGACAACTTTATGTGGCATATGGAACGATACTTCGAGGCGTTGGATCTTCAGGATGAAAAACAAAAGGCAACCCTCTACCTTACTAACTTTGCGGCTATTTGGTGGATGGAAAGCACGAAGAAATGAAGAAAGGCTCATGCTCCATCAAATCTTGGGAAGAACTAAGAAATGAATTAAAGAAACAATTCTATCCCGAGAATGTGACGCATGAGGCAAGAAAACACATGAAGGCATTGAAGCATACTTGCTCCATTTGTGAGTATGTGGAGCAGTTCTCCGGCCTAATGCTTCAAATCCCTAGCATGTGCAAGGAGGACCTTCTTTTTCAATTTCATAAATGGGCCACAAATCGACAGGCAAACCGAAAGAGTCAATGCATTATTGGAGCTCTACTTTAGACACTTTGTAAATGCCAACCAGCAAGATTAGGCGAAGCCCAATTCTCCTACACTTGCAAAGAAGCGAACCCACCAACTGAAGTCCATTCGAGCTAGTAATGGGGCAACAACCTATAACTCCTCACGCACTCGTCACAAGCTACAAAGGGAGGAGTCCATGCATAGTTAAGGTTGTCAAGAGTTGGCATGAACAAGTAGACTTAGTGAGGTCTTATCTTCATAAGGCAACCAAGGAGATGAAGAAGTGGTTGGACACGAAGAGAAGGCACATGGAATACAACATTGGAGACCCCATACTCATGGAATACAACATTGGAGACCCCGTGCTCGTCAAAATCCTACCTTCACAATACAAGTTTACTTGGTCTCTACATAGGGGACTTGTGAGGAGATATGAAGGACCTTTTCCAGTAGTGAAAAAGGTAGCAAAGCTTCATACAAGATAAAGTTGTCACCTATACTTAAGCTACATCCGGTCTTCCATATAAGCAACTTAAAGACTTATTATAAAGACAAGGAAGACTCTTCAAAGGGGAAGTCCAAGAGAGCACCCATGGGAGTCACCGACACTTATGACAAGGATGTGGAGTCTATCTTGGCCGATCGCATGGTTCGTGGAACGGACAACCATCCAAGTCATGAGTAGTTGGTAAAATGGAAGGGATTACTAGAGAGCGAGGCAAGTTTGGAGTCGACAAACTCACTTTGGCAATTTGAGGAGCACATAAAGGAGTAACACATGCCCAACCAACGAGGACATTGGCACCATAGGTGGGGGAGAATGTCACGACTTAGGCATTTTGATAAGCATATTATGGGCATTCTCCTTTGTTTTGTAGAAAAATAGAGAGAAATGTAGATACATATAAAGACTTGTAGATAGAAGACTCTAAAAGAATATAAGGTAGTGTAGAGAATTATGGAATAGTCTAGAATACTATGGAAAATACTAGGTATTAGTAAGGAGGTTAGAACATTATAGAACCCCCATTCTCCACCCTAGGATCAAATGCATAATAACCATTGAATCAAACCCTTAAAGTTTATAAATAGGCAAAGATCCCTCATTTGTAACACATCAAAAAAGCTTGTAATACTCTTCTCCTTTAAACAATACAATTTCTTGTTTCATTCAAGCTTTCTCTTCCATTTTGGCTTAAGGCTTACTTAGTTTCTCACCAAGGATCAAGAATAGCAACTAAGGTCACACGGTCTTGAGAGGTTTCAAGCAAATCTGTGACACTTGGCAATGATTACATGTCGAGGGGCTACTTCTACCCCTCTTGGCTTGTCAGTAAAAATTCAAAAAACATGTACGCATCAAGCACACATTACTGTTCTCCAACTTTGGCTCTAGATAAAATGTTGTCTTAATTTGCACTTGGGTCTCTTCTAACTTGGACAGTGGTTGCTACTACCTGATGATTTCTTGAACTAGTTGTTGTTTCTTTGGTTAACTTCCGTAGACTTAAAGTCGAACCTATCGAGCTTTTATAGCTTTTATCTTAGAAACAAAGGTGGAGGTATGTTGATTTATATTTTATAGCCAATCATTTTATTGAATATTTGTGTTATATATGATCAAAAATATTTTTATATATTTAATATTTTTTACTAAATTCATAAGATGAAGTTCATGGAAGATTCATATTACATTAATATTTATCTTAATCCTTAATCTATTAAAAATGGGTATTAATAAAGTAAAAAATAGTACACGTTATATTTCTTTTTTATAAAATAATAGTCATTATTATAAATTAAAATATAAAATACTTAAAATGTGTGAATAGTTATTAAAAAACTCATAGTATTGAGAATTTCGTACACATCATTATTTATATATCTTTATTAAATGATTTTATAAGTGATTTATTGACTTGAAATCTTTAAAATATCCCATGTAAGAATTGTTATATTTTAAAATGACCTAAATCTATCCTAATCAATATTAGCTAGATTGGTAGTTATTATATGTGGCATGAATAATAGGAAGGTAATTGAGTGATAAATACAGAATTTGAAACTTTAAATTATTAGAAAAATGTTCATTATTTTCAATTAGTTTGATTTGTGAAATTCTTACTTAGGTGAAATGACATTTAAAAATAACTCTTAAGCGTCATTAAAAGAATTAATTACTATTGTTAGAGAAATAATATGATTGGACTTAAATAGAATGGATATTAAATCTATACTCCGAGTTTAATAGAAACAATATATGGTAACTGAATTAAATTATATGAAAATTTTGCATATAAAGATTATCTAAAATCAATTTGTCATTCTTTATATTTAGATGGTCACACTGAGTTACTAAAATCTTGATCTTTATATATAAATTGTTTAATTAAAAAATTAAAGATTAGCTAAAGAAGTTTAATTTTTCTCATTCTAATATAATTTAGTATTATAATTTGTATCAAATGTCAATATATTTAAAAACCTAATGAATTACACAAGAAAATAGATAAAGAGAGAAAAGTAATTTAATCATGTTGGATTTATTCAAAAAAATTTAAAAACTTTGAAATTAAATATTTGATGAATAAAGACTAAGATTATATATTAGATTTTATTAGGATCTAATTGATATTTAATAAAATTAGAAGCTCTAGAACTAGAGAACCAAAGAGATACTTCTTCTAATAAAATTTGTATAATTCTCTTAGCATGTTCATATGAATACTATTAAAGATTAGTCACTTATACGATTATGATAATTTTTAATAACTTAATTCAAAAATTGATTTAACAATGATGATATTGAAAGAAACTTTAAGTTTTATAGTAGCAAAAAAAGCATTTTGAACCTCAATATTTTTCCTAAAATATAACTTCAATCTTAATATTTTAGAGCATTCAATTTTCATCCTAACGTTTTTAAAACGTTCAAAGTATAAATCTTTAATGGATGAAAAATTTGAAGTTAAACTTTCAATCAGTTGACATATCAATGCCTAATATGACATGTATCATATATTTTTAATGTATTGAAGAGTCTTATTGCAACATGACATAGTAGGCCCCAACAAAAATTTTCAAAAAATTAATATATAATATCAATTATTTAGGTTAAATTGCTAATTAAAATCCCTAATAAATTAACCTTAATTTATCAAATCCCTAAATTAGTGCGAAATCTCTAAATTCCATAATTTCTCAAAGCACATTCTCGCAATCTTCAATTTTTTCTTGAGTAGTATTGGTGAAATCATCGGTCGAAAGCACCAAACTTCACTTCACTTCATTTCTCTACCTTCATATCTACAACTCCTCGTTGTTTAACCATTCAAAACCATGGTGTATTCACCATTTTGTTTTACAAAAGATCCAGTTATTTTAATTCCTCTTCCGCGGTTTCATTCTTCATCTTACCGGTTCCTCTCCAACTCTCTTCTTAATGTTGTAAAGGCCGCTCACTACTAGAATCTACTCAACAAGTAACAACTTTGTAGTTTATAATCTGCATGACACAATTTTGACACTTGTGTCACAGAGGTTTGGATTGAATATGTTATTGCATTTGTAACTCCAAAGCAAATTAGGGAGTTGCTGAAGAGGGATGGTCTTACTAATGAGTCGTTTATAGATCGACGATAAGCCCTGTAGTTTTTGTTGTTGAAAAAACAAAGAATAAAGTATAAAGGAAGGGCTGTCTCACATTATTCATCGACCATCTTCTCTAGTTTTTTGTTGGTGATGATGAGTTTCTGAAGAAAGGTTGAACTGATAGTGACATTAGCAATCTGTATTCTTATATGTATCTATGGTGCTACAGATCTAAATGATGGTAAGCCACTACGATCTCTCACTTCTTCCTTTTTCTTTCTCTTTTTGTCTCAATGATTGATATAAATGTGTCTACTACACAACTACATCCTATTTTTTTATTTTTCTTTTTAGTTCATGTTTTTGTGTCACTTACCTTTGGTTACTATTTTTTATAATATAACACTGATTGTTATTTATTTTTATTGTTGAAAGTTTCTACCTTTTTTATGAATCTACATATTATATTTTTTTCTTTGTTTGACTAACTTTTTAAGCTGACTAAGATAATTTAAGGTTACTAATCATAGTTAAAAGATTGTTCCTTTTTTTTAGTTGTTGGTGGGATATGGATGCCACCACTAGAATATGTAGCAGTGGTTATAGCTACCATAGCTCGAGAAGAGAAAGAAATGAGAATCGAAAAAGGAATCATGTTTATCACAACCACTAGAGTCTATATACCTAAACCTAAAGTTAAACACGTATCAACAACTTTGATACAGAAATTGTTATAGGTCTAGCCATTTTAGAGACATTTGTTTGATTAGTATCACTATATATGTACTTCAGGAGTCCTAATTGTCTTTATGGATCGAAAGGAGCAATGATAAGCTGGACTCAAGAAAAATTACTGATGAATTGAAGTTTTTTAAAAGACACGCTTATGTTGGGAAGACATGCCTATGCTAGTGGTCAACACAACCATATATGTGTAATTGTGTATATCCTTGTAACAAAGTACAAGTTGAATAACGAGCATCAAGGTCAGACATATCCATGTGGAGATAGACATGCTTGTAACTATAGATCATATGAGTTTTTGTGACTGTATCTCTATGACTGTCGAATATTAAAGTGGTTTTACAATCACCAAATATGCCTATGTTTATTACCGTATTTGGTATAAAACCATAAATTTTAATGCAAATTATAAATTGCAAACAAGATGTGCATTATTAACAAAATAGACGAGAGATGCCGAAAAAGGAAAAGAATCAAGGAGTGAGTAAGAAAAGGAGACTTTCTTATTCCATAATTGGTATTCATCAACTGCAATTTATATTTGGGGGTTTTGATGTTTTAGGATTAGTTTGGGAGTTGTACTGATTTAAGATATCTATTTGTACTCTACCCTGAAACCTTGTTAGATTACTTTTGGCTGTATTATGGTGGTGTTTTGAGATAAAGTCAATAGCTTAGAACTTGAACTTTTGTAAGTTTGCTATTTGATTAGTGGATATACATGTTGATTTGGCTTGTAATTTTTTTCCTCTACATTGGAGGGGTTTTTTTCATAAAAATTTTGGGTTTTGTTTACTTTCATATCCTCTATATTATTTAGGCTAGTTTTTTATTGCATTAGGTTACTAAAAATTGGATGGTTATGTTTTTTGATCTTATGAGTGTTATTGGTTAGAGCCCAGCAATTGGTGTCATAGCCATAATTATAGAGAGTGAAAATAGCTATATAGTCAGATTAACATTGAGGAATTATTTAGTATGGAGACTTATGATACAAGATCTTTTTTATTGCAAAGATCTTTATAACCCAATTAATGTAGAAAAAAGCATAAAAGGCGATGTCCCATCTAAACTAGAAAAGGCATCAGATAAGAAGTGGAAAAATGAAGCAAAAACCTTAGACACTATTAGATAGTGGATTGATGTTAGCATATTCAACTGTGTGTCCTAAAAGATCGACCTATTTGAGTTGTGAAAGAAATTGAAGGATTTTTATGAGCAGAGAACTGCTTACAACAAAGCCTCTTTAATTAAGAGGCTTGTGAATTTGAAGTTGAAGAATAGAAATTGGTGTCTAAGCATCTTAATGATTTTTAGGATATTATCAACAAGTTGACAACCATGAAGATCATTCTCGATAATGATCTACAACTTTTGTTCTTATTGAGTTCTTAGTTGTATCGTTAGGAAACCTTGCTTGGGACCATCAACAACTCCTCCCTAGATGGTGTGTTTTCTTTGGATGTGATCAAAGAGAGCATGTTTAAAGAAAAGATTAAGAGTAAGGAGATGGGTGTTCATAATGTACATGCTCTTATGGTAGAGAGTAGAGAGTAAAGAGTAGAGGAAGAAGAAGGGTAAAGGTCTTAAAGTGCATGAAAAGTCAAATAATTGACCTAAGTCTACAAATGGGAAGGAGATAAAGACATGTCATTACTACAACAAACTTAATCATATAAAGAAGTTCTACTACTAATGGAAGAGAGACCAGAAGAAGCAAGATCACCACAAAGATAGAGACGATAAAAACATTACCATAATAACTTCAAGAATATATGATGAGTTGTCATTGATTTGCATAATCTGCAAGTACTTCCATATTAGTTACTCAGGTACTGAGTGGCTCGTTGATTTAGGTGCATTTTATCATTGTGTTTCAAAGAGGGAATACTTCACTAATTACATGAGTCGTGATTTTAGGAGTATCAAGATGTTTAATTAGATTTCTATTAACATCATTAGCATTAGTGAATTCCAAGGTCAAACCAATGTTAGGAGCATGCTATTTTTAAGAGATGTATGACATATCCCTAATTTGTGCCACATTTTGTTGTTTACTAATCTACTTGATCAAGAAGGGTATCGACGCATATCTAGGGATGGCAAGTGGAAGATGTCTAAGGGAACAATAACAGTTGCTCATGATGAGTTATATTACACCCTATATAATACACACCTAAAATTGTATGGTGGTGAATTATAAGTTTTTAAAGAGAATAATTCTCCAAATTTATGGCATCATAGATTAAGACATGCTAGTGAGCATAGGATCAAGTTGTAGGCTAGCAATTCTCTTATAATCATTTTTTGGCCGGAAAGTAATATCCATTTTCCTTTCATAGAAGGCCTACAAGAAAGATGGCTAAGTTGGAGTTGGTGCATTCTAATGTATATAGTCTTATTAAGATGGAGTCCTTGGGAGGCAACAAATATTTTGTTACTTTTATATATAATGCTTTACATAAAACTTGTGTTTATATGTTGAAAGGAAAAAGAAAGGTGTTTGAGACTTTTTAAAAATTTCATGCTATGGTGGAAAGGGAGAAAAAGAGAAAATTGAAATATCTTTAACTGACAATAGAAGAGAGTGCAATTCTAATGAGTTTGATGATTATTGTGAGAGACATAACATAAGATATGAGAAGGCAAAACTTGGTACCCTACAACACAATGGCATTACCGAGAGGATAAATATAACCATTATGGAGAAGGTTCGATATATGCTCATCATGTCTAAAGTACCAAAGATGTTTTGGGTGATGCAATCAGAATCATTGTCTACTTGATCAATTAAACACTATCAATTCCTTTGGGTCTTAATATTCCCGAGAACATATGGATAAGAAAAGACCTCTCTTATTTGAATCTAAGGGTATTTGAATGCAAGGCCTTTAAATATATACCAAAAAAGTATAGACTAAAGTTTGATTTGAAGATTATTTTTTGTATATTTGTTAGGTATGGTGATGAAGATTTTGGTTTTAGACTTTATGACATGGAAAAGTAGAAAGTGGTCAAGAGGAAAGACATAATCTTTTATGAGCACGAGATGGGTGCAAATCTCATCAAAGGAGGTAAGACTACTCCTAATAGTTCTTCCTATGGTGCAACTAATGTTTATACTATTTTGAATTTTGTTGATTATTCTAAAGGTGAAAAGTGTGAAGAACTTAATCAGGCATATGGTGTTAATGATTGGGTGCAACCTAATAGTGATGAGCCATATGAGCCACATCTAGAAGATGATGTAGATGAGGACTATGAGCATAATGAGCTAGGGGAGCAACATGCTCTAGTGTTTGAAGATATCCAAGTTCGAAGGTCAATTAGAGAGAAGAAGCTTGTAATTAGATACCCAATTATGGAATATCTCCCAGTTACTACTGAAGGGGAGCCAAAGAATTTCTAAAAAAATGGAGTCATGCAAAGATAAAAGCTATTGGCAAGAGGCAATGCAAGAAGAGATGAATTTCTTAAAAAAGAACAAAACGAATGAGTTAATGAAGCCTCCTAAATGCAAGAAAACATTGAAGAATAAGTAGGTGTTTAAGATTAAAAAACATGGTGATAAGCTGGTCAAGCATAAGGTGAGATTAGTGGTAAAAGGATATAATCATACGAAGGGTATCAACTTTGATGAGATTTTTTCACCAATGGTTAAGATGACTTCGATTGGATTTTATTAGGTCTAATTTCCATCTTGAATATTAAACTTGGATAACTTGATGTGAAAATTGTTTTCTTATATGGCAACTTACACGAGGAGGTATATATAAAGCAATTATTCAAAATCCAAAGGAAAGAGGACCTTGTCTGCAAATTGAAGAAAAGTCTCTAAGGGCTCAAATAGGCACCAAGGTAGTGGTATCAGAAGTTTGATTCATTTATGATTGGTAATGGTTATAAGAAAACTTTAGCTAACCTTTATATATACTTCAAATAGTTTATTGATGGTAACTTAATCACTCTTATTTTGTATGTTGATGATGTGTTGATAATGGGACAAGTTATTGACATGATTCATAGGTTAAAGTAGGACTTGTCTAAGTCCTTTAACAGGAAAGATTAGGATCTTTAAGAACAATTTTAGGCCACAAAATCATTCATGAGAGGAAGGTTAGAAAATATATTAAATAAATACTTGAAAGTTTTAATATGAAGAATTTCAAGCTAGTTAATACACCATTAGCAGCTCATTTTAAGTTGGGTAAGCATGTTTTTCCTACTATTAAAATGGAGAAAGATAGTACATCCTCTATTATATATTCCTATATTTTTGGTTCTTTGATGTATGTCAGGGTATGCACGAGGCTAGATATTGTAGAGGCTATTAGGTTGGTGAGTAGATATTTATCAAATCTAGGAAAAGTTCATGAGGACGTAACAAAATGGATTAGATACTTACGGGCACTTCCATAAGGAGTTTGTGCTTTAGTGGTGGTGGGCCAATTTTAAGAGAGTATAAAGATACAAACATAACAGAAGATCTCAATAACAAAAGTTCATTTCAAGTTATTTGTTCAAATTACTAGGGGAGTCATTTCTTAACAATCTAAGTTATAGAAGTTTATAGCTTTATCAATGAATGAAACGAAGTATGTTACAATCATTGAAGTAGGAAAGGAGATGCTTTGGTTAAAGCAATTCCTTTAAGAGTTAGGTGTGAAACAAGATAAGTACGTAATATTTTGTGACAATTAAAAAACCATAAATTTGAGCAAGAGTTTTATGTATCATTCTCGCACCAAACATATTGATGTTAGGTATCATTGGTTACAATTTATGATTAAGGAGCAACTAATGATATTGAAGAAGATTCACACGGATAAGAATGCTACTGATATATTGACGAATGTGGTTTTTGGGAGCAGGCATGAGCTTTATAGTAAGCTCGCTAAAATGGTTTTCAAGTAATCGATGGGGTGCATTTTTCTCCTACAAAATGGGCTAAAGAGTGTGAGTATTATGGGTTTAGCCCTATTTTAGAGACATTTGTTTAGTTAGTACCACCATATTTGTAGTTCAAGGATCATAGTTGCCTTTATGGATTAAAAGGAATGAATATCGAGTAAAATCAAACTAAAGAATTGATGAATTGAAATTGTTTCTAAAAGACACACCTATTTTTGGGTCAGACGGGCCTATATTAATGAACAATGTATATCCTTACGACTATGTTTAGGTTGAATGATGAGTGTCAAAGGTTAGACGCATTTATATAAAGATGGACATGCTTGTGTCGATAGACTATATAAGTTTCAGTAATCGTGTATCTTCATGATTATAGAGTATTGAAGTGGTGTTGAGAGACATGGTTACTAGATATACTCGTGTGTGTGACTGTATTCGGTGTAAAAATCCTAATTTTAATACAAGGTATAAATTGCAAATATGATGGGCATTATTAACATAATAAAAAATAGATGTTGAAAAAGGAAAGGAATCAAAGAGCGAGAGACAAAAGTATACTTTCTTATTCCATTATTTGGAATTCTTCAACTACAAGTTATATTTGGTGGTTTTGATGTTTCAAGATTAGTTTGAGAGTAATATTAATTTGGGATATCAATTTTAACTTTACCGTGAAACCTTATTAGATTACTTATAGTTGTATTATGGTTGTGCTTCAAGTTGGGGTCAATATTTTGAAATTTAAACTCTTGTAAATTTTCTATTTGATTAGTGGATTTATTTTTTGGTTTAGCCCCTAGGTTTTTCTTTCTACAATGGAGGGTTTTCCTGTAAATTTGGTGTTCTATTTACTTTCTCGTCATTTATATTTTTTAGGTTGATTTTTTATTGCATTTGGGTTACTTGAAATTGGTTAGCTGTGTTTGCTCATCTTGTGGGTGTATGGTTGGAGCCTATTAGAAATTGCAATGTTTAGAATCAAAAGGAAGAGGAAGCCATAGTGAAGGAGGCAATGGTGGCGTTCGCTCCAATTTACCTTTAACATCTTCCTAGATAATAAATATTATAGATTAATTATTCTAATTACTAATTGTACATAATTTTAATTTTTAAAATATGTTATTGGGGCCCACAATATGGCAACTACATGTTCGTGGGACCTATCAACAAATTTAAAAATATATAATAATTGTCATGTCAATATTGACATGGTATTTAATTGACAAAAGTTTAAATTGTTAAAATTTTCTTCCATTAAGGGTCTATTTCGAACATTTTAAAAGCATTAAGGTTGAAATTGAATGCTTTGAAAAGTTAGAGTTAAAGTTATATTCTAGTGAAAAAGTTAAGATTCAAAATGAACTTTTTACTTTTACAAAGGTATATTTTATGATTAATTTTTTGTTATATTTATATATTAAAATGTTATTAAAATTAATATAAATTATAAAAATATGAACTTTGCTCAGTTTTACAATACTAATTTTAACTTTTAAAAGTAGCGATAAAACATTCTATTTTTTTATTTTTTTTATAAATATAGCCTAAAGGTTAGTTCAACAGTGAACGATTCTAATATGATTCACCATGTCAACAAACCTATTAAATATATGACTGCCTTATGACTTATTAATATCTGTCTGATTAAATAATAAAATTGAAATAAAAACTCTCATCTCTTATTTTCCTAGTTCTATGCTCAATAGACTTACATGCTTTTCAAAACCAACTTTAAATGGAATGCTCTAAATGTTAGAGTTAAAGTTGTCTTCTAGTGAAAATGTTAAGATTCAAAATGAACATTTTACTTTTATAAAGGTATATTTTCTAATTAACTTTTTGTTATATTTATATTAACATGTTATTAAAATTAATATAAATTATAAAAAATTATGAACTTTGCTCAATTTTACAATACTAATTTTAAAATTTAAAATTAGCGATTAAACATTCTAATTTTTAATTTTTTATAAATATAGCCTAAAGGTTAGTTCAGCAGTGAATGATTCTAATATGACTCACCATGTCAACAGGCCTATTAAATATACGACTGCCATATGACTTATTAATGTCATGTCTGATTAAATAGTAAAATTAAAACAACTCTCATCTCTCATTTTCCTAGTTTTACGCTCAATAGACTTACATGCTTTTTTCAAAACCATCTTTAAATGGATAAAGGAGTCCCTACTAGCTCTAGGCCTTAACATCAACCTCAGTAGGGATATGGCTTATAAATAAAACATGTTCTGAGTTTGGCAACTGATAACTTTGTCTTTGTTGTTAGACCCCAAAATTTTTCTTAGAATTTATCCTATTAAATTGGCAAGCATGAGCAGAAATTAGAATTTTTGAACTTAGAAATTTTTGGAGTTAGTTATGAATATATTTTATTTATATGTGTTTGCATGAATTAAATGGAAATTCTAAAGATAAGTTAAGGAGTAAGTTGATATTAAGTTATTTATGGAAGGATAAGTTAGGAAAGACAAAAGTTGTCTTAAATTAATAAGAAAAAAAGAAGATGAAGAGAGTCATGTAAAATAAGAAAGAAAGAGAGAAAATCGTAGAAGGACCTAGAAGAGAAGCACAAACCGAAACAAAAGAGAAGAAGAAGTAAAGAAAGAGAAAGGAGAAAGAGAAGAAGGAAAAAAACAATTCAGCTGAGTTTTTTTAGGTAACCTATATCTACTTTTCTTGTTTTGGTAGAAGAAGGAACTAGAGAAAAATAAAATTTATATGCTAAAAATGAAAACAGAAAGAAGAGAACCAAGAAATCCACTTTCTTTTATTTTCATGGATTTTCAACTAGACGTTTACTTATTCTAGCTTAGTTAAACCAATAGCAGATTAAGTCTAAGCTCATTCTTGGATATTAGAGCTCTAGGGATTTTTCTATTTATATATTAATTTAAGTGAAATTTTGTTTGTTTAAAGGGAACCAAGAAAAATCGTAGGCAAGAATAAGGGGAGAGGCAAACTTGAGTTTGGATTTAAAAGTAAATAGGTGGGTGATATGTTTATGGTTATTGTGATGATGGGCTGATTTCTTACATGATTGTGTGTGCTTAAATGCTTTTCTTTGAATCAATGTGAATGTGGGAAAAATGTACTATAATATGTTATTTGTTATGACTTGAACGATTTTACTGCATTTTGAATTAATGAAAAACAAAAAAGTATAAGAAGCATGAAAGAATGAATATGTTATGGAATGTGTGAGCATAAAAAATTTTGCTTGTGTAGGCAAGAGAGATACCACTTCGTTTGTCACGTGCACGTTGACCTAAAGCCTTCTCCCGACTGCCCGCTTGTGGCATATGAGCTTAAAAAAATAAACTCATTTCGTTCATAGTGTAAACTTTGGTTTCACCATTTCGTTCCATAGGATTCTCTCAAGTCATTATATGTGTGCATTTCAATTTGGTTTGTGGAACATGATATACAATTGAATGTTATGTTTTGATGGTTGAAAAATACATGATTTGATTTATGTGATAATCTGTTGTTCATGAGCTTGAATTGTGGATAATCTGATTGTTAGATTAAAATATGATATAAATGTATGTATATGCTTGGTTGTATATTGGCTCGTTACTAATGGCTATAAACATATTAGCCACTGAACTTCGCAACTCACCTATTATTTTTCACTCCTCAGGTGAAGAACAAGCAGATCATTAATCCTTGCAAACTTCGACAAACTTCAAGAAAAATATATCTTTTGTAACTAAGTTAGTTCGGATATTTTTGATAACTTACAAGCATGTCAAGTATGAGCGTACATGTTGTATTTTTAGATTATGCTATTATTACGACTTTTGATATGTAATTAAAGTGAAGTACAAACTCTGTTTTGTTTAAAAAATGAATGAAAGAGCTGATGAAGTTTCCTTTGTACATGTTCAAATTTCTCACCCTGTTAAGTTATCAATTTCAATTAGAAATAAAAAGTTAAGTTGGTTGATAGTTTTTGGATAGATTTTTCTCAAGTAAATTGTTGTGTTAGGAGTCTATTATGTTAGGAGTCTTATATGTATGAATTGTGTTTGTTGGATTCGGGTCTTTTGGTTTTAGTGAAAATGTATAATAGGCATAGAGGGAAAAAGGGGACACAAATTATGTCCTAACTTCTATGAATAAACCATATTGATATTAGCAGAATTTGATAAAATTATCTTCATAAAAGTTGTAGCTCATTCTTTTAGCTTTCTAAGGGTATCAAGTGTGAAATTTTTGAACTTCAAACGAAGAAGATATGACCTTTACACGATAGTATCATTGGTGTGGGTAAAGGCTGTAGAACTATTCTTGCAAAAAAATTTGATTATGCTTTTAAACGATTAAACTGTATTGATATAGGACAAATTAGATAAACTTCCCTTCATGAAAGTTGTATCTTATTCTTTAGCTTTCCAGTGACATAAAGTTTGAAATTTTTGGACATCTAAGTTGAAAATTATGAAGATTAGAAGTGGGAATGGCAGAGTCAGATTGCACGATCGTGCAAAGTTGGTTTTCCCCTAAACTCACGATCGTGCACTTTTGTGCATGGCTATGCATTTATTTTATTATTTGATTTTTTATTTCTTTTTACTCCCAACAGTGATTTATCTTTACTTCTTTATTTTAAAAGTCCCTCAAATTTTAGTGTATTATAGCCATGAATTAAGCTTCAGGACCCGGATCCAACAATTGTAGTTTACTCTACTAATTGATGTACTTCCTCTTGGTAAGTTTTAAGGCTGATGTATGGTTTCTGCATCTATCTAATTAAGGAATAGGTTGCTTTCTTTCTTTTTTGGTTTCTTGCTAGGAATTTTCTAGCCTAATCTTTGCCTTGGGATGGTCTAATGTTTTATCTACTTTTAATGTATCTATCTATTAATTTATTTTTTAACTTCTCCATGAACAAGGCACACTTATAGTGATCAACCAAAAATCACTAAATTTGAGCACATTTAAGAAGAAATCATATACTAGTAAAAAGAGATAAGTCACCAAAATGATGAAACCAATTAAAAAACATGAAAATCAAAAGAAAGAAACAAAAAAGTTAAAGATAGAAATATTCTTTGAATTAAGCTTTGTTAATTGTATGAATTGCAAGAAATAGTGAAAAATGTCAAAGTATTTTCTTATACTACAAATAAAAGTTTAAGCTCATTATACAAGCTGAAAATGTGTTAAAATAACTGCTTTTAACTAATTAAATAATAATTATTTACAATTGACAAAAAATTAAACTAATACATTCTACATCCCCTTTACTCTAAAAAATGAGCTTAGTGAATGTCAATCAAACCCAACTTAGATAGAAAATAAGAAAAGGATGGAATAGCTAAGGGCTTTATGACCATATCTGCAATGGTTAGTGGAAATGTGAACAGCAAAAATAAAGTCATGGTTGTATTGACCACCAACTAAATGACAAATAATTTCAAGATGGTTCAAGCATTTATAGAAGATTGGATTAGTTGTAATGTGAAGTGTTGCTTGATTATCACACCAAAGAGGGATAAGTGAGGGAACTAGAAATATGCAAATCATTAAGAAGATAAGAAACCCAAAACAATTCACTAATAGTAGAGGCCATATGACAATCTTCAACTTTAGTTGAGATTTGATAGATTACTTCTTAATTTTCTATGAGAATAAAAAGGACCCTGTGAATATACAAGACCCTGACATAGATCTTATAGAATTCAAGCAAGATGCCCAGTTTGCATCACAATAAGCTTTAAGTTTGAAAGGATTATTTGCTAGGAAAAATAATCCTTTTAATGGAACAACGTTTTAAGTGTTTAAGCAAATAAATAGCATCATCCTAATGTTATTGATAAGGAGCTTAAATATATTTACTTAATTACTACACTCCATAAGTGATATCAGGTCTAGTAAATCTTAGACAAAGAAGTCTACCCATAAGTCTCCTTTATTTTCCTGCATCATGAAGTAAGTTTGATATCTTTAAGAAGAGGAGCAATATTAGGTCTAACATTAATAAGTCATGCATCCTTAATAATATCTAATACATACTTTCTTTGATTCACTAAAGTTCCAAATGTGGATCTAGTTATCTCCATCCCAAGGAAGTAAGTAGCATGTTTAAGATTTTGAATGGTAAATCACTCATAGAGAGAATTTTTAACTTCAAGTAACTCAACTTTTGAAGTGTCAATAAGCAAAACATTAACAAGATATACAATGAGAGCTATAAAAGGAGTACCTAAAGATTTTACAAAGAGATAATGACCACGGATGGATTGAATGAAACCAAATGCATTCAACAGAGAGGTGAATTTGTAATTTCAATATTTGGAAGCTTGCTTAATCTTAGACAAAAGTCCCATAAATTTACAAACTTTACCTTCCTTGCCCTTTGAATATCCCTTAGGTGGAATCATGTACACCTTTTCATATATAAATCTATGTAAAAGAAGCATTATTTATGTCAAGTTGATGTAAAGGCCAAGAATATGAAGATGCCATAACCAACAAGAGTCTAACAGTAACAGTCTTAGCCACAAGAGAAAAATTGTCTACATAATCTATTCCTTCAACTTGGTTATACCTCTTGGCTATTAAACGTATTTATTTCTATCAATGCTTGCATCAAGCTCAATTTCAATTTATATACCCATTTTGAACTAATGGCTATTTTTCTTTTTGGTAATTTGAACAATTCTCATATTTGATTAGCATTAAGAGCATTTAACTCTTGTGTATAGCTTTCATCCAATTTGCACTAGCTTATTCCTATTTATAAGACAGTGGCTCTTGCATATTTGACAAATTTACTAGAAAAGACATGTGTATGGATGTGAAATATGTAGGTTAAATGTAAGGGTAAGTGACAGGTGTATGAAAAGATAATGTTTATGAATCACTATATTGCTTCTTTTTAATTAAGAAATATGAGGGGAATTGTAAGAATTTGTTAAAGTAGTTTCATGTGTAAATTCATTAAGTGAAGAAGAATCACGTATGTTTAGTATAATGTTTTCTTGAAATATATGTTAGCGAAGAAGTGTTTTGTGGTGTAGGTGTGTAGGTTAAGAAGTCATTTTAATGTCTGTCTAAATCAGCTAATATGGCTGACAAAGCAATATTGCGTTCAGAAGTTGAGATAAACTTGTATAGAAATTAAGTTTCATGAAAAACCACATATCTAGATATAAAGAACAATTTAAGAGTCAAGATCAAATAATTTGAAAGCTTTCTAACCTTGATTATATCCAATAAAAATATATTTGTAGGCTATTTTGTCAAATTTATCTTTATGTGGGTTGGTACTAGTTGCAAAATAAAGACGTCCAAAGGTTTTAAAGGGTTCATAGTTTGGTGTATGTCTACATAAGATTTCATAGGGTGATTTCTACTTTAAGACTCAAGTAGGAAGTCCATCAATTATATGTGTGGCTATAAGAATTGATTCTCCCCATAATTTCATTGGTAATGAACTTTAAAGCATCAAACCTATATCCATCTGTAACAAGTGCTTATGTTTTCTCTCTTCTATCCCAGTTTGTTGTACATATATACACAAGATTTTTTTTTGATGTAATTTTTAGCTCACTAAACAACCTTTAACAATCATTGCTTAAAAATTCAGCTCTATAATATGACTTTATAATCTTAACAAACTTCTCAAAATGATATAATATCATTCTAAAAAACATAAAATGCATGAACTACTTGACTTTTATGATGCATCAAATTCATATTGCTCTATTAAAATCATCCGTTGAAGTAATGAAATAACGCCCACTACATAAAGATCTTCACTATATGGTCCTTATATATCTATATGCACCAATTGAAAAATATATATGGTCTGTATTTTACTAAAAGGAAAGGGTAATCAATACTGCTTAGTAAGATGACATATAAAATAAAATTTTTCTAAACCATCTGATTTATTATAAATACAACCGATATATCGAAGTACAGTAGCAAAAGGATGTCCTAATCTTTAATTCTAGATCAAGTATATAGACATTGAATTAACAAAATCATAATCAATCTCAAGATTATGTGAGGCCTATTGCTTAATAGTTTCCTTATAAAATGAAAAGTTATCTAGGATGTATAATCTTCCTATTACATTACCAACTGCTTATATTTTCCTATTCTTCAGGTCCTATAAAATGCAATATGAAGCACAAAATTCAAAGGTAATTAAGGCTATGTTAGTAAGTTTGTTTACAAATAAAAAGTTGTATTTAAAGTTGGGAACATGTGAGGCTCAGTTAACACAAGGTTTTTGTTTAATGTAACATCACTGATGTGATGAACAATTTTAAAAGTCCATCTAGAAAATAAAAAGGGGTAAAAGCTCCAGTGTCCAACATCTAATAGCCTAGTTCTATTAAATTAAGGCAATTCGCCACTATGTATAAAAACATACCTATAAAGTAATTCAAGTATGTAAAATTCACAATGATAGAACCAATATGAGCCTTTACCTTTATCAAATTTAACATTTCTTGCTTGATCATACCAGCCAAAGATGAAGTCTTAGTACCCTTTTCTCCTTCTTGTTCCATTTGTTCATTAGTTGCATTAGTTGTAAAAGATCTGTGTGTTGTCTTTCCTTTCTTTTCTTATAATTCTTTGTACCATTATGATATTCTGTGTAGCTTGAAACATGTATCCTTTTTATGCCCATTTTTCTTGTGATAATTGTAGTACATCTCACTCTTATTTATAACTCCTTTCTGTTTCGTATTTTTCTTTCTACCCCAATCATTACACTTCTTAATATTCTATATTCTCGCTAACATTACATTGTTCTCAATTCTATCTAAAAACTCCATGTGAATTTCCCTTTCTTTTCTATCCTTAACCATAGAATAGGCCCTGTTAATAATAGTAAAGGATCCATAGCTAGAATTTGGTTTCCTACATTATCATAATTGTCATTAAGCCCTATTAAGAATTACATAAGTTGACTAAGAGGAGCTACATATGTGAATCCTTTAACAGACCCACATGTACATTGTGTAGGTCCATCACAGGTACATTGTGGAATAAGTATTAAACATAAGAACTCATCATATATTTTCTTGAGTTTAGAAAATATTTGTCCACATACGTGTTTCCATATGACATAAAGCTTATTTCCCTTTGCAATTGATATACCAGTGGACCATTACATTCCCTAAACCTTTCTTCTAGTTTTAACAATAGTTCCCTTGTAGAATTAGTGTAAATGAAGGCCTCAATAATTTGTTTAGACATAGAATTCAAAATTTAAAATCTCACTATATAATTGATGTATTCATTTATCATAGTTATCTAAATCTTGATTAGGTTTTATGCATTTTCCATCAATAAATCCTAATTTCACCTTTTCTCCTAAAGCAATTCTCACTGATCTACTCTAGCTCAAATAGTTATGTCCAATCAAAGTAGATGTTACTTGTATCATACTTAGATGATTTGATCCTTGAAGGCGTAGTATATTTTCGTCATCATACATCTAATTTATGTCCCTTGTAGATTTGTTTCCAAGAGGGAATCTACGTTCGATTTGTCTAAGACATCTTCCATTTTGTAATAAGATGATTAGCTCCAAAACAAAGATCAGTTTTTCTGTAGATCAAAATTATCAAACTTAATCAGGATTAAGTTGTTATAATACCATGAACTAAGATATAATTGCAAAGATTATGAGAAGTAGTGGAAAATGTCAAAGTATTTTCTCATACGACAAATAAGAGCTTAAGATCAATTTTATACAAGTTAAAAATAAATTAAAATGAAAATAATTTAAGATTATGAGAAATAGTGGAAAATGTCAAAGTGTTTTCTCATACAACAAATAAGAGCTTAAGATCAATTTTATACAAGCTAAAAATAAATTAAAATGAAAATAATTGCCTCTAACTAACTAACTAATAATTATTTTCAGTTGACAATAAATTAAATGCTATCTGGGTATGTTCTCTTTTCTTGTTTAACCTTTGGTTATGGGTACTGTTACTTGCGGTATTGTTTTTATCTTTCATTCCCGGTTTCTTTTAAAGCCTTTTAAGCTTTTGAAGTCTTTTAAGCTCTTCTGCTAACATGTAAGCTATATACGATATAGGACAACTCTCAGAGTTATCCTTTCAACCTTCATTGTTGTTAACTACGGATGTCGCCACAACTCTCTTAGAAGTAATGTCAGAGCGACAACTTGTGTAGTTCGACGGGTCTTCAGTAGTGTATGAAGGTGGCGAAGCCGACAATAAATCAACGACAGCATCTAGGATTTTCTTTTTTTTGTGTTATTGTTTGTGTTACTTAATCCATTTTTAGGCAGTAAGGTTTAGTGGAGATTCTGTTCATATGGGAGCGGAAGAACAAGCAAAAGGCTCGTGACTACACACCAGCGGTGGCTTCAGGACTCGTCTGTGGCACACCGAAAGGGTCACCTGTAGAAATAGGGGGAGCGTCAATCACGGTACTCGCCAGGGGGTTCCCATGTTCGTCGAACTAGTTGCAAGACAAGCACCAGTGGTTCTCAGCATTGAGTGAAGGTAAGGGGTGGTAGTTTCCAGCCACCCTTATAGTTTCCCTCGGGTATTTTCTTTTCCGTGGATTGTATGTTTTTCAGTTGTGATGTGTGCGAATTACCCTATTCATGTGTTTTGTGTGAGATGTATTTTGGTGGCATAGTTTTAGTAGTTCTGAGTTTTGCAACTCCGACCTATTTACGTTATTCCTTGTCCCTGAATCTTTCCTTGACTATAACATGAACATGGTCGGGGTGTCTTTGGTTAACCGAACAAGATAGTACAGTCCAAAAGGAGAGGAGAGGTATATTTTTTCTTGGTTGTTAATTTTCTTGCGCCAGTCGCAACATCGAGCCTCCTAACAATTCGGCTACTGCCACAAAACATCAATCTTTTCTTAAAGAGAGTCGTTGGTACCCCACACTTTTTAATGGTTATTAGTAAGTAGCGTATTACAATTTAGTCATTAGCGTGATCATTTATATATCTCCCTACAGCCCCTGGCCAATAACACTTTCATTACAAGACATTGCGCACCCTCCCCCTACACGCCACCACAGAATACTTTTCAAGTAGCTCCTAAGACTTGCCATTGACAAGCACTGCTTCTGTTACTTATACCTACATTGGAACCCAGAACATTTTTTGCGCAATTCTTGACAGCTTTCAGGAGCTTTTTATAGGCAGTTCCCAGTCTCACTGTTTATCATTCGTGCCTTAGTGATTTTTTTTTTTGCATTTAGAAAATAGTTTATACAAGGATAGTCTATTTTGCACAGGCTTCTTTTTGGACCAATATTGTTTATGGTGCGGATTTAAGTGCTTTACATGCATTTTTCAGCCATGCCTTTTGTTGTGTAGATGTTTGCCCTCATGCTATTTTTGAGTTTGTTTTTCTTTATTTATCTACTCTTCTAACTGTTTATTCTCTTTATTATTATTATTATTATTTTATCATTATTTTTTTATTTATTTATTTTAAATTAAAATTACTTTAGTCTTTCTATATATCCATATCTATCCTTCTATATATACATATTTATCTATTTATATTTTTCTCCCCAAAACGTGTTAGGTTAGTAACTCCAATAAGGTGTGAGGGCCACGAGCTAAGAGTAATGGCTTCTCATTACGTCAATGGGATCTCTGCCAGTGGTTCGGTGCGTGCAACAAGCAAGCATAAAAAAGGGGACGACATATTGAGAATAGGCTCTTGGAACACTGGGACCCTCACCGGAAAGTCTCTAGAATTAGTAGAGATTTTAGATAAGTACAGGATACACAAAGCCTAAATTTAAGAGACTAAGTGGTCGAGAGCTAAAGCTAAGAAGATAGGGAGGTTTAAATTTTGGTACTCTAGAAATACACGGAAGCAGAATGGGGTACGTAGCCTAGTGGTCCAAGAGCTTCTAAACCAAGTGACGGGGATCGCAAGGGTAAATGATAGGATTATAGTGACAAAAATCGTTCTTAGCAAGGATGTTCTCCATGTAGTATGTGCCTACGCTCCGCAAGTTGGGTTAGACGGATAACAAAAACATGTATTTTAGGTAGCATTGGATGAAGTGCTCCGACAAATTCCTGACTCTGAGCAAGTTCTCTTAGGAGGTGATTTTAATGGACATATATGAGCTGTCTCAGATGGTTATATAGGAACTCATGGGGGTTTTGGATACGGCACTAGAAACGAAAATGGGAATGTCTTACTGGACATGGCAATGGCGTTTGAGTTGGTGATAGCCAATTCTTTTTTTAAGAAAAACGAGGCGCACTTGGTGACGTTGAAGAATAGCACAACCACATATTGATTATTTCCTTGTCAGAAGAGACTTAGAGCATGGTGCAAGAATTGCAAAGTGCTTCCGGTTGCATGCCTATCAACTCCGCAAAAATTATTGGTTTTGGATCTAGGGATTAAGGGATGGAGGACACATCGATTTACTAAGCGATTTTGTAAAATTAGATGGTGGAATCTAAAAGGGGACATGGTGGAATGTTTTAGAACTCAAATCCGGTATAGAGCCACATGGGCTATGAGAGGGGATGCAAATCGAATGTGGGAGGGAGTAGCCCCTATAGTGAGGGAAACTGCTACAAAACTCCTAGGAGTCTCTAAAGGGCAGAGGGACAAGCAGATGGAATCTTGGTAGTGGTCGGGAGAGGTTCAGGGGACGCTAAAGGCAAAAAAGAGACCATACAAAGACCTAGTAGCAAGTACAACATAGGCGAAGCAGGTAGCTAATAAAATAAGGTATAGAATGGCAAAGTAAAAAGCAAAGAAGACAATTTCAGTAGCAAAAGGAGAAGCATACGAGTCTATGTACAAGGATTTGGATACGTTCAAGGAAGCTCAAAGAATTTTCAAGTTGGCGCGAGATCGGGCACGTGTGACGAAAGATCTCAACCAAGTATACTATATACGTGATGAAGCAGGTCAAGTACTCACAGAGACACAAGCGATCAAGAGTAGGTGGTAGAGATACTTTTATGGCTTGTATAACGAAGGCATCTCGGTCAACAGAGAGTTAGGAGAACCTGTCGTATCAGAGCATTTTCCAAACTGGTCCCAACACGGTAGGGTCACAAAGGGAGAATTATAAAAATTTTGAGAGTGATGGGGAGCAGAAGGGCAGTCGGGCCAGATGAGATCCCTCTAGAGGTATGGAAGCGGATATGATTTATAGGTATTGAGAGGTTAGTTCGCCTTTTTAATGTGATACAAGACTCAGCCAAAATGCCGAATGAATGGAGATTGAGTAGGTTGATCCCAATATACAAGGCCAAAGGAGACATCCAACAGTGTCATAACTATAGAGGCATCAAATTACTAAGTCATACCATGAAACTGTGGGAGAAGGTAATTGAGAAGAAGGTCTGGAGAGTAGCTTCTATATCAACCAACCAATTTGGATTTAAGCCTGGTAGGTCCACTATAGAAGCAATACATCTTCTCCGTAGGCTTATGGAAGGCTACAGGGAACGTAAACGAGATTTATATATGATCTTTATCGACTTGAAGAAGGCGTATGATAGGGTTTCTCGAGAAATCTTATGGAGGTGCTTGGAGGCAAAGGGAATCCATCCAACCTATATACGCGTTATTAGAGATATGTATGAAGGAGCATTGACTAGCGTAAGGTTGATAGGGGGTGACACGGAAGCGTTTACTATTACTATTGGCTTACACCAAGGCTTCGCGTTAAGCCCTTTTCTGTTCGCATTAGTGTTAGATGAGCTTACTAAGCATATCCAAGGAGAAGTACCTTGGTGTATGCTATTTGTTGATGATATTGTCCTGGTAGATGAGACTAGGGCGGGGGTCAATTCCAAGTTAGAATGTTGGAGAGAGACGTTAGAGTCGAAAGGTTTTAGACTGAGCAGGTCTAAGATGGAGTACTTAGAATGCAACTTTTCAGGAAGCCAGATGGTCCATGAGAAGACGGTAACAATTGGAACTAATGTCATACTACAAAAACAGAGCTTTAAATACCTCGGGTCTATCATCCAGAGAGATGGTAATATTGATGACGATATAGTCAATCGTATCAGATTCGGGTGGAGCAAATGGCGAAGCGCATTAGGGATCTTATGTGATAAAAAGATCCCTTTAAAGCTCAAAGGGAAGTTTTACAGAATGGAGATTAGACCAACCGTGTTATATGGGGCAGAGTGTTAGCCCGTCATAAGTCGGCATACAAGACAGTTATTGGTAGCAGAGATGTGTATGCTTCGGTGGATGTGTGACATTACTAGGTGAGATAAAGTTCGAAATCGTGTGGTGCGAGACAGACTACAGGTGACCAGTATTACCAACAAGATGAGAGAGACCAAGCTTCGGTGGTTTGAGCATGTGAGCAGAAGGCACACGGATGCTCAGGTAAGACAATGTGAGCAAATTATTCTTAGTGGCTACAAGAGGAGAAAACGCAGGCCATACAAGACCTGGAGGGAAGTAGTTGAGAAAAATATGTCAGAGTTAGCCCTTACAGTGGAACTAGTCAGATATAGAAAAATTTGACGGGATAGGATAAGGGTAAGGGAAACCCTTTAAAGTATGATAGGATAGTTGAGTAAGTGTATTACGAGGGTTTACTATCGCGCTCACACACTCTATTCACCGCGTAGGAAGTATAATGTGTCTTTTCTAGTTTGAGAGTCGTAGACCTTTTTTTTTTTTTTCAGGTGTACAGAAATGATCCAACAAGAACGTCAGACCCTGTAGGATTGCCATACACATAAGGTAGCAGCGCCAAAACTCCTAGCCCACATAGTGACGAGCAAAGCCGATCTGTTACAGCCTATCAAGTATTTAGTAGAACTGGGCTCCATATCAGATATGTCTTTTGTTCCTATTTCCTTTCCTATTTTTCTTTATGTATTTATTTATTAATATCCGGATTTATTTCCTTGTCTTACCGTATGTGTTTTTTTTTACTTCCTTTCCACCATCCTTTTTAACGTATCCAGTTTTCTCCTTTTTACCCTTTATAGCTTGAATCACATTTTCATTATCACATTTACATATAGGTTTACCGGAAATAGCCTCCCTACGATATAGGGGTAAAGCTGCGTATTATCAGACCTTTCCAGATCCCACTTTATCGCGAAATTTTAAACTGAGTGATGATAACGATGATGATGATGAATAAATTAAATTAATACATTCTACACTCTGGAGCTCGTCTTTCTTACTCCTTAACTTAGACAAGCAGTGAAGAATACAAATTTGAGTAGTGTTCAAGATCTAAAATAATGATAACATTTTTTTAAAAAAAGAAAACAAAAAATTGAAAAAAATAACAAGCTACTACCATAGAGTTGAGTTTCATGGGCTTCTCAAAGGAACCACTTGGGAGAGGACCTTGACAGCGAGTGACATTTGTAACCCCAGAAGAGCATAACCAAAAAGATAAAGAATTCGTAGAATAATGGATAACTTATCTATATTTCATAAGAACATAGATGCTTTAAAAGCGACGACGGAATTCAAGTACTTGATAATGTCACGTGTGGTTGAAAATTGGGCCAAATACATTTTAAGGCCCTTGTACTATGTGTGTTTTTCACATAAGGCCCCTCGTTGTACTACATGCAATGTTAAGCC
>JAOSBN010000177.1:27619585-27648037 GCA_027563595.1 Erythroxylum suave | reverse complement strand
TAGATCATGTTGTCTTCACGCTCCTCCCGTTAGTCTGTTGAACACGCGCCGTTTGGATCGTTAAATAAGGGCCGCGTATTGTGCACGTCCGTTGTACAGGGGCTTAACATTGCATGTAGTACAACGAGGAGCCTTATGTGAAAAACACACATAGTACAAGGGCCTTAAAATGTATTTGACCTTGAAAATTGTGTTATCAGTTTAAACGGATAGGGAATTGAGCAATTGAACTGGCACAGACAATTGAACTGAAGTTGTGGTCGTTGGTGACGAACCATGGTCATGACGGGGGATGCTACATAAGAGCTTCAATTTTCAAAACTGGCGGCTCTATTATCCCTGTACTAGTTGTAGCCTTGATTGCTGTGATGCCATAATGTTCTTTATTATTGAATATTTTTAACTAGACGACCATTGCAGGATCCGTTGTAGTCTAGTTGGTTAGGATACTCGGCTCTCACCCGAGAGACCCGGGTTCAAGTCCCGGCAACGGAACCTACATTTTCAATTTCAACAAATCACTAAAACGACACCGTACCTTCAGCCTGGTCTACTGTACGCCGTCACCACCTTTACTATCGACACATGTTTCTTAATCACCGTTAAATCGCTATCAAGACGAAAGCTTAGAAGGTCCCACCTAGAACCTAATGTCATCTTTCAACAGTAGCCCCAACTTCTCTTCCTCGTGTCTCAAAGCGACTTTAGCACTAGCGGGCGTCTTAGAGCTATTTCCTTTAATGTCCCAACCCCTTTCGCTGACGAAACTTAGACTACTGGATCTGATCATACTGTCTGCTTCCAATCTCTTCTGCCACCAGTTAAAGTTACTAGATTCAGTTCCCTTGAGTTTAGTCTTGCGTAGTTTTCGCTTGTAATTTTTTGCCATCTCAAAGTTCCTGCTAGTTAATTGCTTTCTTCTCTTCTGGTTTTTATGCAATTTGAGTTGATGATGCGGGTAGTATCACAATTCAGCTCAAGTACTTTACATTGGCGTTGTTCAGTCTGTATCTTTTAGTTTAATGGAATTACTAGTTTCTATGTGTGTGTGAGTTAAGTTAAATATGAGATTTTTGTTTCTCTAAAGGTGTAATTATGGTTTTGTTCACGTTACTGTGCCATGTGAGAACAGAACTAAAGGAACAAGTAGCTTTATGATAGTATATAGATGCTTATATTTTCGGATACTCACCAAAAGTAAGCTAGTTATTGGAAAAGGTTGTGTTATTGAGAATAACTCAATGGCTTGCGATTCCATAATGCTGTATTATTGATAAGGCTTTCATTTCTTTCCAAAAGTAGAGCATGATTATAACACAGAGCGTTTTAAAAAAGAAAAGGAAAAGAAAGATGGCTGATTCTGTATGTTATATCCTCCTTTAGTTTGTGTTGCCTTACTTCTACCATGGCTTTTGACTTGGCAGTTCCAGACAATATGTCTGGCATTACTGGTTGTCCCTCACGGGGCTATCTCCGGACACCTTTGCATGGCCTAAAGCCACTTGGCAGGCGGGTCCCAGCTTTCTCTGTTGGTGGAAAACAGAAAAGCAAGACTGATTTAAGATACATGAATAGGTACTTCTGCTTTAAGATGCTAAACTTTGTTTTGGGTCATACACAAAGTGATTGTTTTTTCATTTTGCTATCACATGCTTAGTTATTGGACTGGTTCTGTGCAAAGCTGTAACACAAAACAGTTATACTTGGTCAAGTGTGCAATGGATGCTCCCCATGGCGGAGATATGACAAATGCTAACCCAGGTAAGCACATCGTTTTGTTGACGAGTTAGCAGACTACTATTTACTATGAAGATTTTTCTGTTTGTTTGTTTTTTTCTTTGTTTGTTTTTGTGTGTGAGTGTGTGTGTGTTGGGATAAAGACCAGGGGAGGTATTCAGAAAAGGATTTTCAAATTAATAGTTTATTCTGTACAGTTCTCTGTATATAGTATATAAGTATATAGCAAAGTGGGAACTCTTCTGTATATGACATGACTTTCTTGTAGATTATAGTTTATCTGTCTGAGGAATAAAGGATACATGAAGGTACTGATATTTTTCAATTTTTTAATGAGGCAAGATGGAATGTTGATGACTATTGTTCATCTATATTTGGTTTGATTTGAAGCAATTATTTGACTTTTGAGATTCCTTGTATGTATATTACTATCATGATATTTTTTATTAGGAACTTTCACCCTAGAAAGTGTCATTTGCATCAAGAATATTTGAGCTGCTTCTGTTGGGAGTAATATACTATTCACTAAGTGGGGCAATGGAATCTTCAGTGACCCACAAAAGTGTGCACTTAATATCTACCAATTGTATAATATGCATTGACGCACCTTCAGGGGTGCTCCAATTGGTTCATGGAGTCTTCTTAAATCCTCCAAGTATGGAGGTCATGTTCAAGTCCCCATGACTCCACAAGATCTCTAAATGCTAGGAGGTGTGGGTTGTACTATGTTAACAATCATTTAATCCGAGCTCTTCACATGACTTTGACTCTTTGGTTTGCCAAGTCATTTACCAGAACATGTGGTTTGTGGGTTGTACTACATTGACAATTATTTAGTCCGAGCTCATCACTTGACTGTGACTCTTTGCCTTGCCAAGTGATTTATCAGAACATGTGATCTGCAGCTATTACATACACTCAAGGGTTTATCCATTGTGCACCTACAGATAGGCTGCAGGTTACCCTGTTGTAAATAAAACTGCATTGACACTTGGCATATTATGCTACTTTCATTTTTGAAAAATCTAGAATTTGGAAATCTTGACTGCTTATGCATAAGTTGTTGGTATCCAAATAATAATAATGGCAAGGCCATCCTCTTTTCTGTTGAATTTCTGATCAGCCTGAGTTTGTGTCCCTTGTTTGTTGAGAAGCTTAACTTGAAAAAATTGTCAAAAACTAGCTTCATTAATCTTTGAATCTTTCTTATACATGTTTCTCCAAGTTCAGTTGTTTTTCCTAGAATCCATGTGAGGGACCCCTATAAGCGGCTTGGACTAAGCAAGGAAGCTTCTGAAGATGAAATTCAAGCAGCACGGAACTTCTTTGTTCAACAATATAGTGGGCATAAGCCAAGTGTGGATGCAATTGAGGCAGCCCATGATAAAATAATCATGCAGAAGTTTTATGAGAGGAGGAACCCAAAAATTGACATCAAGAAAAAAGTTAGTGAAGTGCAGCAATCTCGTTTTGTCCAGTTTATTGTGAGCAGGTTCCAAACGCCCTCCTCAATTGTCATTTTAAAAACGTCAATCGCATTTCTGGTACTTGGAGCTCTTACCCTTCTGTTTCCAACAGAAGAGGGTCCTACCCTTCAGGTGGCCATTTCGTTGTTGGCTACCATCTATTTTATGCATGATCGACTAAAAAGCAGACTCCGAGCTTTCCTTTACAGGTATGTAGCAACTCAATCTTGCCAGATGTTTTCTTTGCCCAGGAACTGTTTTCTTTTTGTCATTAGGTTATGCTTTCATGGCTAATTGTAGTATTCTGATTTTGTCTTCCAGATTGGTTCAGGCTCTATTAAAAGCATTCTTCAATCTTCTTTGCCTTTATGTATACTGGAACTAAAGTTTTTAGCTTGTATGATGCAGTGTTGCAGCTTTTATTTTCTCGTGGCTGTTCGCGACCTTTTTGATGGTATCAATAATTCCACCATTTTCATTTGTTAAAGGGCCAAGAAGTTTTGAAGTGACCACTTCATTGATAACATACCTACTACTTTGGGTTTCATCTGCCTACCTCAAGTAGTTACAGCTTTCTCTTAGTTAAGAAAAGAGATTTTTTTAGTTGATACTGGCTAGAGGTTCCCCAATCTTGCATTTGCATTGAGCTTCGTATGCTAGAATATAGAGTCTGCTGCTTTAAAAGATTTTGGAAATGAGCTATGTTGTTTTGGGAAGATGATCTGCAAAAGTGGTTGTTATAGCTGCTTGCGGAAGAAATGTAAAACTAGTCGCTTCAGAATAACTAATACATTTATTTTTTCATGCACTTCGCCTCCTTTTAATCTTTATTGTATAACACCAACTACTTTTGAAGGCTTCATTTGTTTGTGTTTAGTGGTTGATGCAATGAAATGATTCGATGAGTGGGAAAAGTCGATGTCATAAAAAGCATTTTTTGGTGCTGGTAGAATCAAGGGAGATCAAGATAAAAAAGAAAAGATGATAAGATAAAATAGAATCAAGGCAAGAATGATAAAAGTCTTGATTGCAATCAAGATTTAAGGTAATAATGAAGATTATATCTGCTAATTATAATGCATAAACAAAGTATTTTAAAATTTAATTATGATTGTCTTTTATTTTTAGTCGAGGATTGAAATTCCTATTATTATGTACTACTTAAAATAGTAATTTATCTTCGTTATTTAAATAGCTTGATGTACTGAAAGAAGGCAAGCAAGAAAGTTTATTAGGTTGATATAGGCAACTCTTTTTTCCTTTGAACTCCAAAGTAGCTAATCCCCTAGATGGTGAGTTCTACCCACTCTTTTTTATTACGAGTTCTCGTAGAAATTTCAAGCAAAATTGTTCCCTATCTTGATCTTAATCTAAGGCTTACAACATCTTGATATTAGAACTTGGAGTCATGGGGGCATACAACATCTTCATATTAGACTTGGAGTCGTGGCAGATTTAAGCAGCTAGATGAACTAAATAATGGAGATGGTGAAACAAATGTCGGAGAAACATAAGGTCTGCGTACCAGGCAACACTTCTCCGCTGATTACCAAAGTTGGCAATGTGTCTCAAACTCAAGAAGGCTTATCATGTCAGAGACTAGAGCATAAAATTAGCAGTAGGACACTACTAAGACATGCATAACCAAAATCTGCATTAAGGGATGCTCAAATAATAACTTTGTTTTCTGATATGCAAAATTGATTTCTAGAAAGAAGACCCATTGGAATAGTTAAACAGATATGATAAGTTATTTTATAACCAGCAAATAACTAAGGAATATAAGGTTCGACTTACTTCATTTGATATGACTGGAAATGTTATGAGCCCGGGAAAAGGACCTCGTCACAAGAAAATTAATAGTGAAGTCCACCTCTTTTACTTTGCTAGTGTTTCTTCCTTTCTTTGAAGAACCTATCTTGGTAGAGAAAAGGGATAAATCCTACCTAAATTAGGACTCCTAATCAGGTAGTAATATTAACAAACCAAAAACAGAATAATATGTAAAAATAGTTATTTTTTAAGCGAGCAATTTAGTAAAGACTTCCTAATTAAGAATCTTCAAATGCCACTTTTGCTTTGTTGCTCCTGCAATGGTCCTTCTTCCAATAAAAGCATCCATATTATTACTCCCCTCCTCGACATTGAGCTTGCCCTCAAACTCAAACTTAGGATATGCTGCCTTGTAATCATCTTGACTTTCCCTAGTAGCATTACTTAGAGAAAATCCCTCCCACTGAACTAACAACTCCCGTACGACATAAGTGAGCATAGTTGACAAAAATTGATGTAGTATGGGATAAGGTTTGCCCTTTTTTGGTGGTGGCAATATGGGAATGAAGTCAAGGAGTGCACCTTTAACTTTTTCAAAACTGATACATGGAACACATTATGGATACGACTATCAAGAGGTAACTCCAAGCAGTAAGCCACAATGTCCACTTTAGTTATTACTTTCAAAGGGACCATATAACTTGGGCATTAGCTTATGAAACTTCCTTTTGGCCATTGAGTGTTGTCAATAAGTTTGTAGTTACACCCACATCCATTCACCTGGTTTAAATGCAAACTCCCAGTGCTTGGATTCACGAAACTGCTTATTTAGGCCTATGTTTAGAGTAGTTGCTCCCGAATTTCCTATAACGCCTTATCTCATGTCTATAAAACTCGGTCCGCATCATTGTGGAACCAACTTCATAGGATAGTAATCCCTACCATAGACTAATCTGAAAGGTGTTGTTTTCAATAAACTATGAAAGGATGTATTGTAACAATAATTTGCCCAAAGAAGCCATTGAAACCATTGCTTAGGTCTATCTCCCACAAAACATCTCAAATACATTTTAATAGTACGATTAACCATTTCCATTTGACCATCTGTTTAAGGATAGTAAGCAAAAGACAAAACTAATTAGTCCCACAATGCTAAAATAATTCCTTCCAAAACAAACTAGTAAAAATAGTATCTCTATCCCAAATAATAGACTCAGGCAACCCATGCAAACGAAAAACTTCAATAAAGTAAGTATGTGTCATCTAGTAGCAGAGTATGGATGTGACATTGCCATAAAGTGTGCAAATTTTGAAAAGTGATCCACCACTACTAAAATAACTTATTTACCACCCACCTTTAGTAGTCCTTCAATGAAATTCATGGAATATATGCCCAAACAGTGTTTAGAATAGGCAATGGTTGGAGGAGGTCTGTGGGTGCAAGTTTTCCCATTTATTTTGTTGACAAACCAAACAATTTTGCACAAACTCCCTAATGTCCTCTTTCATACTCCTTCAATGAAAATACCCTACACTCTTTACAATGTTTTTTGTACTCTTTCATGACCCATATTGTGGTAGCTTTCTAAGATGAGTTGACTGAGTGGGGAAACATGTTAAATATGCACCTTACCTTTGTACAAAATCAAAACTTTCTCCATTGTCCATTTAGTTATTGTTTCTCCAGTTAAAATCCTATTCAGTAGTTACTGTAACTCTGCCGAATTAGTCACCTTTTGGCAGACAGTATCAAATGGCTCCACCCTTGATTGTGATAATGCACAAAGTTGGCCACCTTTTCATCTTGATGGGACAATGCATCAACAACTGATTTAGAATCCCCACTTTATATTTGACCTTGAAATTGAAGCATAATAGCTTACTTATCCAATAATGTTGAAGGCAAGTAGTTAACCTTTGCTTAATGAGGTAGTTGAGGCTATAATAATCTATGTAAATGGAAAAGGCACGACTCTAAAGATATGGTCCCCAATGTGCACTGGTCTTAGTAAGGTCAATCAACTCTCTTTCATAAGTTGCAATTTTCATGTTATGATTTGCAAATTTCCAACTAAAGAAGGCAATTGGGTATACTTCTTGTTGTAATACTGCTCTTATCTGGCTACCTAAGACATGACATTCTATCACAAATTCCTCCACAAAATTCGGCAAATATAACACAAGTGCTGCTGACAAGACTCGTTTCAACTACTGAAAGGTTGCTTTTGCTTTTGTGGTTCATTTAAATGAATTCTTTTTCAATAAACTCGTGATAGGTGACACCACTTACCTGTAATCCTGAATAAATTTTTGGTAATACCTCACAAGGCCTAAGAAACCTCCCAATGAGCGAATAGACTGGTGATAAAGCCAATCCACCACTACTTGAATCTTACTCACATCTGCAGATACTCCTTCACCATGAATTATATGCCCCAAATAGGCTATTTACGTTTTCCCATAGGCACACTTAGATCTCTACAAGAAAAGTTGATGAGAGCGTAACAAATAAAAAACTCCCTTCAATTGATATAGGTGTTCCTCCTAAGTCTTGCTATAAATTAATATCATCAAAGAAAACTAAAACACATTTTCTAAGATGGTATCAAAATACCTCATTCACGAGTTTTTGAAAAATCAAAGGAGCATTTGTAAGATTAATGGTATGATCAAAAACTTAAAGTGGCCACGAAGTGTTCGAAAAGTCGTTTTTTGCATGTCCTTTCTACCCATTCTCACCTGGTAATATCCTGACTTTAAACCCAATTTTGTGAATAACTTAGCTTTATGGACTCATCCAACAACTCTACCATTGGAATTGGGAACTTATCCTTCATCGTCATTTTATTCAATTCACGGTAGACAACATAAAATCTTCATGTTCCCTATTTTTCTGAACTAACAAAATAGGGAAGGAAAATGGATACTTAGTGAGGCAAATGATACCTTTTCTTAAACATCTCTTCCCATTGTTTTTCAATTTCATCCTTCTATAAAGTTGGGTATTGATATGGTCTCACTACCATTAGTCCACTCCCGAGACGTAATGTAACATGATGGTCACATGCTAAAATAGGGGGAAGTCCAGTGGGCTCTTGAAACACATGTGGATAATCATCTAGTAACTTTTCATCTCTCCTTTAGTGGGACTTACTCCTTTGATAACTTTTAGGCTTAGTACTGATTGTTGATTCTATCTATGCCATTGAAACATGTTACCTCCCATTGTGAAGCTCATGGTGAGTGAGGTAAAATCCTATACAATGGGACCAAGTGTTTATAACCATTTACTGCCTCGAACCACATCAAATTCAGCCAAAGGAATGACATATAAATTAGCCAAAAAACTATTTTTAACATAAAAATTCATTATTTCACAAATCCCATGACTCAGAATCATTTTACCGTTTACTACTACCATTTTTAGTCCTGGTTGATTTTGGAATTTTAATCCAAGGTGTCTCACAATCGCTTCTCCAATGAAATTATTTGTACTTCCCGAGTCTATGAGTACCAATATGAGTTGCCCTGCTATTTTAACCTATATGTGTATAGTTTAAGAGCTTTTTAAGCCAGTGATGACAAATAAGGAAATTTTGGATCATTAAGCTCCTCCTCCTTAGTCTCCTCTTCTGTTTCTACCACCTTAATCCAACAAAGTTTCTTCCAATTATGCCTTGCAGAATAAAGTTCATCATAATTATAGCATAATCTTTTCTCGTGTCTTTCTGCCATCTTAGCCTAAGTTAGTCTTCTAATCATCAGAGTAAACACACTTCCTACATTAAATGTTCCTGCTTTGTTGTTGTTGCTCCCCTTATTGGCTAAATTTCTTGCTATAGTAGATGAGTTGTAAGTTGGCTAGTAAAAACTCCAAGTTAAAGAAGGTTTCTTATCCCAATCACCTTGTAATAGCCGCCTCCTTCTTTCAAATGCCTGAGTTGCATTCAAAACGGCCCCTAAATTAATTGGATACTGCATCTCCATATCAATCCTCAATTCTTTAATCAATCTTACCATAAATAAGTTTATTTCCAAGTCCCTTCCAAGCCCTTTGATGCAAGCCATAAAAAATTGAAATTGGTGTTGATACTCCTCTATTGTGCTTGTCCGTTTCAAGTTTGCCAATTCACCTATAAAGTTACTAATTAAATGTGGGTTGAATTGCATGTTACAATTTTCCTTAAATGTCCACCAACTCATCTCTGGCTCTTATAGGAGAAAAGGGAAGATTATCGCAAAGTTATTCCAAAACTACTATTATTATTAATTAAATTAATTAAGATGAATACTGCTTGCTTCATATTATATAATACCTATTATATATAGGTAAAAGAAAGATAATGTAGGAAATCTCAAAAGGAAAACGCATGCCTACCTAAATTAGGGCTCCTAATTAGGTAATAAGACTAACAAGCCCAAAATAGAATAATATGTAAAGTTATTTCCTAAGTAAGCAACTTAATAAAAGACTTTCCAATTAAGAATCTTTAGTTGCCACTTTTGTTTTGTTGCTCTTAAGTTGGTAACTTCTTCCAATAAAAGCATCCACGTCAGGAAACACCTAACTTAATTTTTTAATTCATCTAAAAAGAAACATGATTTATCATAGGAGCATTTCAAGGAATTATGTTCTTCTTGGACCACTGATGTGAAACAAGTCTTTGGGATTGTAACATCTCACTCCCATCTGACACATGGATGCGCACCTTTCGGTCACATGTGCACATGCTTGACAAAAATGACTTGTTATCTATTCACTTTTAATTTATAACATGGCATCATAATTAAAATCGCAATTCACACATTTGCTATCATCCAAAATTTCCTCATTTTATATCATACCATCATATACATTGTTGCTTCAAGTTCAACATCATTCGTAATTATATAAGCATAAACAACTCAGTCTACACACTATGCTACAAACATGAGGAACACACAAAAGTTATTAACAAACTATGTCTTCAATTCTCAGCTGACTGACCTTTGAGCTATATCTGATTGTCAAAGATGCACAAAATACGCTTCTATGGAGTCTTAGAAGTTAGGTCTTCTTACTTTTGAACCTGAAATTGTCAACTTGCAATTTTGGTGAGTTTTGCGAACTCAATAGAGTAACTATCCTCAGTGGTTCACTCATTTTATAACACACAATCAATCATAAACATATTGTCACACAGTTCATATCAACTTGATTTTCATCAAGATCTATCACCATCAAATTATATTTCAGTCAAACAATTGAATCAAACTATTACTTCATAAAACCTGAATACAAACATAATCATTGGTTTAATACCGTGTATTTAATCATCTAACATTCTTACAGCTTTGCAAATCATTCAAAGAGTTCAAATTATACGTGCATGCTATATATATGAGACTCACATTCGTTTTTTATATTGTTGTGATTGTGTGCTTTTTTAGTATCCCATGTTATTGGGTTCATTGATCACAGTAAGCCTTAGGCTCTAATCACATATGTGCTTGAGCTTTAAGCTCTTTTCAGTCGCAGTCGCAGTCAGTAGCATCACCAGTCACAACTGCCTTTATATTACATGTATTAAAATGTAATGCATGCCAAAATTCATTCAATACAATCAATCACTTTCATTCAAATTATCTCAGTCATTACAGTCAGTCATAATATTCAGTCACATTTAGTTGAGAATCATTTACAAGTAGCACTTCCAATGATATTCTCATACATCAAAACTCCTCGGACTATTCATATCCATAATCCAGAATACAATCAGCACATATCAAATCCAATTAGTCATTCTCATTTACATACAAGTAGCACTACCAATGATGTTTACATACATTGAATGTCTCAGATAAGTATTGTCCAGAATTCAGTACACATTCATTGCAATTCATCATATATCAATTTCAATTCAGTAATATCAGATCAAATTAAAGTGAGAACATCTTAGGTTACTCACTATTGCTCCTTTAAGCCTATCTCCTTGACATTCTGGCGATCTGAAAGTGGTCACGCTATTTGCTCTCCTATATACATTAAAACAATTTCACATTACTGTACTGCTTATGTAACTAGTTAAACACATATATATATCGAAAGATATCATGTATCATGCATATGCAATGACAAGCTCTCGGGTATATTTCTGTAACAAATTGATGTACATATCAAGTGTAACCAATTGTGTCAAAATTCACACACTAAATCACTATTTCAGCTTTTGCTGAAAGCATCTCATTCCGGTCAACTTTGCATAAGCAATAAGATCAAGAAAATGATGTATTTCTGTAACACTTTCTTCTAGACAATTGCTCCTCTATGTCTTAAGTTTCTAATGAGACCAATACCATACAATTCAGTTTGCTATTCTATGAGTTATGCTCAAAAACTATAGACTGTGTACATTTGGAATTTTGTCTAGAGCATGAACATGCAGTCAAGTTTTACAACTCATATCTCTCAATTATAGTATCCAAAATTTACAAAATTTATACCAATTTAAATGTAAGAGAATAATCTACAACTTTGGTGAAGACACATTAATCTAATTTTACCTACATCAATACAGTATATTCAATAACTACAAGACATGATTTCTGTCCCTGGTAGTACTACAGCTTAAGCTAAGACTCAATTTCATGCCAAAATTTGAAATTCTTAGAGACAAAATCAAAACTACACTTCTTCAAGAAAGTTGTAACCATAAGTTTCTAAGTTAATCAGAATCAAGAATCAACTCATTTGGAAAGCTACAGATCAAGATATAATTAAAATACCGAAGCATGTTAAATGAAAATATTCCAGTTCATAATATTCCAGCAAACTCCTTCACTTTCATCCAATCAATCTTTTTCAAATCAATTCAGATGGATTTAAATTTTCATTAAGAGGGTAAAAAATGTCTTAAGTGTTTAATGACATCAATTTCATGCATTTTGGTTTAGTATCGTGCAAGTTATAATAAAAATACCACATACTATTCTCATACCTCGATAGAACTCCATTCTCAACTTCAAGTCAATTTTCAAAACCCTTAAGCAGATACTTCATATTCGATTCCTTTGCAAAAAATGTAGCCAAATGTCTCCAGTTTAGTCTAGATCAAAATTCATCTAATTTAGACGTTCACAGAACAAGTTATGGCCAAAATACATATGCATGTTCAATAAAAACACTACAGCCAACAGATTCCATCACACTTTAATCATCAATCCCACATGCAATATATTCCAATTCAGGTATCATTCTTTTACCATTAACCATTCTATAAAGATCACATATTTACTTACTTGTTAGGCTCTCATTTCAACTTAAAAGTCACTCTAAACCAATACTCCAAAAATGCATAATCATCATACATCCAGGGTAGAACTTGAATGGATTTCAGCTAGGACAATAAGGCAACTATATTATCATTCTCTACTTAACATTGTGAGGGTGAAACATAGATTATTAGAGCAACAATGGGAGATGTACAGAAACAAACACAGGGAGATGAAAAAGAAGAGTGTTTCAGTGGTGTGTGAGAGGAAGGAAGAACAAAAATGAGCTTGATTAAAGTTGCTCCCGCTGAAGTTTACACCTAAGGTGTTAGGTGTCAACTAATGAAATGGCCACATGTCTTCTTTTGTTTTTGCATGTGTTACATTTTTCATTTGTTTGGTTAAGCCATGTGTCACTTCCTGATTGCTCCACTTGTCACATAGTCATTTGTTCAATTGTCATACATTTACTAGTCCATTTGTTACATTTCTATTTATCACTTTTTTTCCCCAAAATACTCTCAATTTTCAAAATACCCGAAATATTACCACAATTACTAAATCAATTTTAAAACACTCCAATGTACTTTTCAAGGCAATAAAATCCACAATTCCTATTTATGTTATATTTCTATATTTTTCCTAGTCCAAAATACCCCAAAATTTTTATTTTTGAAAATTCTCTAAAATTCACCAAAAATTTTGAAATAATACTAATAGTCTCTAAGTTAAATTTTAATGCAAATAAGTCACAATTCATATCTTAATCAATCAATCATACCCTGAAAAAGTCAATGAATATGTACAATTATGTTAATGTATCAAAAATAAATATTCACATGTGTGTGATTATACTATGATACATGAGTATGAAATGCATTTCTAATTTCTCACTGTACTCTCAATTCACTATTTTTGGCTCTATCTCTGAACATGAGATGTCACAGGGATAATTCATCATCCTTTGAAAAATTAGATTTGTGGAAGAATATGTGATAAAATCTTAGAGTCTACTTGCACTGGCCGCCATGTTGCATGTTGATCAATAAGTGGATATTTTCATTAAAAGGATGTCTGAATTCATCTGTCTTGATGTGAAAATCGATCTTCCTATATAATTGATGTCACCCATGAGCCTTGCTAGAGCGTTATAACTTAATGAAGGAAAAATTCACGATTATGACTGGACAACATCAAAATAGATTTAGAATATTGAAGGAAGTCAGAGAGGAATAAGGGAGAAAAATAATATCAAGTTACAAGGTAGATGCACCAACTAACCTCCATTAAATATTGAATCAGCTTGAAATGTTAAAAAGAAGGTCCAAGGCATTATGTAATGAAAACAACCTTTTTGTTGAAAATAGTATATATTAAAAAAAGTAAAAAAAATGAGGATAAAATTGTCATTACCTTAAAGCCTGATGTCTCTCTCTATACAATTACATGGGTTCGAAACACTCAAACTAGGCAAATAAGTCATACATTCAAGGTGACAAGTTTTGGTTTTGATAGTTCTAAAAGCACTCACAATTTTGTAAATGGAGAAGCACATAAGCTTGATCTACCTTATCAAAAATATTTAGGTCTTTAAATCTCAATAGCAAATCGTGAAAACATTCCCACTTTTGGCATATGTGAATGGTTATGCTTATAGGTATCGTCTAACTCTTTTTGTATTAGTTTGTATATGATACCATTAGATGGTTTTGATGCAGTGTTAGGTATTAATTGGTTACGTGAGTTGGGTAAAATTGTGTACAAATATTCTTCCTTAATAATATTTATTTGGCTTAATAAGGAGAAGGTAACATAGAGAGCAACGAATATGAATTTTATTCCTAAGGTGCTTTTAATTTAAAATTCAATAGGTTCTTATACGACACTAGAGAATTTACTAGTGGAGTATTAAAATTTATTTCAGCACCTAGAAGGATTACCACCACAATACCAACATATTTCATTGTTGCTAAAAATGGGTCCAGTAATGGTAATGCCTTACCGTTATTCATTCTTATAGAAAGAGAAAATAGATAAGCAACGTGGCAATATGCTTAATAAGGAAATTATTCCTCTTCATCAATCCCCTTTTGCCTCACCATTTCTACTGGTAAGGAAAATCTATGAATCATGGTATTTTTATATAGATTACAAGGAAATTAATGCAAAAATAGTGAAGGCCAAGTTCTCAATTCTTATGATGGATAATTTATTAGATAAACTTCCAAGTACTTCATCAAACTCTACCTTTTCCATTAGGTGCTATCAAATAATCCCTCAGACATTAAAAATGCTATTTTTTGCATCCATCATGACCACCTTAAATTTCTAGTGATATCTTTTGATGTAAATGATGCCCTTTTCTCCTTCTAACTTCTCATAAAATGATGTATTCTAAGCATACCTTTATAATTTTTTTCTTATATTTTTTATGAGATTATTATTCATAGTAAGATGTGACTAGAACACCTTTATCATATTTAAATTATTTTTTATCTCTTTTGCTCTCATTAATTATTTTTGAATAAGTTTAGATACTCATTTGGTAAAACGAAGGGAAAATATGTGAGACATATTATTATTGGTGTAAGCGTGCTAACGAATCCAACCAATATATAAACAGTGATGAAATGACCTATATCTCAAATAGAAAAAGTCTTAAGTGGATTCCTTGACTTGGTTGGATACTATAGGTACTTTCATTAAAAATTGTGGCAAGATCATTACATCTCTCACCAACCTTCTCAATAAACATAGTTCTAGTTGGAACTTAAAAGAAGACATTACTTTTCAAAATCTGAATATCGCACTTGTAGAGGCATGCGTCTTATGACTACTCAATTTTCTTTGGAGTTAGTGGAGTAATATGATGCCTCTAGTTGTAGTACAGGGACTATCTTGCAATATAAAGGTCACTCCATCACCTTTTTCAACAAAAATTGGCTGATATCTACTTTAAAATTCTTGTTTACGAATGGGAATTGATTGATTTGTGCAAAAAGATGAAACATTGGCGATCCTACCTAGGAGTTTCCTTTAAAAAATTGAACACTACAACATAAAATTCTTGTTAGAACAAAAACTAACCACTTTTCCATAATAGTATTAGACCAGTAACTTGTTAGGCTTTAATTTTCATGTCAAGCACAAGTCAGGCAAATCCAATAAGGTTACAAATACACTATCTAGAAGGGAAGAGGAGCTGAAGTGCTAATGGCAATGTCTTACCCTCAAATTTTACTCTTTTATCAAATTCAAGAAAAGGTGCAGAAGTTTGTAGAATTTCAACTATTTTCAAGTAAATAATGGTCGAAGTTGTTTCCAACTTAGTAGACCCAAGCTCAGTCTTTCCTCCGCCTATTATCCACAGTCAGATGAGCAAATTGAAATAGTAAACTGCACTATTGACATATACTTAAGTTGTATTGTAGGGGATAACCTAAAAGACTGGTGACATGCATTATTCATAGGTTGAATACTTATAATATTGTTATTGTACTGTCTTTCACACTTCTTCATTTTGGGTGGTTCATAAGAGAGACCCTTTACGTCTTGTCTCTTACATTATGGGTACAAGGAAGTTAATAGTAATGAATGTCTTACAACAACATGGAAAAATTTTGATTAAGGTTTACAATCAACTTCATTAAGCCTGACCTCAGATAAAGAGGTAATATGATGGAGGCTCATAGAGAGATATCTTTGAACCTTGGTGCATGAGTTTTGTTGAGGTTACATAAACTAAATAAATATCATAAATCTTTACATCTTGTTGAAGAATGTAATTTGATGTATGAAATTTAGAATGAAAATATGTGTGTCGTAGAAAATGATAATTTTATAAATGTCTGTTACCACAAATGACTGTGTTTTTGAGAAAATTTTTTGTTTAACACAGGATAAATATCTTAAAAATAAAGAAAACTTGTAAATTGTAGTTCACTTATAACACTTTATTCTAACACAGGAAAAGTTTATGGACAGGAAGCTAACAATATCTAACACAAGAAAAGTTTATGGACAGGAAGCTAACAATATGTCAGCTCTTTTTGCGCACCCACATTACGAAACATGATGGTGTGACCTTCATCAACTCCCAACGAAGACAACTTAATGTATGTAAAATTTATACTTTAATATTAATTTGATAAATAATATTAGTTAAAAATTATCACTAATCAACACAAACAATTATAATGATAGGATCAAATACAAGAAAGTATTGAATGACAGTCTTAGAACTCTAAAATTGTTGATGAGAATCAGACATATCTTGATGTAGTTGGTGGTAAGGATCGTCATAGAAGATTTTCAATGTAGTTTCTTTTGCAAACAAGTTATTCGCAATCCTCTACGTCTAGTATAACTGAATCTAGTAGGTGGCCCGCATTTAATGAGAGAGTCATTCAGCTTGGGAGCATAGTGGAGATGCTGACAAATCAGTTGCGGCAATCGATGAAGTATATAACCCAATTTGGTAATGAGGTGGATGAGTTGAAGGAGAGGGGCAACACGTCATTGCAACAGTCAGATCATCCATCCTCACCAACTGCATAATTTAGATTTATAATATTTCGATACTTAAATGGATTATATTTGATGTTTTGCTACTCATTTTTTATATGAATTCATAATTTATAGTTATTTTTAATATACTCATTATTGTACATTATAATTTTTATATTATATTACCAATTAAGATAATTTTACATTATATTATCAATCAAGATTATATTATTTAGAGAAATTAAATACAAAAAAAAATTAATAGATTATCAATAGAAAATTTGGGTGGGAAGTGAAAAATGGTATCTATAATTACTATAGGTAAATTTGATGGAATTATAATATTCTATAGGTAAATTACTAACGGAGTGTTATATTCCATAGGTAAATTTAACGACGAATATTGTTTATCTATAATTATCCATCGCTAAAATTACCTATGGATTTGGTAATTCCGTCAAGAAATTTAGTAACGAAAATTGTAATTCTGTCGAAAAATTTAGTGATGAAAATTTTAATTCCGTCTGTAATTTTAGCTACAAAAATTATTATTCTATTGATAAACTTACCTATAAAAATTATGATATTGTTGGGAAATTTAACGACGAAATTATAATTCCGTCGAGAAATTTTATCTATGACCATTTCTGTCAATAATTTCCGTCGCTAAACTTATTGCCTACTAAAAATCAATATTTTTCGTCAATAATTTTTGTCTCTAAAACCAAATTTTCTTGTAGTCTCCCTAATTGAGTATGTAAAGACCTATCCCTAAAAAGAACATTAGTGACTTATGCACACTTTTTAACAGTCCATTTTTTTTCTTGAGAAGTATGACTGATGACCCACACATTATATCCAAATGGAACATTTACAACAAAATTACTAATACACCCTCTACCTTGTACATTTGGTTTTAAGATGGCATGAACAAGCAGAAGTTACGATTGGTTCATGTCATTTACGAATTTCGAACTACCACACATGGGAATGTTTACCGAGAAGCAGAGTTATTTCGTCGAGTAAACAAGTTCACAATCCACTAATCACATTTTCTGTGCAGAGTACCCAATGTCACCAATATTCATATACAGAGACGAAGCTGTGAAACATTAGTAAAGTGTTTACTGTGAATAACAAAGGTGGTTTGTTATACGTTCCTATCCAGACCAGTTGCAAGGGTACAAGCAATGGCCACCTAAGCATCCATAGGAAAGGCAATACATAGAACCAGTGTTGGTTAATGTTATTTGTTTATTGATAAGAAATACCATCACATGTCGTTCCAACCACGAGCCTGGCACTCGGATATCCAGAGGTCTATATGTTGTATCATCTGCTGCCTTACTTTCTTCACTGCTTCAGGGGAAGTGCAGTTCTGGGCATTGCCTGAGACAAAAAACCAAGATGTTTTAAAGAAAGTTTCAAATTCTGAACAGAATTAGAATCAAGCAGCTTGGCAAACTGCATCACCACCAACTTAGTGAAGTCATGTGACGATAAAAAGATTCTAACAGCCACAACAGTCTCAAGTAATTCAAAGTTTTGACATTGAAGGAAACCGATCCCCAAATACCAAACCTTTATGCTTGTTAAATATGAAAAAAGACAGTGTATACCTTCAAGGTTTAAAGGAGACTGAGGACATCCTCGCAGATCAGTTCCATGACCACAATTATGACAGGAGATTAGGTAGGAAGGCACTGGAAAGTGTTAAAGACGGTCAGTTGAACAGAGAAAGTCGGGATTGGAAAAGTTGAAATGTCATTGTTCTTTTGTCGTGTATTTCTTTTATCTTGGTTTATTAAGGAATTGAAACTTACTATCGGGGGTTGAAATCTGTTTTGACGCATGACGCCAGGGATCTTGAGAGCCATTTGTGAATACAATTTTTGAACCTGCAAGGTACCAGGGCTGTTAACAAGCATGTGATTGTGATTTCTTAAAGATAAATACCAAGGGTGCCATACATAACTGCAGTCATTGAAATCATATATGCTTAACAAATCAAAATGACCAAGTGATTTGCTCATGTTTCACACAGAAATCCTATGTCAGTTAATTATTCCTTTCTTCTGATGCATTACGTTTATATTCAGCATAATGAAAGGAGTTTCTCGAAACCTTTCTTGGAAATTCCACCTCCATGACATGACATAAGCTGTTCCAAAAGTGGCAATGGCCAATTTACATGCTTGTGCAACATATGCACGCATGCATGCACGCACAGGAATTGCAGTAAAACTAAACAGAACAAGTTAGCATGGTAAAATGGAATTTTTGAACATAATTGGTTTGTATATATTCAGTAAAGAAGAAAATTGTGCAGACCAGCAATTTTTGTGCCCCCATAGTATATATTTGTTGCTTCAACTTCAGGATATATGTCCCCTCCAAAAACGTTCTTACAGAGGTCCAAATGGTATCTGCAAAACACGAGCAACAACTTTCAACTGGGCAAAGCAGAAAAGAACAACAGAATACAGAGACGAAGGACAACTTCAACATAGAAGCATACAGAACTTGTTGAAGGGTGCTACATAACAGAACAAAAGGCATGCCTTGCATCGACTTTTGAAGAGCGAATACTATCGTTGGATGGTGCAACTTGGAAATATGCAACTTCAGTACAAACTTGGAACCACCATAATCGGGCAGAAGAATCTTCAGTGAGAGCAGTTTCCTTCAAATGTTTTTGGTTATATGTTTGAACGCTGACACCAAAACTTCCAAGATAATGCTCCTTAACATATTTGGCATATGCATCCTGAATTTATAATTGTGTTCATTTAAACAAATTAAACAAGCAAAGGGATGGGATATCATAAATTAAAAAAGCAAAAAGTCTCATCATCATGCTCCATAGATAATTTATCCATGAAAACATTTCTGAAAGTTAATTTTTCCAGAGATTTAAAAGCCAATATTCTTATTTCTGGCAACAAAATCATGAAGTAATGTGAAGATAGAAATTAGGCAAGTATCAGGGTAAATTTAGAGCATATATAAAGAATCATTACAAGCAGTATAACTAAACTTCATAGATAATCACCCAACACACTGCAATGGCAACAAACTGAAGAATCAGATATCATGTATTATCGCTTAGACAAGGATAGGACATGTAAAATACCCAAATCTGGCAGGAATTTCAGCACAATGCATGACAATTGGAGCATGTCAGTCACATAATAGTACTACAGTCTTTGCTACCCAGATTTCCACCAACAGCCAACAACCAACAGCCAACAACCAACATCAAACATCCAACATCCGAAATCCAACATCCAACATCCAAGGAAACTAGAGACCACAAGGATAGATGACAGCTGGTAAAGTTTCTTTGAAGTAATCCAATAATGAAAGGAGGAACAGAAAGTCGAGCTTACCACCAAATCTTCTCCAGCTTTATTTGCTTTAACGAGAGGGGTGCACAGTAAATCGGGATTGCCATATTGAAACTGCAAAATTGCATAAAGTTCATTAAATCCAACCTTCTAGTTGACAGGTGACAGAAGGAAATCACACATACTGCTGTAACAGCTGCATCTGCTAGAAAGTAGAGAAAATCTCCATCGATGTCAAGCTGCAAACACAGGTAACAAGTCCAGATCCAAAACCAAGTTAAATAAAGATCATTGTGTTCCAGTTCAAAAAAAAAATTTACAGGATAGTAAAACTTAACCTCATCTGCACCAAATAACATCTTTACTGCTATCTTATTTGATTCAAGACGTTCTTCAACAAGACGAGTAGTTTCTTGTAGAGCAGCTTTACATTCAGGACCAGCTGACTCACCAACCTGCAAGTGGAAGTATGGAAACGATCTTACAAGAGGAAATAAAAACAAAAATTTTAAGGGACAGAAGCACAAATTGCAGACAATCAAACTCAAAGGAACAAGCATGAACAGGATCATGAACCGTATATTTATTCTAAGTTCTTTACCTGCCTATCAAATTCCGTGAAGTTGTAAACAGAAAGAACAACGGCAGAACTTGCAAGGCTTCCACATGTTAAATGTGGGAATTTAAGTCGGAACCATGCACTGAGGGCACCAGGGTATGAGACACCAAAGAAGAACCAAGGATTTTCAACATTTGTTCTGTTGAGCTTGTGGTTCAAAGCGTCCTATAAAAAGAACAATATCAGCCAAAATGAGGTATTAGGCAAGTGGTAGTTATTGCTATGTTTATTAATATAGTTGGAAAAACAGGATCATCGACTTTAGTAGACTATAACAAATAGAGGAAAAATCAAACTTTAAACTTGTTTGCCAAGCATGTATTTCTACTTTAAAGCTTAAACCATTTTCTTCAGATACAATTCTCAAAGTCCAAAATTTTTGCATCCAAGAGAACCAGGAAAAGGTAGGATCGAAACTCGAGCTTCAAATATACCTCAAAAAAATCAAGGTAAATATTATGTCGGGTCAAGTTAAACACATAAAATCCATCTAGAAATCAAAGAATTGTTCTTTGATATCACATAACTACTTGCCTGATAATATTGGCGGAAAACAGCCAAGTCAAAGAGCGCCTGCTTGGATGAAAGGTACCTCAAATTCTCGGTGACTAATGAATCAAAAGGTGAACTCTTTCCGTAGTAACGATGCTCAAGTGATACCACAGCTGCTCCAAACTTTTTCGCCAAAACCTGTACAACCCAACAGAATTTTATAAAAAAATCAAACTTTCCATCTCCTGAAAAGCATATCCAAAAAGCAATAGCAGGATACTATGATCCAGAAAAGAAAAGCGACAACAACCTTAAATCGAACTGAGAGTTCAGAAATGGCAAATGAATACATCAGCCATTCAGACCCAGATGAATACTTACGCTGATATAGTCATTGGCTATGCCGTTGCAAGAAGATTCGCCACAAATATGCAGAAAGATAGGTCCATCAGGAGCTCTGAAGTAGTCAAGATACTCGTAGTACCGTTGCCTGAACTGTCGATGATCCTGCAAACACCATACTTCAATTACCCAAACTTCCAAACTTAAACAGAATCGCTAGAAAATCCCGTTACGGAGGGAAAGTGAGTAAAAGAAGCTACATAGGGAGAGTAGTGATCGAGAGTTTGGTTGAACCAGAACTCGTCGGTGGTCAAGTACTTATTGCTTCCCGACAAGCGCTGAAGCAGCGTGCGAGGGGTCGCTACGCTATGAGACACCGTCAGAGCAGGGACAGAGACACCGTCAGGAGTATCCAATCGACAACTGATCCCATATTTCCCCAGAAAATGGTTTATCCACTGGCCGATGTTTTCTTGTTCGTTGGGGATGTCGTGCGAGTCGGTCTAAATGCTCTTTTCCTCTGGGCAATGACGAGTCAACTTGATTCTTGCTCGAAATCCCTCCATTTCAGTTAATTACTCAGAAACCATAAGATGAGAAATGCTGTTTGGACTTTGGACCTTGAAGCTAAAAAGTTTACAATATTAAAATGGTATTCATTTTATAAAATATTAAAAAATATTAATTTTAGATCATATTTAAATAATTTATTTTTATTATCATAATATATCAAATTTTAATTAAAATTAAAATTTTATTATATTTATTTAATATTTTGAGTTTATACCTTTATTTTCATGTTTAATTTGAAGGGTCTTTATTTTTTAAAAAAGAAAAGAGAGTTTTTATGATGATTTTAAAGGAGGAGATAAAGTTGTGGCTAAAACATTTTATTTGTTATTATTTTTATGACTTTTTTCTTGATACAATAAACTCAATTACTTAACAACGTTTACCATATATTAGCTTCAACTTATATTAATAAGTTAAATTCTTATATATTGTGTGGTCCTATTTATATTATAAATTAATAATTTTTAAGTTAGTGTCCATTTAATTTAATTATTTGAATCTTATTTCTATTGTTTATTAATTTAATATATTCTATTTGCTGAATTAAATTCATATTTAAATTAAGCAAAATGTAAAGTATAATATAATATAGTTTAATTTTTAAATATATATTTGTTGAATAGGGAATTAATTTATAAATTCTTAAAGTTGACAATTTTTTATTAATAAATTTTATGTGACTACAAAACTATTAATTTATAGAACTTTTTGTATGTCTATTGGTAAAAATCAAATAATCAATGGACATATAATATTAAAGTACTCATTAGTTAACTTGTTTTCCATTTTCTAGATTACTTTTTACATGCAAAATGAAGTGAATTTCCACTGCCCAAAGACCAATGACTATGACCTTCAATTGCCGCAACTTCAGCTATTTCTGTCACTTTTCTTGCAACACATGCCACTTTACCTGCCAACTTCGGCTTGAAAACAACAGGATGGACACAAGTTGACAGAAGAAAAAAAAAATCTTGACCTTAAAGATTAAGTTTTTGGATCCTAAACTTGATGAGACTCTGTAAGAAAAAGTGAAAATCCGCTTTCATGGATGATATTTCATATCCAAAATCAGATGCAGTATCTTAAAATACAAGACTTCTTCAAAATGTCCTACATTGACATTTTGGCCATTGCATATATTGTCTCAAGAACAGAAGTCTGCAGCTCACAGCGATGATTATATCTTTTGCTTTTAGGATAGAAAATTTTGGTCTTGTCCAAGGTTCTTGGAAACTAAGATACATTACATGAACATATTCCCCAAAATCTAACAAGAACATCCCATTTCACAAAACAAATTCAGGGTCAAGTCGATTTCTGGAAACACCACCTATTATTTAATGGAAGCATAAAGAACGCATTTCCTGTCAAGCATAGAAAGTCGAACCGCACTATTAGTTTGGTGATGGAAGATTAACAAAAAGATCATTGCTCCTGCAGACGAAGCAGAAACAGTTGTCAGAATAGTTCCAACGTTAATTGGTTCAGCTGAATCAGAACTAAAATGAAAGGAAACATACTGTGGGCAGCGGACAAGATTGCTAGCATCGTAGTTTTATCACAGATAATGCCAGTAGCTCCTAAGCCCCACTAGAAGCTGTCCTATGAAACTTCTGTGATTATTTCTGATGCTGGTTTTTAATTGACAATGATTTCCTAGTTGCAACTTTGACAAAAGTGTAACTGATGTATAGAAGTGAGAAGCCTCCACTTATTCAGGTAATTCTGATTCTCAACAAAACGTGTTTTTTGCATAAAAGATCATTCGATGTTGGTTGGCGTATCCTTTATTTCTGGCACTTGTATTTGTTATGGAACAAAGCTAGAAAGATAGTAATTCCAACATTTAATAGATGAAACCGAAGTTTGCTTGTCCTAAATTTGGCCATAACCTGCCAATATAATCTTAACCTTCCAAGATCGGATAACGTCCATGAGAAAGGTTAATTCTGAGCTTCAGTACCCAAATAAATGATGCTAATTCAAGTAGGCCCTACGGAACAGAATGTCATTCCAGTTTGTTTGATTATTTCAATCATTCCTCGGATTTTCATTTTCTAACGAATTGAATCTCTTCGAGTTTCGTAGATTGTCAAGAAAATGTCTCACATTCATATTTTTTTAATGCATTCTTACAGCTACCACAGAGTTTTTCCAAGTTTTTTCAAGATCAGATATTTAGCATTATTTCACGGATTTTTTCAAGTGAAAACTTTGGAAGACACGGTTTCTTTTTCATTCTTTCACCAGCAGTTTCTGATTGCTGAAGTGAAAAAAGAAAGCATTTTAGCTCCTATCGTCCACATAAGATATATTCCCTCCTTGGAAATGCAAAATGTCACCAGGGAAGATAAGAGGTAATTGAAACATAAAAGTTTCAGGCTCCAGTTGAACAGAGGATCCATAGACTGACCTGATTGTATTAAGCTTGTTCATGTATTCGATGAGGCTTCATATTCAAATCAATCATTTTGTTATCCATATTCGCAAGCCCATCAGAATTTTCATCAGACATTGGAAGAGGAGAGAGTCGATGATTTTGTTGATTCTCTCCTATTGTGATCTTAGGTAAGTCATTTTGTCCTTTCATGGCTTCAACTGGGTCCTCAGGTTTATCCCCTGGAAACTACGTAACAAAAGTAAATTCAGCACATTTCTGCATAAATGAAGGAAATATTAAGAGGAAATTCTGTTTAAGGAAAGGATTTACATACCTCAACTCTCTGTCTTAGCAGCAGATATCTCCCATGTGTTCTTTTACCACCTACATGAACAATCATGTCACACTGCAAACAAAGGGAAGTCCCATCTATCTCGCAGTAAAAGAAAGCTGCAAAATTTTTTCAGGCGGGGAGCGTAAGTTTGTGACCATCTTTGCAAGAGCACCAAAGGATAGATACAGCACAAAAAGAGAGTTATTTGTACTATACTACTATATAGCAATGAAGACTGATATACCAGGTGCATTTTCACATATGTCACAGCGAGGAACATCACTGGGATTTGCCAAACCGACTCGCACATGGCGGCTAGCAAGTTTATTACACATGTGGACCTGCCAACGCAATTTGTAATTCAAAGCCATGAGAAAAGATGTTGGCCCATGTAATCTAGACCAACATCAGGATTTCGAAGAGTCATCTTTGAACTTGCAAACCATCAAAAAGTTTCAACTTCAAGAAACAAATTACTGTTATTCTAAAAATCGTGCGATAAACTTGATTAAAAGTGGAAATATGCTATTTAAGAGTGACACTACAAGGCAGACGCTTAAAGTTTAATCCTTTCGATTAAGAACAAACTCAAACGCACAAGTAATTTAACTGTAGAATGCAAAAGAGCAGAAGGCATACCTTGTCGTCACAGGCACGGCAAAGAGCGGCCTCATCAGCGGCGCAGAAAACAACGGCAGCGGCACTCTCACAGGCGTCACAAAGGGTACGCATAATTCAGTCGCACTATCATTTCTACAATCACCCGACGAAAAGATTCATGCACTGTCCACACGAAAGGCAGACAGAAACTTCGTTAAATTAAGAGATGCAACAAACACCACCAGTCCCAACAAGAAACAATTCTGAGAAGCTAACCTGTCAATGATTGGATAGGTAGTTGTTATAGTCTCTCTCTTAAGGTTGTTGTCTTTGTTGGAATTATCTACGGAGATGTTGGTGGTGGGTGGTGACTTGATTGATAGTGACGAAGAGTCTCAGATTGGCGTCTGGCGAGGAGATAAAGTGGTGGTCCCACAACAGCAAGCAGATTCCAGAAGGGATAATACACGGCACATGTGGATTTAAGAAGCTCTCACGACACATATAGACGTATAGTTAATGAAGAAGGGTGCTTTGGGTTCAGGGTCTGAGGCAACATCGGCCACAAGTTCAAGATGCTACGAGGGAGGGTCAGTGATAGTGGCTCTTGGATGATTCTTGCCCATCGGTTTGATATCTGACCTGGGGTCCGCCTCATTTACGGTCTCCATTGTTGCTTTTTGCCTGAATCCCGTCAAATGTACATTAGATGTACGCTAAAACCGTAAAACCTCGTTTTAGGTTTATGGCTGTTCCTTCTTGGCGTTTAGGATTTGGACTCTGTTTGTATAATCCCTATTGGGACATTAAGTTCAGGCTCTATGGACCTGCCTGGATTCTGTATAGGCAGTAAAAGACTGAGACTACTAAATTGGCCCACAGTTGAGGATTGTGGGCCAAATCTTCGGATCTGAATCCGAATTGTAGAAGGAAAGGATTCGGCCTTCATAATGCTGTAACAACAACGAAACCAGACAGAGTGTATTATATATTTATATCTCCACTTAATAAAATTTAGAAGCCACATCTTGGCCTACATGTATTATTGACAAATACAGTACAATCTCCTCTTACAGGGTTACAGCACCGAGCAACCTGTTGATGACCCCAAGAAAGGACCTGTTGTAGACTGTCACTTTCTTCAAATTTACGAACAAAAATCAGATTAAGATAGCAGTTGGTTTATATAAAAGAATGGTAATAAAAATATGTGTGAATATAGTGAACAATGAGAATAGATATTATCATTGTAATTATGATAGTTGGTTAAGATCAAGGAATGATTACCATTACCATTCACAATGATTGGTTTGTAAAAAGTATTGAAAAATTATATTTTAATTAATTGTATTGTAATTAATCAATTACAATATATTAATTAATTAAAATTTTTGTAATTAATTTTAATTAAATATATTGTAATTAATTAATTATATTTTAATTAATTAATTAATTGCAATATTTTAATTAATTAATTAATTGCAATATTTTAATTAATGAATGAATTATATTTTAATTAATTATACCATAATTAATTAATTAATTAATTACAATATTTTAATTAATGAATAATTATATTTTAATTAATTAATTAATTAATTACAATATTTTAATTAATGAATGAATTGTATTTTAATTAATTATATTGTATTTGATTAATTATTACTAATATTTTAATTAATTATATTGTAATCAATTAATTAATTACAATATTTTAATTGATGACTAATTATATTTTAGTTAATTAATTACAATATTTTATTTAATGAATGAATTTTATTTTAATTAATTATGTTGTAGTTGATTAATTATTAATAATATTTTAATTAATTATATTTTAATTAATTAATTAATTACAATATTAATTAATTACAATATTTTAATTAATTAATTAATTACAATATTTTAATTAATGAATGATTATATTTTAATTGATTAATTAATTATATTGTAGTTGATTAATTATTAATTATATTGTAATTAATTAGTTAGTTAATTACAATATTTTAATTAATGAATGAATTATATTTAAATTAATTATATTATAGTTAATTAATTATTAATAATATTTTAATTAATTGTAATATAATTAATTAACTTATTCCTCTAGAACTATGATATCTTTTCCTTTAGAGTAGGAGAGGAATGAGGTATTACCCAAAAGTGGGTAATCAAAATAATAACCCTATAATTATATTCTTTTACCAAACTCAATCTTTTATTCCATACCCATCCCCCTTTTTTCATACCCACTAAACAATTACACCTTAAGATATCATTTTGTTACAACAGCTTAACCTATTCTATGAAAACAACTTAACTTGTTGTCTGACGCCAACTCAATTAATTTTATATATTCTCTAACATACTCTCTTAAGTGAAAGATCTTTAAGCTTGAAACTTGCACAGACATATTTTACCTTGTGCTTAATTTTATAAGTAGATGGTAAGATTCAAACTCACGGCCATTTGGTCACAAAGGTTTTAATATTATGTTAAGCGACTATTTTACCACAATAACTTAAGCTGCCGTGTGAACTCAATTCAATTAATTTTATATATTCCCTAAGAAACCAACTATAACCTGGTCAAAATGAAATATTGAGGATGTCCATACTCAAAACTCTCCATCAGTACATTTTCCATGAATCCACATTTAGTCGCTGCAGCAGTTTTGAAATTGTCGTTCTTAGCTTGAAAGAACAGGATGAGATTGGAAGGATTGGTATGTCACCACAATTGCATATTTCGATCATGTATCTGCGTCATGAAAAAAATACCTAGTACACCTTTACCCCATTTTCCTCCACCAAAGCTGTCATGTACGTCATTCCTATTTGTTGCAGTCTCCTTTTCACAAGGCCAACGTCTGTGCACTGCAAATTCCGTTCCTTTTTTGTTATGAAAAACAGTACACAGCATCTGCTACTATTCATACTACTTGAATAAATCACATAAGAAGTTGGAATTAGTCAATTGATAGAACCTGGTTAAGGATAATGTATAATTACCTTCCATCATTACAACTC
>JAOSBN010000177.1:27606174-27618119 GCA_027563595.1 Erythroxylum suave | reverse complement strand
AGGTTGCCTCATGGTTAGTGCTTTCTTCACATCACTCATTTTTGCATAAACACTGATTTTTCTTCCACTCAATACTTCCTTGTTTTCTCTATCCTTGTGTTTCCCATTGCTCTTATTTTTACCAATAAACTCACTATTTTATTTTTTGTCTCCTTCTTGCTCCCTCCCCAAAGTTTTGATCAATGAAGATGCAAGCCCTTTATATTGCTATTTTATGAGCATTTGGTCTTCAAAATTTGCCTTTTGTGATAAAGGTTCAAGTTGAAATTGTTCATCCATTATCATAGATTAATGCTTTTTGAACCCATCATGAATCACCTTCCTATCATATTGCAATGGTCTTCTTAATAACATATGCCCAGCACACTTAGGTATCATGTTACACCACACCTTATCCTTATATCTAAGCTAATACAGGTACCACATTACACACACCTCATCCTTATATCTAAACTGATAATTGTCGATTCACCTTCACAACACCACTATCATTTAACCATTGTAATTTGTATGGTTTTGCATTTTTAATAGTAGTAATTTCAGTTTCTCCCCATGCAAAGTACTAGCAAAATTTGTATAACTTCTCCTATCAACATTCGCAAATCAACAATAAATATGGAACAAATTTGTTCACTATGTTCATTATTTTTACTTTGCAAACTAAGTGTGTGTTGTACAACCAATGTTTCTTCACTAGCATATTCAATATCACTTGTATCTTCTAATGGTGGCATATCATTATCCTCATCCTCTTTCTCAATGTCAGATTTAACTACCCCATCTCTCATGATCATTACCCTTTTATTAGGACATTCACGTGCCAAATGACTATGTCCCAAGCACTTAAAACACTTAATTCCTCTAGTTTGAGTATCTTGATTCTCACTTTTATCCCTGCTGCCTATTTCATTTTTATTCTTAAAATAATCAAATTTAGTTTTAACAAAAGTTTTATCATCCTTTTTACTCCAAGAAGAAGAAGAACTTGAATAAGGTTTAGAATCATACTTATGTGTATACTTGTGCTTAAGTTGTCTTTTAATTTTCATGGCCAGATTTATCATGTCTTCAATCTCCACATAGTGTTGTCATTCCACAAAATCAGTAATGTTCTTATTTAAGCCACTCAAGAACCTAGCCATGGTTGCTTCATGATCCTCCTTCACATTAGCCCTTATCATGACTATCTCAATCTCTGTCATATTCTTCCACACTCATGGAACCTTGTGTCAAAGTCTGTAAATGCTAGGGCAAATCACTATAATAGGCTAGGGATAAATCTCCTTCTCATGACTTATTTCATCACCATCCATGTTTCCATAGGTTTTTTTAATCATTTTTAAGTCTATCTTTACACAATTTATCCCACCAAATAATACCATAAACACAAAATTCAACAACAGCTAATTTTACCCTTTTTTCTTTGGAATAATTATGAAGGTCATCTCTACTTTTCTTTCCTACATAGCCATCTGGATTATTCTTCCCTTGACAAAGAGGAATCTTCATTTTAATGCTGAATATATTTCAATCCATATTATCGAAATTCCTCTCCTATTTTATCTTTTAGGAGGAACATCCAGACTAGCAATAGTATCTAGGTCATCATGCATATTAATTCCACCATAATAATCATTATGAACAAAGGTTGTTTGCTTTCTTACCATAGCTTACCTTGCTATTTGGCAAGTGCATCATCATGTTTTTCTAAATTATCTCTTACATCTCCAATCATTTTGAACATTTGTTCAAATTATTGCTGAATTGCTTGAACTACTTGGTCATTTCAGGATGAACTCACTTCTTTTTCATTTTTATACATGTCTTAAGCCTAGAAAAAAAGAATTATAATAGCCTCACACACTCCCTTACATGTTTCACTTAAATATGGATCACTCCAGTCATGTATCACACTGGATATGGATTTTCATGATGCTAATATCACCTCTCTTGCCTTCTACGATTCTTGTTTTATTTTTGGGTTCATAGATTAACTAAGTTCCTTAAACAAACAATTCAGATTATAGCAATTTAATGGAATAACAAGGGGCACGTCTAAGGAAAAAAATAAAAGGTAGACCAATTTAGAGTGGTACAAACTTTATTAAAGGTTAAAACTCAATTGTTGTACATTTCTTTGTTTAATTTTTTTTAATCAGAAATAAACAATGATTAACAATAATAGAAATTGAAAAAAGAACAAAATAGAGAGTTGCGATTTTAGTAGAGAAGAAGAAGAAAAGAGAATAAAGAACTAGCTCAACAAATAAATGGATATGCAAACCTCAAACTTAAAACAAAAAATCTGATACTGAATGATGGAAATCTTCTGTTTAGCAACCATACACCCTAATAGCTAAAGAATTAAGATACATATGGAATGAAAAATAACTCCCTTGACAAGATCGTTCAAGTTTGAAAGCAAGAAGCAAACTATTCCAACAACGCTATTAAAGGAATAATGATAAAAATGATTAGAACAACACTTTAAATCCTCTAAAATGTCACAAACTTATCAACTTTGATAATTGAGAAAGAAAACAAAGCTTTTTGGTTAGTGAATTAGTTTGACAAGTTCCAAAGTTAATGCTAGAACTTTAAACAAAAATCTCTATCAAATCATGCTTACAAAGAGAATCAGCCTTGTTTTTATTAAACAAAGGCTAAGACACAACATTCAATTCTGATTTAATATGAATTGTAACTGCCGATTTAATGTCAACCCCACAAATTTTAATTCCTTATTAAAAGACACTAAAACTCACACTTAATAAAAATTGTAACTATCCATTTAATGATAACCCCACAACTTGCAACTCCTTGTTCTAATTAAGAGACACTAAAATGCACACGTAACATAATTAAAACCCTAATGAATTCTCACAGTAAATAAACCAAACCAACCTTCTAAAGTTCAAAATAACATCCTAAGATCTAAAACACACATAATCAAGGTTGATTGGAATCTTATTCTTCAACGGGATATATTGATTCAAACAATGTAAGTTGTATTATTGTCTTTATAATTTGAACATGTTTGAATCATGTTAATAATCTTATGCTCTTCTTACATAGATAGACCCTTGATAGAATTTAGGTGAGCTTGTTGTTTCCAAATGTCTTCAAGTGAGCAAGTTAATGCTTCTTTCATCCTTTTACCTTTAGCTCTTGTCATTTCCCTTCCATGAATGGTTAAAGGATCTTGCTTCTTGATTTTACCTCCAACTTTTCCCGAATCATCCCCTTGCTGATTCATATCATGCCAACAAAATTGAAAAGAATTTGTTTAGACCATTAAAGCTAAAGTCCTTGTTAGGATAGAAACTAAAGATAGCAGCTTTTGTCTTTTAGGTATCAGTTGATTTAATAAGTTCTATTACATATATGTTAGTGATGGATTTGGAAATAAATGCACAAAGTGCCTAAGTAAAAGAATAATTAGCAAAAGAAGACCTATAATCTTCCTGAAAATAGTTAATGGCTAAGTTTTTAAGATCCTTTTGTTCCTCAACTCTTTTTAGCCTCTTTCATTAAGTAACTGGTAATCCTATTTGAATTCCTTCTATCAAGAAAGGATTTAAAGAAGTAGGAAGTGTTCCTATCCCCAATCTCAACCTGTATATAATTGTAAAGGGCAATTTTCTTAGTCTCAATTTTATCCAAACTTGTGGGATCCATGAAAAGGAGGGATTAAGTTACATTCAACTTGTTTTCTCCATCATTAATGTCATAATATATTTGTTTCTCATATGCCTCAAATGAAATTATTTAAAAGAAACTTTGATACATTAAATTTTCTTGAAGCATTGACATTGAGCAAATCCCTTAAATTCTTAAGTTATTCCTTCTTCGATCACTTCCTAGTATCCCTCCATCTCAGCAAGATAGTTCAAGAATTTGGAAGATTCATTAACTTTGCCATTATTTTAAAAAAATGAAATTCAATAGGGGAGTGATAAGAGCATAAGTAGTTGTTAAATAAACCCTAACTCTAAGGAAACTGGAATTAATCAGTGTTGATTCATAGGAGCCCTATCTAGCTTTTTCCTTATATGCCGACTTCTATGTTGCTTATTAATACAAGTGAAAATGATGACCCTCGTATTCCAAACATGCGCTATAGTAACCATACATAATTAAAAATCATTGCAGGGGATTTATAATAATTATAATCCTCAACTTCAATACAAAGTAAAGCACAATTGAATACCCCAAGTAGAATCCAATGCTTGGATATGTTTGTCCCCTTTTCAATAAGATCACTCCAAGGACTTGTTCTATAAAATCCATGAATATAAGCATCGAGAAAGAGAAGCATACTTTGAGATTATTCCACTTATGTATAATGTGTAAGTGTAGATCCTACTCATTGATTGAAGTATTAGAAACCTTTAATCTTTTGGATCAAGTGCAACAATAATTGTATCCCTATGATAAATTTGATGGTTGATTAGGATATATCATACTTTTTTTATAAACAAAATGATTATAAAAATAGGTTCATAGGTTTAATTTTGAATATATAGTTAGGAAGAATTTGTTGTTTATTTTAGTTATTAATTTCTCTCAGATTCCAAACTAAGATCAATAGTTAGAGGAACTAGAGCGTAGCAGCCTTAACTAAATTTGCTAATGTTCCTAAAGATCTATTACAAGATATTGGAGGCCAAATGACAAGAGCTAGGGCCAAAGCAATGAAGCAAGCATTGAATTGTTTGATGCAAGACCTTTAACAGATAGAGCCCATGTTGTTGAGTCAGATTTCATCTTATAAAAGTCCAAGAGGCATTTTTTTACTCCTTGAAGCATAATATGAAGTGTCCAAAGGCCCACATGGAGTCCAATTGGGAGAACTCACTTAAAATACCATGTGACAACCATGTGCCACTTAAAATAAGGAGAAGGACATGATCTATAAGGTCCAATAAGTTCAGATCATGTTTTAATTAGTTTCCTTTTTTGTTTTCCTTGAATAAGGTGATCTAGTCAACACCTTTCTAAGCTTATTTTGTTTCCTTTTAGGGATTGATTTGTTTCCTTTTATTTCGTTTGTTCTTTAGGACATTAAGTTAGGAAGTTTTCCTATAAATAGGCACCTTCTATGTACTTTGAAGGGAATTTTTCATTCAGAAATAATATTGAGTATTATTGAGAGCATTCTTGCTTTCTTTGTATTCTTTGAGAATATTTGACTTATCAAAGGAGTGGTCTTCCTTTATGGTGTTCCAAGGTTAGAGTTCTAAGAGATGAGTTTTCTTAGAGTTCTTTCCATTGACAAACATTCTTCTAACGCCTTTTCTCTTTGTGTTCTAGTTCTAACTTTTCAATTTTGTTTCCTATCCTTCTGTATGTGTTTGATTCTAACCGTTCTAGGGCATAGTTCTATCGTGTTGAAGGTTCTCTAGGACAATCTCCTATAGTTCTCCCATTAAGGCTTGATTATAAAAGCTAGAGCCAAGAAGATAAAGCAAGCTATAAATAGGCTAATTGAAGGGGTATGGACTAAACAAGCTTTAATTAGCTTGGAAAGTATTCAAGGCCTAATAAATCTGATCCAATCTGAGTCATGAAGTCCAATGAGTGTCTAAGTTATTCCATTATGTTCCAAGAATTTTAAGATTCGTGGGAGACATCCAAAAATGTGTGTATGCCTTCCCAACATCTTAGGACTAATTTCTTACCTAATTAGCTCAATCAAATAGTTTTTTGGTAAAATTATTCATTTAGGGTGATTTCTTGCCTTAATTATCTCTTACCTTAATTAACTCAATCAAATAATGATTCTTATCAAATTATTCAATTAGGATGATTTCATACTTTAAGCTCTTGCCTTAATGCCTATGTAAAAGCAAAAATTGTATTATTGAAGACAGTTAAAAAAAATCAAAATTCATTAAGTAAGGTTGATTTCTCTTTAGTTCTTTTGTGAACTCGTAAGGTTATCAAGATTATTATCTTGTAGCATTCAAAACCTATCCTATACCTTTGGCTCTTGTCTTCTATCGATATTGAGTTAAGATTTATCTTCCCTAGACCTGTTTTTGGCTTTCTTGGGTTCCTTGCTTCCATTTGTACAAAGGATGGGTTTCAAGGCTCATCCTTGAGTTTCATATCATTTAGTATCAGAGCTTGGCTTTAAATCAGGTTTGGTTATCCTTAATTTAGTGTGTTCTTCCTTTTGTTAGTTTTTTGTTTTGTTCTGCTTGTTTTCATTTTGCTTTATTGTTTCCGATTTTTGTGAGCTTTCTCAATTCATTCATTCTTTTTTCCCCATTTTTATTCAATTCTTATGTTATAATTTTCCCATGTTTGATATATATATTGAAAAAAAGAAAAAAAAGTTATCCCAATGAAAAGAAAAGAAGATGGAGGCTAGTTTTTAAGTCTGTTATTTCTAGATAAAAAAATTGAAAAAAGAGCTAGAAGTTATCCAATTGAACCTATCCTTACACAAGAGATATACGTCTTTAATTAGGATTTCATAGGCAAAAAATTAGTTATTAGTCTTTACTTTTCTAGAAATCGTATTTGTAATTTGTTTCCTGAAGCCCTCTATTCTCCTTATCTTTTCAATTTAATTTCTTTGTTCCTATCCTCATTTTATTGTGTTTACGTTACAATCATTTCTCTTTATTCTTGATCCTTTTTGTTTATTTCAATTTCCTTTTGCTACTCTCTAATCTGTTTTGAATTGCTACAAGTATAATTGTCTTGATTTGGTTTATTTAGTTCTATAAAGAACTAAAAGAGGAATTCTAAGAGTGGTAAAAGGAAAGAGTTTGTGTAAGAACCATTGTAGAGAAGAGTCAAATATAAAGTGTGTAAACACAAGAGTTGAGTGACATTAATTGAGAGATGCACGTAAGGGAATGTTGAGAGGATATTTCTAACATTCATTAAACAAAAGAGTTAAGTGGCAATAATTGAGAGATACATGTAAGGGAATGTTGAGAGGATATTTCTAACATTCATTTGTAGGTTTTTCAAGTGTGAGTGGAGACTAGTTACAAGTGAATTCATTCACAATACAAGCTATGCAAAAGCAATTTGAGTGAATGTTCACTATGTTTGAAGAAATAAAGATAGGATCAACAAGGAAGAGGTTACAATAGATAATTTGCAAATGGAACAACCACAAAACCTCCTTAATGCCCGAACGCTTGAAAGACATGCTACTTATGATGGTGATTATGGAGATGATGAAGATCAAGTTCCAATAGCCATTCTGAATAGAAATATGCATGGGAGGGATGGTAAACAAGATGGAGGAGTTGATTGCAATTCCTCAGGTAGCATCAAAATGAAGATTCCACCCTTCCAAAGGAGAAATGATCTTGATTCCTACTTGGATAGGGAAGGAAGATGGAGCTCATTTCTGACTGCCACAATTACTCCAAGGAGAAAAAGGTCAAACCTACTACTGTGGGGTTTACTAATCATGCTATAATTTGGTGGACAAAATTGTTTTGATCAGGCGAAGAAATCATGAACAACCTATAAATAAATGGAGTAATATCAAGGTTATCGTGAGGAGGAGATTCATCCCTAATCACTACTATAGGGATTTGTATCAAAGATTGTAAGGTCTTACTTAAGGGTCTAAGAGATTTGAGGAATACAACAAAGAGATGGAGGTTGCAATTATTTAAGCCAATGTTGAGGAAGATCGAGAAGCAACCATGGCATGCTTCTTGCAAGGGTTAAATAGAGACATAGCCAATGTTTTGGAGCTATAACTTATGTGGAGCTAGAAGTGTTGCAGATGGCCATATTAAAGTAAAAAGACAACTCAAAAGGAAGGATCCTATAAAGTTTGGCCAAAATTCGAGTTCCTCTTCATTATGGAAATCAAAGTTGGGTAAAAAGGAAGACAAGGTTATTCCCAAACGTAAAGATGAATCATACAAGGTTATAGACATGGGATCCACTGAAGATAATGAGTCTTCCCAACAAAAAAGAAATAGGGATATTAAGTATTTTATTGTTTAGGAATATGCCTTTCAGTGTCCAAAAAAACATTTGATGATTTTGAAAGAGAATGGAGATGTTGAGACTGAAAGTGAATCAAATGATGAATCCATGCCATCTCTAGAGGATGCTAGTGACATAGAGTACCCTATTGAGGAAGAAGCATTAGCTATTAGCCATGCATTGAGTACAGAAGTGAAGGAAGACAATGATAAGCAACTTGGCAATATTTTAGATTCAATATGCCACATCAAAGACAAAGCATGCAGCACGATCATTAATAGTGGTAGTTAAATAAATGTAGCTCGTACAACCTTGGTGAAGAAGTTGAGTTTACCTGCTACAAAGCACCAATGACTATATAAACTTCAATGGTTGAATGATTATTGAGAAATTAAGGTAAAAAAGCAAATGTTAGTTTCATTCTCAATTAAAGGTATAAAAATGAGGTTTTATATGATGTAGTTCCTATGCATACCGAACACATTGTCTTGGGGAGACTATGGTAATATGATAGGCATGTTATTGGATCGAAAACAAAAAGCTGCTTGATTTAGCTAAATGGTAGACTTCAAAACTTTTTTCTGAAATTAAAAAAATACACAATGGAAGCTTAAACATCAATACAGCATGATTTTAATCCATACATGATACGACATAAAGAAAATAAATATAATAAGGACAAGATCAAAATTTTTACCGACTCCTTGCTACTACTTTGACTCCTCATTGCTATGTCCTTAACCAATCCGATATACCACTTGTTCTCGTTGGATAGCTTGGTTATCAAGATCCTTTGGTGGGAAAGGAGAAGAAAAATTAGATAGCAAACTTTTTGCTATATTCTGTTAGCACAAAGAATTCAGTTAGCTCAGAGAAAAACAATGAGACCTTCTCATTTTCTTTGATATCGTCAAAGGTGTGGAGAGCTTGAGAGAGACTAAAAAAATTTACACGTTAATTGCATTATAGCTAGAAACGAAAACAAATGTCTTTACAAGTCCAACCTTTTTATGTTAATGTGAGAGAGTAAGAGATTTAAAAGCCATGCACATTTATTTTAGCATCACATGCTAAAATACATGAATGCAAAATGAAAGGACGTAAGATTCTCCACCCGCATTTTCAATGCATCATCAAATGAGCATTTGATCAAAGTTAATAGAAAAAGTCCTTCCAAAGCCAACACTTGTACGTTAACTATCATCAATACTTATTCATGAGTTGTATTTAAAAAGACACCCATTAAAGGCATTTTAAAGACACTTGGACGTTAGCTATAATAACAAGTGCAATTAAGGTGTGTTAAAACACCGACCAACAAAAAAAAAATAAAAGGGAGAAGCAAGACTGAATTATACATTGTAGAATTCGGTTTTGCTTATTCTTTCCCTTTTTTCAATTTTAATTCAATTAATCTAATTAATTAAATCAATATCTAGCCCAATATTAAAAGTTCCTTTAGGCTTATAATTAACAATTAATTAGTGTAAGCTCAACATTTAATTATATGCTTAAACCCCATTTAATTAGCTTTTAATTAAATTGTTCTAGTCTTATTGGCCCGAATCTAATTCATTCATTTCTCTCCAAACTGTCTCATTTTCTTTTCGATAACCTCCATTTATTTTTCTTACTTTCCTTGATAACCTTCCTAGAAGCCAAGTGAGGAATCTAATTGGACTTAAACAATTTAAGCTCCAATAAGCCCGAAATTTATTTTAATCTCATTAAAATTAATTCCAACTTATTAACCAAATGTCATTCTACTAAAGACAGTTGGCTGAACTCTTGAATTACTTAAAATTATGAGAAAATGTATTTCAATATATTAATATGATGTCCAATCGCAAACTATATTATGAACCATATTATGGCCATCTGCTCAATAAAGGGTAAAATTACTATTTTGCCCTTATATTGGTTTTTCCTTATAGATCTCCTATTTCACTCTACATGATCATTAACACACAAGATCTAATCTTGTTGTTAAGACTAGATGGGTAGCTAGTCCATCAAACTACTGGCAACAGTTTAATCATTAATCTTTGTAAAACATCTGGAAGTGATGATATCAATATAAACTCTTTATTTTGAGTGAATATTCCTGATGCTTTCAATTAATAATTCCAACATACAGACACTGGATTAATGTCATGTAGAAATTCATTCCGATCATATCAAGAATTATAACAAAATATATGTGAGCTCACTACTCATCAAGATTGTGGTTCACAATAAATGCATGCTAAGGTGTATATTTTAATCTTAAAGTAATGACCTACTTTATTCTTTAAAAACATAAGCGATTCCAGATTCATTTAATAGTCCATTACCGATAGTCAACTGCACATTCCTTTGAAGTAAAATCCTTTACTTACATGGAGGTAAATTGCAACACCACAGTCTAAACCATAATCAAGCGACCAGTTTGATTATTTGACTATGAATCAATTAATTTAGATCCTAAAAATATACATTTTTCCCATACATCTCTATGTATATGTATAATACTTACGAAGGAACCTTGTTACCTTATGACTAGTTATATTATGCTCATACAAATAAAACCAAACTTTTTTGTTTTATTGATAATAAATATTTTCATTATAATATCTAAGTGGAAGAAAATTAAGTTATATATAAATACACTTGCTTTCTAGGGCATTATGTTTACATAACTCAAACAATCTCCCACTTCCCTTAAAGTAAGTTTGACATATCCCTCATTCTCAGGCCTTCTAGGTGATATTTTGTGATAGTGTCTTTGTGAATGGATCAGTAAGGTTTTGTTCTGTGGGAATCTTTACCATACTAGCCTCACCATATTGTATTATCTCTCTTGTGAGATGGTACTTTCTCTCAATGTGTTTGATAGCTTTATGGTTTTGAGGTTTTTTAGAATTAGTCACTGCCCCACTATTATCGCAAGAAAGAGTAATTGCCTTTTCTGCCTCAGGAACTACCTGCAAACGCTTTAGGAACTTACAGAGCCAGACTACTTCTTTTGCTGCTTCACAAGTGGCAACATACTCAGCCCGAATCAACAACACAAGATTACTTGATATTCCTCCAGACTATGACTCCACCTCCTAAAGTAAATATAGAACTAAAAGTTTATTTCCTCAAATCAAAATCTGATCGGAAATCATAATCTGTATATCCCATCAGAATAAGGTCACTTCCAGAGTAAACAAGCATTAAATTCTTCATCTTATGAAGATACTTCAGTATGCACTTGACTGCAGTCCAATGCTCCATTCCAGGATTAGACTGGAATCTGCTTACTAGTCCCACTGTGTAACAAATATATGATCTATTGCAAAGCATAGCATACATTAAACTTCCAATTGCCGAAGTATATGGAATGTTGCGCATATGTTCAACCTCCTTTTGGGTCTTAGGTGCTTGCTTCTTTGAAAGTTTGATTCCATGTCTAGTAGGTGTGAAACCCCTTTTGGAATCCTACATGGCAAACTTATTGAGCATGTTCTCAATGTAGGTAAGTTAACTTAAGGCTATCTACTTGTTCTTACGATCCCTTACAATCTTGATCACTAGAACATAGCTAGCCTCTCCCAAATCCTTCATTGAGAACTATTGGTTCAGTCATCCCTTGAACATAGATAACATTCCTACATCATTCCCAATGAGCTGAATGTCGCCCATATATAGAATTAGGAAAGTAACCTTGCCTTCTTGTATCCTTTTATAAACACAGGGCTCATCTAGGTTTTGTATGAATCCATAGGTTTTGATAGCCTTATCAAACCTAATGTTCCAAGACCTAGATGCTTGCTTAAGTCTATTAATGGACCTTTGCAACTTACATCGCTTATGCTGATTACCTTGCTTAATGAATCCTTCTGGTTGGGCCATATAAATGATCTCCTTAACATCTGTTGGACCCCAATTTTTAAGTGGAATTTAGAAATATTAAATGAACTTGAATGAGTGTTATTGTGTATATGTTTAGG
>JAOSBN010000177.1:27563254-27591539 GCA_027563595.1 Erythroxylum suave | reverse complement strand
GGACAACGTAAATTGAAAGCAAGGAAAGAGTGATGTAGAAACCATTGGAAATTTTAGGTTTAGGGGTTGAGTTTCCAAGGGTTTCGCCATGGTGAAAATAGCATTATAGGTTCGTTGAGGCGAAAGTTAACTTTCTCGTCGTGACGTATTTATCCTGAGAGGAGCAGGAGGGAAAATTCTAGACCTTCGTCACGGCAAAGTCAAAAGTTGGCCGCGGCGACCCGCCATGCCTCCGAAGGATTTTTAGCTTCCACTATGCCCAAACTTGAAGTTTCATAATCTCATGGCCTCGGAGCAAGAAGATGAACCGATATTGTTTAAGGTGTTCTCTATTGGAAATAGCTCAAGTCTTATGATTTTCCGCAAGAGTCAGACTTCGGAAACAGGATCCAACAGTTTATATAGTAGAAACCATTTCATATGTTGATAATAGGAATGAAAAGATATTAAAGCAAAAGGGAACATTATAAGCATAATAACGTAATAACGTTATGGGTGTTTTATGGGTGTTATTAGGATAATAAAGTTGAGTAATAACGATAATGGGCGTTTGAGTTTGGGAGCAAACAAAATCTAATAATCCCCTACTTGGTTCAAAACTTGAGAAAAAAATTGTAACAAATTAGGATAAAAATAGGTAAACACCAGGTGAACTAAATCTTGAACTTGACATCTAAGAAAATTGGAGATAGAACCAGGTAGAGAAATAAATAGCCTCAAAATGCCCTGGTCTCATGATCGCTCTAGAAAAATAGTCCAAATACTCTCCTAGGAGGGTGACTAGCCCCCCACAATCACGTTGGTGAGTCCATCAAGTGTATATTGCTCACACCACGTAAATGCAAGAATTAACATCACAAGAGGTGATACCATGTTTGAAAATCTCAATTTCAAATTTTTCATTCGACTATTTGGGAGCTTGTTTAAGTCCATATAGAGACTTAACCAACTTACACTCCTTTTGTTCCTAACCAGGCACTTTAAACCCACTCCTCAGACTGGACCATATAAATTTAATCATCATGATCACTATTCAAGAAAGTTGTCTTAACATCCATTTAGTGTACATGAAGCTTAAATACCAAGGCAATAGCAAACAACATCCTTATAAATGTAAATTTAGTAACAGGAGAGTAAGTATAAAAAAGTCCAGTCCTTCCTTTTGTTAACTTAAGTCCAAACCCAACTTCCAATCACTAACACTCTATCTGCTCTCACTAAAAACTTAGTCTCCCTAACTTGGTACACTTTTTCTCTCTCTCATCCATGTCATATAAGAATCCCAAGCTTATGCCTCTCCAGTCCAATCTCCCAAATCCAACTAAACATGTAACACCACTAATAAACCGCTCACATAATCAATCACTAATCTTGTGTCTAGTGCCTTAACTCCACCAATGGTGTCATACTATGTCTACTCAAACTAGCTATTACACTTGAGCTTTTCCTACTCAAAGCATCAATCACTATATTAGCCTTCCCTAAATGGTAATCAATAGTAATGTTTTAAAAACCGGACCAAACATTAAACCGGTCAAAGAAAAATTTTAAGGTTTAAATGTTTGATCAGTATTAAATCGCTATAAAATCGGTATATAATGAATAAAAATAAAAAACATATTAGTAAAAATATAGTATAAAACAAAATATTTTATTAAAATAAAATTACAATAATAATACCTATTAATAGATAACAAACTAATAATAAATCTAATAATTTACACTAAAATTGAATCTAACATAACTTTTTAAATAATAATAAAAATAAAAATTGCATTCTATATTATCATTTATTTAAAGACTCATAAAAGGTTAAGTATGTTTAAAGAAAGTCAATAAAATTCTAACTTTTGACTTCTTTTTCAATGTCCTTTAATCATACTTTTTTATAGTTTAAATATTATTTTGACACATTCTTAAATTACCAAAAGCAAAATTACTTATATATACTAAATAATAATTAAATTTAATAAACAAATTCATGATAAAATAATAATTATTTTTAAAAATAATTTAAAATTTTTCAATAAAAACATAGGAACAGAAATGAAGAACCTAAAATTTGACAAATATAATTTTTTAGTTATCTTAAATAAATTTAGTATTTTTAAGAATAAAAATAGTGGTTTATTTTTATCAATAATAATTTAAAACAAAATTTAAAATAAAAATGACAAATAAAAATTTTGAAATTTTAAAAATATAATTTATTAATTAAAATGTGAGAATTGAAAAAAAAGATTGATTAAAAATTATTTTAAAATCTCAAACTTTTTTAAAATCAAAACTCAAAAAAAAAGTGCGAAGGAAGATACCCATGGTGGGTCCCACACATTCAGATCACTAAAGAAGAGAGAGGAAGACATCCTGGTGGGTCCCAAATGCAAAAGTTGGTTTCCACATAATTTCAAAAGGTGGTTGGGTTATTAAATTGTTTGTTAAAAATCGAGCGGTTTTCTAAAAACACCAGCTGGTTTTTTATCACAAAGGTTATATAATACAAACTAGACCAGAAATCAGGCTGGTTAGTAATTTTTTTAGTCGAACCGGTCGATTCGGTCTAGTTTTTAAAACACTAATTAATAATATAATCAAAATCCTTCAACAACTCGACCCATATTCTCTGCCTTGAGTTAAACTCCCTCTGTGTTAAGATATAGTTGAGGCTTTTGTAATCTGTAAGGATTTGGAATGTCTCCCTATATAAATAATATCTCCAAATCCTAAGAGCATGCACAATTATCGTAATTTCATATCATGCATAAGATAGTTCAACTCATAAGATCTCAATTGACAAGAAACATACTTTATCACTTTCCCATGTTGTATCAATACACACTATAAACCTACCCTTAAAGCATCAATATATACCTCAAAACTTCCTCCACTCAACAATAAAACCAAAATTGGGCTAGAAGCCAATCCCTACTTAAGCTCCTCGAAACTCTCCTAGCACTGCTTAATCAATTGAAACTGAACTCCTTTCTTTAGTAGCTTAGTTAACTTGCTACCTATCATAAAAAATCCTTCTATAGATCTCCAATATTACCCAACAAATCTTAGGAAACTCCTCACCTCTGATGTATTTCTAGGTGGCTCCCACTCTATAATTGCCTTTACCTTAACGTGATCAGGCATCACTCCCTTTTGGGACACCATATATCCAAGGAAAATTGCCTACTCCATTCAAAATTCACACGTACTCAACTTGGCATGCAACTGTCTCTTCTTTAAAACATGTAACATGGTCCTCAAATGTTGCTTATACTCCTCTTTACTCCCTGAATATACCAATATATTACTAATGAAAGCTATCACAAACTAATCCAGATACTCCTAAAAGGTCATATTCAACAATGTCATGAATGCAATTGTATATTAGTCAACCCAAAAGACATCACTAATAACTTATGATGGTTATATTGAGTACAAAAAGTTGTCTTGAGAATACTTGACTCAGTTATTGTTAACTGCTAGTAAGCCTAATCTTAATTAAATCTTGGAAAATATGACAACTCCCCTCAACTAATCCAAAAATCATATATCATTGGCAATGTGTACTTGTTCTTCAATGTCACCCTGTTTAATTTTCGGTAATCAATGCAAAGTCTCATCCTACCATCCATTTTCTTAACAAATAATGATGGAGCTCCCTAAGATAATATACTTAGTCTGATAAAGCCCATTTTTTAAACAACTCCTTTAACTACTTTTTCAACTCCTGGAACTCAACAATAGTCATGCTATAAAGTGTAATAAAAATTTATGCAAATCCAGATATAATCTTAATAGAGAAATCTATCTTCCTTCAAGACGATAAACCTAGCAAATCATCTAACAATAACTACAAAAATTCTCTCACCACAAGAATATCCTCTAACCTAGGACATGCTTCTCTCGTATCTATAATATGAGTTATACATGCCTCACATTCATCCAATATTAGCACTCTAGAAGTCATGGCTAAGATCATACATGCTAGAACTACGTTATGACCCCTATAAATACCAGCTTCAGTTTATTCCAAGACTCTATCATCACCTCTTTTACATAATAAACTACTACATCTTGATGTTGTGCCAATCAATTTATCCCAAGAATCAAATCAAACTCCCACAAATCCATCACTATTAAGTAGTTGGCAACTCTACTACACCAATCTTGACTAGCATTCCCCTCCTCTCATTAATCACTACCACACAGTCTGCCACTAACAACCACACTCTCAGGTCATATCCAAATGGACTAACCTCCCCTAAAACTGCAAAAGCAAGCTCTAAAAAGATTTAAGAATATATGGATCCTAGGTCTACTAACACATAAGCCTTAATATCAAATAATGAAATTATACCTGAAATGACATCATTAGTTGCGGGTGTCTCCTCTCTCCTTAGTTGGTATATCCTTGTCTGAGTTTAACCATATATAATACCTATAGCCATTTTCAATCCCTATCCAACTCCTCTACTAACACATCTACTATCAATTCTACCTGAATCCAAAGCAACACTTTGATGTATATAATCTCCTCTACCCTTACTCTCGAATTCCTTACTACTGTTAGACAACTCCTCTATAAATGCCCCTACTCTCCACAAATATATCATGTCTGACGAATCCTATTAGGTCTCTAACATTGTCTGTTGTGAACTCTCCCATAGGTAGCACTACTATGTACCCTCTAGCTCTTTTATTAAAAGGTGCTCTAGATCTCTGACTAACCCCTCTGTCTGATTCAACATAAGGTGCACTAGCAGTGCTATGCTATCCTAAATCCCTATTAGCTTCCTGATCTTCACCAAACCTGTAGAAACTACCACCTCTGCTTGATGTAACACTGGCTCTCCGAGATCCTCCTGCACCAATAGACCACGAATAACTAGCTCCCCTCTTTAACAAATTGACTACCCTCTTTATAATAACTCTATGGTCGCCTCTTTAGCTTTACTATACTTTTGTCCAGTTTCTTGAAATTAGAAGTAACAACTCCTAAATCCAAATAAATTTCAGTCCCCAGGCTTAGCTCAAATTAGTAACATTTATCCTCTGAATTTGTCAAACCTCCAATGCATACTTAAACAAAGCCACAAAGAGAGCCCCATAATCTGCCATAGACATCTCCTCTGTCTAAACCAGACTCATAAACTTTATCTTCTTCTTATCTTGATATATCCCTGGAATGTATTTGTTTCTAAACTCTCTCTAAGACTCCTAGCAAGTCATCTCCCATGACTCATAAGATCTCTTCACTGACCTACACCAAGTTAGTATGTTGTCCCAGAATAATGAAATAATGTACTACAACCTTCTTTCTAAGTTACACTCCAAATGGTCTAAAGCTAACTTTGTATGTTCCAACCATGCCTAACCTCCTTAAGATTAATAGTGTCTCGAAACTCTGTTGTACCCATCTTATGAATTTGCTTATAATTGTGGTCCACACCAAAATCACCTTGGGGTGGAGTTGTTGTAACAATGTACTACATCATCTAAGGTGGCACTAGCATCTCCCCTCTACTCGATCTGCTCTAGCATCCCCCTGACCAGACACGTCCAAAGCGTAGGATCAAATCAATCAATTCTTCAGTTAACTTTAGGCCACCAATAATATCTCATGAAACCATCCTAAATAAGACAAGAATATATAATCAAATTTTCCCTAATTCACTTAATTTGTCCCTAGAAATGAAAACCTATTTTAATCCTAACTAAATGTGATGTCCCAAAATTCTTAAACCACAATTTATCCAAATTGTTTACAATTTCATCATTAATTACCAAAATCTCATTAGTCTAAAAGGTGATGCTCGTTAGTCACAAAAAAAATTTATCTAAACAAGCATAAACATCTCGAACTGTAACATTCTAAAATATATACAATAAAATAATTGTACTCAATTTGACCTGGTGGCCTTACCTAGTTTCAACACTGTTAATTACGTGTAATGAGGTTATCAACAATCTCTCTATCTTTAAAAAAATATGGTGACAAGAATTGAGCTACCTACTTAGTAAGGATAACCTAACTGTACACTTAAAATGAATTAACTCAATATATGTTGAAAATAGTCAAATGATAAAATATATAATACTAAAATACAAAAGCAAGACTCAGCTTGTCAAGTCACTAAATAGGCATCCCAAATTTTATTACTATTCATTGTTAACACTAATATTATTTTAAACCTAGTAGGCTTGCATTCAATAATCTTTTGACTCATCTAAACTCATTATAATCACTCACTAAGTGGAAACCTAATCGAATGTGTAACTATCAGTATAAGCTATCTCAATATCTCAATCTAATATAGTACCCTGGTACCACTCAAGTCCCTAACTATCGACATAGGATATACCTAAGTCTTAAGATACCCCGATATCATTTTAGTACCTAACTATCAACATAGGGCATCCTAGGACTTAGGATGCCTTGATACCTGCTCCACGAACAGGAACCTAACCACAACTCACTCGTATCTCAACAACATATCAATCTATGACCATCAAATATAGCCTCTCTTTGGCAAGCCATAAATTCATAATTTCAATAATCTATTATTAAATCATTATTGATCCAATCTCTATTTAGTTTTACAAACGTGGTTTATCTTATCATAATTTGCTTAATTACACATGTGCACAACTAAAAATTATAAATATTATATGTTTCCTTAAATTATCAGGCAATACACATTATAACACATAACGAAATATAAATACTGAATATTTTGTACCTTGTTAATTATTTATTTAATAAATAAAATCCTTACAAAATTTAGAAATTCATGTATGCGATTATTAATTATTAATTTAATTAGTTACTAATTTAAAATATTATTTACTATAAAATAATTTATTAATAATAATTTTCACATTTTTTATAAACCGTACACAAATATAAGGGTATAGGTTAAGGTTATCCTTACCAGATTTTCTTACTTAAATATTTTGGTCAGACTAATCTACTTCCTAATCCATCATTTGGACCTAGACAATTACAAAATTATATTAGATTTTATTTAAGAAAATTTTAAAACCCAATTACGCTTAATAATAAAAATTACCCCTTTTATCACTTTATTCATAATTATTAGCAATTCCTTTCTTTATCTTACTACCATAATTACTAAAATACCCTTAGATATCAAAAAAATTTATTATTTTACATATACCTTCTTTTATTATTACTAAAATGTTCTTGTAGGACTTAAATTCTTATTTTACCTTTAAATATTTATATTTCCTACTTTGCATATTAATTCTTATTTTACCTTTAAATATTTATATTTCCTATTTTTGCGTCTTTATAGATATTAAATTTTTCTGAAATTATCTTCTTGTTCACCCGTTCCTTTTCTTATAGCTCTTCTTTTTCTCATTTTTCCAGCCACCTTTTCTCCAATTTGTTTTCTTTTTAATTTCATCAAAATTGTTATCACAAACAACCACAACATAATTCCAACTAAAAACTAGTTTAGGATGATTTAAAATCACTAATAAAAGGGAATTAGGGATGGAATTTAGATAGAAATCTTACATACTTGAAGTTTTATTCAATTTCTATAAATTTTTGGGTTATTAACTTCCATAATTTTCTTTTTAATCTAGTGCGAAACAAACAAAATGAAGAAATATACGAGGAAAACTTCAAATGCAAGAGAGATGATATTTTTGTATACTTACCAACTGAAAAAATGGAGAAGAAGAGCAAGAAAAAAGTTATTTTCGTTTGTTTTCTTCTCGACTTACGTGCTACTTTTATATCTCTACTCCTCCTCTCTTTATTTTCAATCGATTGAGTTAAGCTTTTATAAACGTTTGGGTTTATGGACTTTACATCACTTATTTTAACCATCCATGGTTAACAAATCCAAAAATTTAGAGGAGTCTTATGTAATTTTTGGTTCAATCCGCAACTTGAGTCTCTAATCTCTAGTATTTCACGACTCTTTAGGGCTTAAGTCAGAGTATCAGTAAAAAGCAATTGTATTAATAGGCTAGATGGTATTTGTAAAAGGAATGAAGGTTGGAAAATTTAGGAAAGAGGCCAAAGTCCAGAATAATTACGTAGTGCGGCCAATCACCGTCAGCCCCTGACTGAACATCATCAATTTGGGTAGAAGACAAGTACTGGGACTCAACAGAGAGCGAGAACACTTCACGAGTGGTGTTCTTCAACTTTTAGGACCATCACAAATGGGACCAACTTAAAGGAGTATAGGTTAACTAGCTGAGATGCACTCAACTTGATCGGAATATTCTTACCCTTCAAAAGAACGACGCAATACTTTAGAACAATATGTCCATTTAATCACTCAATCAAGTCTTCTTTTAATTTGTTTTTTTAAACTAATTTATTTAGTATACATAATTTATATAAATAAATGAACATTCAAAAAATAATTAACGGTAAGTTCTCCGTTATCAAACACAAATTAGAACAATACTATACGTTGATTGGTTGTGTTATGAAAAGAGATACAAGGAAAATTGCATGAACATTTGTTTGTTTTATGAGAAGTAAAAGCAATTCAATGAATGAGCGGGACATGAAACAGGGCTTGTGATAGGTTTTCCTTTCCGTGGTCGAGAAACACCCAGCAACCAGCCCACTTGAGATGCCCCAAATTATTCCAAAAATCATATTTTCTGTTTCTTTTTTTTTATATATAATTTTGTCTAGACTTAAAAGTCTAATGAATTGTCAGCTTTCAGGTACAGTATCACTATCTGCCCATCGGGCACATGCAGGCCCCTAATTCACCTCTTTTAATATATGTATTAATTGCTTGGACTGACATGTCAGATCCCGCTTCGAGCACACAAACTAACCAGCTTTTAGGCGGATTCGTCCTTCCAATGACAAAAATGCTAAGTTAAGAATAGAGAATGTCGATGCAGTTATTAATTTTCGATCGGGACCGAGTTTTGATTCGTCAGAATTTATCCTACATTAAAATAGTATTATTTGTATTTATTTTTTTATTGAATTAAAAAAAAAGACAAATTAATTAGATAGATGCAATTTAATACAACATTTGTACATAATCTTACAAAAATCAGAAATAACTAGTGAGTAAAGCATACTTTACTTAAGACTATAAGACAATTTTGTTGGAAAATGAAGGTAAGATCTAATTCTACACAAACTTTTTTGGAATTGTTTTTTAATAAGTCAAAATTACTTAAAATTTTATAAAATGATTATCATATAAATCAAAACAAAATATAAAATTTAATTTATACCTTATTCTAAAATTTAATCATTTTCATATGATATTTTATGAAATTAGCTCATCTTAACTACTGTAATCACAAAATTGTCCGACCTTTAATAACATTGATAGATGAAGTTGAAAGAATTTTATAAGAGAGATTTATGAAAAATGTGCTAGCTCACCTAGAGTTTAAACCTATTTATAATAGCTTTTATACATTTTAGAAATTTAATTGAAATTAAAATTATATAATTACAAATAATTCTAATGAAATATCAATTATACTCAAATAAGATCTAATATCTCATATTGAACTTTATTTGTTAACTCGTATTTAATTATAAAATTTCTCAAACTTTGTAAGTGAGTCCAACTTGATTAAAACATTTTTTTCTCTTTAATCCAATCTTGAGTGTGACTAATTAAGTTCTTAAATATGTTGGCAATGGATATAAATTATTACCTTAAATTATATTTAAGATTAGATAAATAAGACTCTTTTAATTTATCTTTAATTTTCTAATCAAACAATTTATAACTATAGAATAAGATTGACACATTATATCTCATGATTAACTAAATATTTAAAAATGTCAAAATTGTTTTGACTAATTTTTCTATGCATGTTTTTTTTTTTGGTTTAATCCTTTCAACATATAATTTTTCGATTAAACATAAAGTTTGTAACTAGTGTTTACTCTATTTAAGTCTAATTATATTAGAGCTCCAATATTAACAATTGTAAGGTTAGATCTTGACCCTTAAAAAATATGATTGGAATTAAATAGATTTAAGACGTTATATTATTTTAGTGATACAATAAGATCATTTGAAATAGATCTAGTGGGGGCTTTTTGGTATTGGACTTAAATCATATTTGCAATAGTTTCTAAATTTTTATTTCATAAAATTATAGTTAACTGGGTGTAAAGTGTAAACCAATAATATTCTCTCCTTTTATAATGATTATATGCTACTTTTTATTTAAAAACCTAAATTTTTCCCATATCTTTGCGGTAATCACACACAATTCTAAACGTATACCTTTGTTCTACAAATAAGAAAAACAGTATCAAGTCTGGATCTCTCGATATTCTTATCTTACTCAGACATAATAATTAAATTATTGTACAGTTCGAGGACTATGATGATTGATGAGGTCAATTATTGTGGATTCTGATTTATGGAGTTTCGAAAAGATCATTGCAATTTAGATACAAAATCTTCCAACGATTTCAATCATGGAGCTTATGGGCAGACTTTTAAAAAAAAGAAGTTGTGTCGTGATTCTTAAAGTAATTTACTAGTCAGATAGTAAAAATCTCAAATTTATTGCAATTTTGGTTCTGCTTATTTTAATAATAATAATTATTATTATTAAAAATTAATTAATTAATCATTTAATTTTTATAAATTAATAAAATTCTATAAATCAATTGAATTTTATTTGAAAATCTCTTTTTTAATTAAAATTTAAATATAATCTCTTATTTAATCATATTTTGAAATTATCAATTTTAATTAATTTTTATTATTTTATTACAGTGTATTTAAATTTTAAATCTCATTCAATAATAAAATCTTATTGTGCCAATAGAAGGAGGTGGATTCTTCAAAGGTTTTCATGGATTTACAATATAAATGAACTAATTACCGTATTTAAAATTTTTTAACTGAGAGTATCTTATAATTGCTGTGGAATCTCTTGACATAAAATAAAATGAATGCATTGAAATTAATCTATCAATTGCTTTTACAACTTTTAAATTTGTTTAAAAGTTAAATATATTTTGTAATATTATATCAACATATTTTCATTTAATTAGTCTCAATATTTAACTTTAATTTATGTTGTAAATTAACGTGGATCTTTCCTTTTTGTAGTAAATAAAAACATTTAAAGATTATTGCTAATTTATTTTGCTATTAAAAATATTAAAATTGTATATGTTACAAACAATTAATTATAAAAATTAAATCCTAGGTGACAAGATAACAAACAAGCATTTTCTCTGTTTTTTTTTTCATAAATCGACATAAATGCATACTTAAAGACTGGAATAGGATAGGAATTTGGAAATGTCCAAAATACTTAAAATTAATAGGCGCCTTCATAGCCATGGCTGTATTTTGCTAATTCAGATGGTCCAAACATAATTTTCGGAGATAAGGCACGTTTTTCTCCATACAAATTGGAACACGCGCCTCTGTATTCTCTACATACTGATTACCTTAGTCTATATATATATATATTGTATTAACAAAATTGACAAACATGCCATATGTTTCAAATTGCCAGTCTCAGTATAAAATATTCATCATCGCTTGGCAAGAGGTAGAAGGAGGATCATTAATTATAAGTAATTAATTTTTTATATTTAATAAAAATTATTTTTTTAAGTCAAAGGTATAATCTTTGGACCAATAATTTTATCAATTATTCTAAAACTCAGCTTTATTAGTTTAAGTATTGTTTGATTCTACTTCTATTTTTCTGTTGTAGTTTTTTGTTTTTGTTTTTATTTCAATTTGATTCTTAATGTTAATGTAGTTATATTTTTATCATTGATAATAATTACGTTTTAGATAAAACTTAAAGATAAATTATTTTTAATTAGATCAATTTATTTAATATGTTATATTATTAACAAATTATTAATAACAATATGTAATTTTAATAAAAATAAATTAAAAATTAATATTTATTTGAAATATATTTTAATTATTAAATCAAATTTTATTTGAATATTTATATATTTTAAATTTAATTATAAAGTTTAAATAAAATTAAATTATGCATAAATTTATTGATAATTAATTTTAATTTATTAAATACATAAATATAACATTGAATTAAATTATTCATAGTTTTTATTAAAAATAAAATATTAGATAATATATATTTAAATGATACTAAATCATAATATGGAAAAACAAAAACAGGAAACAAAAATTACCTTTTATGGTTTTCATAATTTTAAAAAACTAGAAGAAATTAAAACTAAAAATTTAAATAAAATTTTTTTAATTAAATTTAAAAATAAAAACAGAAAATCAAAATAAAAATAAACACCCCCTAACTCTTTAATTGCCTCACATAGAATTTGTCCAATAGATCTTTATACAATTGGGATGGGAAATAACATAGGGGTCCAATTGCAGCTTTCAACTTTTCGACTACAGGCTAAAGTGGGCACAGTGTAGTAAAAGTGGGTCCCGGAGACCACGCAAGGCATGTGCGTATCTATAAACTGAATCAATGTAAAGGAAAAAGAAATGAAACGGGAACTCGCAAGTCGCAAGTCGCAAGCCGCCCAAAATTAAATATGTTTTCTTTTAAGGTAACGTATTGTTCAGGTCAGTTTACAATAGTCTTATAGAATTGTTAGAATAAGAAAAACTATTCTCATCTTAATTGTATGTATACATAGATAATTTTTTATCCTATTAAATTTTCAAAATTTTATGATTAATATTCAAGTTTTGTTTATAAAATAATGATGTTTAAAATAAAAAATTAAGTAATTAAAGAAATGTTGAAAGTAGTTAAAAAAATGTATTTATTTGCTATAACTTTTATATTTGCGTTTGTATCATTTTTGGTTGTTAATCAAATTAGATTGAGTTAATATAAGTATAATTATGAAATAATTGTTTTGCTTTCTATTATTAAACAGGGACACGTGACAGTGGAAGTCCGTTTGTTAAAAGGCATCAGCCACATGGGGGGGATGGTGGGTTCTTTTGCTAAAACATCAAGACAGTCCCCACTTTTCCAATTTTCGCTCAACAGCTTTATGTTTGTGTCACTCTGGAGGGAAGTGGATTCAGTACATCTAAAAGAAATCTCCCCAAAGAACAACTCAAACATGGCAAGGCGGAGTTCAAAACACATGAAATGAGATTTAACTAGTAAGTATTCTAAAAGTGAAATTGTAAAGACACATGGTATGTCTTTATTTATGCTAAATATAAATAATGTTTTAAAAATTGGAAGAAAAGATAAGAAGTTTAAAATTTAAAAAGTATGTAGTATTAATTGTTATAAAGTTAACTAAAGATTAAATAAAATTAAAATATTATTAAAAGATATTGTACTTATTTATTGAAAAATTTAACATTTAATAAAAATAAATTGATTCATATTAATTTATAAGAAATTATTAATTTAAAAATTGACCAATTAATTTATAAAGTAATCGATTTTTAATTATAAGAGTTATTAAAATGAATCGAACCAAAAATTAAAAGAATAAGGTTTTTTTACGACTGCATTGATTTAGTTTTTTTAATCATTAAAAATAAATTTAGAATTTAATGAATCGATTTAACTCTATTAATTATTTGAATTAATGACAAAAAAAAAAAGAAGAAAAGAAAAAGAGCAACCGATCCAATACAGCCATAATAAGTAGTTAAGTACCTCATCACCTAATTGTAAACTTGAAACATTAAGGAACAAAAGAGACCCCACCAAATGCAGTATGCAGATTGCAGACCCAATTAAGGAAGGTAAGATCAAATTTTCAGGTCCTTGTTGTTAGGAGGCAGTTAACCGTCATAATTGGCACCAAAACTTAATAAGCTTCACTGGCAAGCGAGGTAATCACCAATTAGGTCAGTGATAATTTAATTTTAAATAGGTCTCAAAGATTAAAACTGCGGGCTGTTTCAAATTATAACTAATTAATAATAATTAAGTTACCCAGAGAGCAGTTAACAGAAAGCTACAGGCCAACTCTAATGGACGCCATAACCACTTTATTACAATAGCTTCTTGCCTTTATATTTGGCTCCTTCTCGTAGTCGTAACAATCACATTTCCAAAACGACATCTCTTATATGCGTAGCGAGCCAGATAGAAGTGAGAGAAGCCGAAGCTTTGACTTCTCGCCAAATCTCTGTTATTCAGACTGCTCGATCCATTGGTTTGTTCTCTGTTTGTTTGTACCTTGGGGTCTGCTTTTGTGATGTTTTTGGCTGTGATTACGAAAATGTGTGGTGGGTTTGATCCGGAAAAGTTCTCGAGTCAAAAAAGATACGGTTCCTACATTTTGATCCGTCTCAAGTTTGATGGCTCATTTTAGTTGCTAATGCTTCACATTTTCGGTTTTCTCAGAAAAAATGCATAAACTCTAAAAGATTGCGAGTGTTTCTGCTATGGAATTATATTTTGAGGGTTGAGGTTAACCAAAATTGAGATTTCTGTGATTGTTTCAGAGTTAAGTTCAAAAATGTTATAGAAAGGGATCGAAAAAGGGAAAGGAAAAAGCTTCCCAGTTTGGAATGTCTTCACATGAAGAAGTCTGAAACCTTCCTTGAAAGGGACTCTGAATTCTCGATCACCAAGGTAAAATTGAAAAAAAAAAAGGTATTTTTGTTCTTTGTTTTGGTTTCTGGGGTTTCGTTCCGCCGATAAAGTTTTTAATTTGGAAATGCTCTGAGGTAACATGAGAAGAAGTCTCTGACAGACTGTTACTGGGGACCATTTAGGAAAACTCCAAATTATGCTAAATAATTAGACAAGCCACCGTCTGTTTGACTCACGAATCACAGCTTATGAATTGTCATATTTACTTGGCCATGAATCATGACATTTTCTTTAATGTAGTGAGAAATGTCTGAAAAAGATATCCGGAATTCTGTCGGTGAACTTAGCCCTAACCCATGATTAGTTTGTCGATGTAGATTATTGTGGGTGTTTAAGGTTCATTGGCCCTTGTGTTTTTTAGGTGCCACTCAACACAGTTGTTTTACTAAACTAATCTCGACCACAACGCATTGACTGGATAAGTAGAGAAAAAGCTGTCATTTATTTATGCTCCATGTGACTTCCCTGTATGGTATGTTCTCTAATCTTGTTCCCAGAACAGGTGAGAAATGGGTGTGGCTTATGAGGAAGAGCCAATGCAGAGGCCAACAGGAGATGTGGATAGGATTTTTGTTTCAGTTCGTCTACGACCTTTGAGTGAGAAGGATATTGCTAGAAATGATGTGTCAGATTGGGAATGTATCAATGATACTACCATCATGTACAGGAATAATCTTTCGGTTTCAGAGAGGTCCATGTACCCAACTGTCTACACCTTTGGTGAGAAGTTCTTTGTTTTTTCTTTTTCAAAAGTATCGATCAGTTTTACTTATTTCCCTTGTCAACGGCATCTCAATTGTTTATCCTGTATCTAAGTTTTCCGGTCTTCGTATTCTGTTACTACTGAAATGATTGATGTCATGTTCTACATTTTGATTTTTATTTTAGTAGTGTGAATTTTACTTTCTATAAGCAAATCTTTTGGAAGCTGTTCAAAATCATAGGAGTCTTTGCTTTCACTTTTCTGTTTTTCTGCCCCTGGGTTGTCGATAATGCTAACTTCTCTTTGGTTTTATTCCATTTTTTCTGTCTTCGTTGTTGGCTGCAGACAGAGTATTTAGTCCTGATTGCTCTACAAGGCAAGTGTACGAGCAAGGAGCCAAGGAAGTTGCTCTTTCTGGTGTCAGTGGTATAAATTGTAAGTACATATCTTTTTATTAGCTCAATTTGTTTCTTGGACTTCACTCTGAGCTCCATCTTTACCTTTATTTGCTAAACCTTATCAGTTTAACTGATACATTGATTTCAGCAAGTGTATTTGCATATGGACAAACGAGTAGTGGAAAGACATTTACCATGAGTGGAATTACCGAATACACTGTGGCAGATATCTATGATTACATAGAGAAGGTAGTGTATTATCGTACTTGTTACCCTAAATCCTGTGTTCACTTAAAATCCCTTGGACTTCCCTTGATTGAGAAAACTTGTGGTTTTCCTTTCTTATAGCACAAGGAAAGGGAATTTGTCTTGAAGTTCTCTGCATTGGAGATCTACAATGAGTCTGTTAGAGACCTCCTTAGTACTGACACTACCCCTTTACGACTTCTTGATGACCCAGAGGTAATTCTCATTCCAAGTCTGGTGAGGTTCTGCTTTTATAGTTTTTTATTGAAATAACAACTTTGTGAACAGAGAGGAACTGTTGTTGAGAAACTTTCTGAGGAAACCATACGGGACTGGAGTCATTTTCAAGAACTTCTTTCTTTTTGTGACGGTAAGTCAGGCTCTTAACTATCTTACTTTTAAGTCAGGGTCTTCACTATCTTACTTTCACTAGATGATTGCTTACTGCATACTCAACCCATCCCTGGTGCTTTTTACAGCTCAAAGACAAATAGGCGAGACTTCCTTAAATGAAACAAGCTCTAGATCGCATCAGATTCTGAGACTGGTAAGATTGAGTAGTTATTTCATTATGAATTCTCAAATCCCTACTGTTCTTACTCACTCTGTTTGCATGACAGGCAATTGAAAGTTCTGCACGTGAATTTTTAGGCAATGACAAATCAAGCACCCTTATGGCCACTGTGGTATGATTCATTGAATTGTTCGTTAGTTGACTTAGTAAACCTGACAGCTTCAGCAGCTGTTTTGATCATTATTTTTTTGACAGAATTTTGTTGATTTGGCGGGAAGTGAGCGTGCATCGCAGACATTGTCAGCTGGCGTGAGGTTGAAAGAAGGTTGCCATATAAATCGCAGCTTATTGACATTGGGGACTGTCATCCGTAAATTAAGGTTGGTCTACAGAAAATGTCAAATTTCATATTTCAGTGTTGCTGGAGGAGTAGGTTAGTGGGCTCTGCCTTATGAAACCATTTTGTTGGCATTCAAACTTAAGCATTCAAGTTAAACTCATACACTTGCATGTTTGTAATACTTGAGTTTTGTTTTAATCCAGTTATATGAATACCTGCCTTGAAACTTGAATTATTTTGTGGCAACAAGGAATGATGTAGTTATCAAAATAAAATACTCTTCTATAGCTCACTGATGAATTTTTTCAGTATTCCCTAAGAAAATACTGGACCTCATCTCTGTGTATTTCACGTTAATATGGAAAGAAAGAAGAGCCACGATGGTGAATTTATACATTACCAAGTATGACTTGTCAAATTGCCACAGGCTAAATGTGTCAACAGCTTATGGATTGTGGCGCATGTGGCTAGGGACATGATAGCAACAGTGGCAGTGATATTCTGTTATGAACTTGTTTGATCAGTTGAAATTTCACCAATTTTCATTAGGATTAAATCCACTCAAGTTCAGTCACATGTGGCCTCTCATTGATTATTCTTCAACCGTTCAAAAGTTGTTAAGCGTACATAAAATCATTTATTCTACAATCGACAAAGCAATATGCTAGAAATTGTCTCCTGTGGCATTAGCTTAGGTGTTCATCTTGCATTGAATTAGGCTAATTGTTTGACTGACGCCATCTTAAGTTGGCACTGTCTTCCCTGAACTTCAATTTCTCAACTTTTCCTGGGCAGTCATCAATTATGGCTATGAAATCCTGCCTCCCTTGACATTTGCACAGGTCACCCCAGCTTGAACCTAATTGTCAGATCTGCTCTCATAAATGTTTTGTTGGGTGCAGCAAAGGAAGAAATGGACACATTCCTTTTAGAGACTCAAAGCTGACTCGCATCCTGCAGTCTTCCTTGGGAGGCAATGCCAGGACTGCCATTATCTGTACCATGAGCCCTGCCAGAACCCATGTTGAGCAGTCTAGAAATACCCTCTTGTTTGCCAGTTGTGCTAAGGAAGTTTCAACTAATGCACAGGTCAATGTAGTAATGTCAGATAAAGCTTTGGTAAAGCAACTACAAAGAGAACTGGCTAGATTGGAAAACGAGTTAAGAAATGCAGGACCAAATAGTGTTGGATCAGATTCCACTGCTTTGTTAAGAGAGAAAGACCTTCAGATTGAAAAGGTGACAAATGCCCCTCCAAAATGGCTGTTTCACAGCTATTAGGTCTCTTAAGCATTGGCGTAGTCCCACATCATATCAAGATTTTGATTTCAGCAAGAATTTGCATGAAATGTTTTCCATAGTGTTTAGCAAGATAACAAGGTATTTGAGCATCAAAACAAAGGTTTCTGTCTGCTTGCACTCTCTGTTTGGAGCACAGTTCGAGACTTCTTTTATATGTGCCTATTTTCTGCACTACATGTGATTTTAATGACAACAAACACAAAAGATGAATACTGTGCGGATGGATCCTCATGTGGCATTGTTTCCAGAATTGGCCATCTTCTGTTCTAGTGCTCTCTTCTTTTGCTGAAGTTTTCATAAGGATACTAGTGGCACAATATTGCTCCAATCTCTGTTAGATTTTAATTTTCCGGAGTTTTATTGTAAGGGTGGTGACATTTCAGTGGCTTGTCAAAGTGAACTACTTTCTTGTTTACTGAATCCTTTATCTTTTCGCTTTTTCTAAGTGCAGCTAAGGAAGGAAGTTGCAGAGCTTAGTCAACAATTGCATGCTGTTCAGTCTCGAGTTCAGGATCTGGTAGAGGCAGCTGAAGAACATACACCTTCAGTAAGGGTATCTACTTGTTTCTCTCATCTTTCTGCCTTACAGGTTTCAAATTGACTTGTTCAATGTAAATGAAGGACCAAGTTCATCCCAAAGTATCTTGCATATACAATTGATCTTTTCTTATCATTTCCAGGTAGAAGCAGATTGTCACTATCCTAAACTTCGAGTGCGTCATTCATGGAGATCTGAAAATTCAATATCATATTCACCAGTTTCAGAGGATCCCCAAACCGTAGATGTTGGTCTTAGGTCTTTCAGTGCATCTCAGTTCTCAGATGTGCAGAGTAGTTGCAGTTCTGAGGGGCAATACATTCAGTTAATTGAACTAGAAGATAATTTTCCTCAAACAAACTCCTCTCCTGAGCTTTCTATCAGAACCACTGGTTACGGTCATGATAATCACAGGGATGACGGTGAACAACAGACTAACAACATTTCTGGCGATTTATGCAAGGATGTTCAGTGTATAGAGAAGGAAGAGTCAAGCACAAATACGTGTGGAAATGTGACATTTTCAAGTCCTAGCACAGATGGATATGTGAGCTCTAATGCTCCATCTACTCTTTCAAAGATCAACTCAGAATTGACCAAGGTTGAGAACAAAAATAAAGAAAATGAAGTAGAGTCACCGCAACAGAAGGATCTGGTGGGGTTAACTGACTTATATTCTGTGTTTGTCATACCATCTCCCGAAAAACCATTACCATGCCTTATGGAAGAAGACATATCGATCTATAAAAGGTTGAACTTGATCAGGAGTAGGAGCTGCAGGGCAAGACTTATGGATGATTTGTCCACATGGTGGCTTGAGGAGGGAGAAAGGAATGATAGCACACCACCCATAGGTGTTGAGAAAGATTTTATTTGGAGACCGCAAGGTTGTCAAAGAAAAGTTTCTGCTTTGAAATTTGATCTTGGAAATGACATAGTACCTAGAAACGTTTCCCAGGCTTCTGTGACCAGTGCTGATGATGATGACTGTAAAGTGCAGAGAGCAGAACCTCCAACAGATTGTCTGAATAGCAGTGTCAGTAACTCAGGTGCCGGAATCATGCTCACAGATGATCCTTCAGTGAGTTCTTTTGTTCCCCCTCTCACAATCATTTCTTTATGATAGCTCAAACTATGGCTATGAAATGTAAAAGGGACTTTAAGAAATTAGTTCCACAACTTTTCTCTGTTTTTATCTCTAGTTGTGGATTTCTTTTGAAAGATGGACATAAACAGGTATAATCTTACTATCGCTACCAAATCGAAAATTGGCAATGAAATTACTTGCAAAACAATTATCCCCTTTTCCACTTTATTAAAGTTGTTGCAGGATGGGGCCAGGGAGTGGGGTTGAGTGTTAACAGTGTATGCATCTACACTATGCCTCACTGGGCGGCTTGTTGATCGTTTAACTAGTTACACATTTTATACTGATCCTTTTGGTCTGTAGGTCCAAGACTCGAAAATGAATTCTTCGGTTATAACTATGAGGAGTGTGAAAGATGTCGGCCTGGACCCAATTCCAGATGATGCAGAAAGTGCTCCAAAATGGCCTTTCGAATTCAAGAGGCTCCAGATGGAAATTATTGATCTTTGGCATGCTTGCAATGTCTCCCTGGTTCACAGGACCTACTTTTTTTTTCTGTTTAAAGGTGATCCAACTGATTCATTTTATATGGAGGTAGAGCTCAGAAGACTATCCTTCCTGAAGGAGACATTTTCCCAGGGTAAAAAAGCCGTGGTTGATGGACGAATACTAACATTTCCTTCCAGGTACATAATTGGAAACTGAATATTATGTATATGTTTCTGGAACAAAGATAGCTTAGTAGATATTTTTTGATTAATAGCTAACTAGATTTCCTTCTTTAACAGCAAGAGGGCTCTGAATCAAGAGAAACGAATGCTGTGCATGGATATGCAGAAGAAGCTTTCTAGAGAAGAGAAAGAGAATCTGTTCTTGAAGTGGGGTGTTGCTCTGAATTCAAGCCATAGAAGGTTGCAGCTGGCCAATCGCTTGTGGACAAACACAACCAACATGGACCACATCTCTGAGAGTGCCTCCCTTGTTGCAAAGCTAGTTGGTTTTGAAGAGCAAGCAGAGACTTTGAAGGAGATGTTTGGATTGCTCAATTTCACACCAAACTACCCAGGCTCTAAGAGATCTTCTTTATGGAGGCGCACTGTAATGTCTTTCTTCTAATCCTGTATGTGTGGAGACCCTATATTAGGATTTTTTTTTTTTTTGGGGGCTAATTGATGGTTCCTTCATTTCCATTATGAATGGATTGCCGATTTTAATAGTAATTGTTAGTGACCAAGATTGTAAATCTGCCCATACTAGGATTAACGTATGTAATTCCGGTGTAGTGCCTCCTGTGTCATCTTTTGAGTGTAAACTGTAGTATTTGGTAGCTAGTAATCAAATAAGAATGTTGATATAGTGTCTGAAATCTCCACCTGTTTTGGCTCCTATCCTATCTTTAGATGGAAGGTTTCAGATATTCTATCTCCATTTGAAATACATGCTATGTCACTATTCAAGGCTTCCAGCCACAACAGCATTCATCTAACAGTCCCAAGTCCAAAACTGTAAACTTGGTAAGTTCTTGAATTCTGTTAAGATGGATTAAGGCTAGCAAAATCACACGTTTCTCTAAAAGTTGAATCACTTTGACTTATGCCCAAAATTGATGCACTGAAATTAAGATATAAAAGGAAAATCCAACTAAATACAACAACAGGGAGTTTTTCGCGATATTCTTTAGTGTCAACACTGTTCGTGTTTCTGAATGAACAACTGCCATATTCTTGCATTTTCTTTTCAATTCCGCTCTTGAATGATAGAGCAACATCTCAATTATGTGATCTGACAAATACCAAATAATACGAAACATGAACTGCAAGCAATGAAGTTTCACTAATTTCATGCACTTTGAGCATCTGGAAAAAGCGATTAACACGAGGCTCTCGGTAAAAATAACAATTAATAAATTAATTTAAAAATAACAACTTAAAATTAAGTGGTATATTTGGTTTAATTAATAAATAAAAATTTTAAGAAGAAGCTAAATTTAATTTTTTATACTGAATCTTAAATATATATAAAAGTTCCAAATACAACACATGGAAATTCCCTTATAATCTTCGGATTTTCCATTATTCGCAATGAATAGCATCAGCCCTTTTGTTTGTCTCGTGTTTGACTGGGCCAATGGCTATGGTTCACTAACAAGCAGTCAATCACGAGTTCTGCCGGATGTTATTTTCAGTCAAAACTCAAACGGATGTTATTTTTTCATAATTAAATCATGTAACAAATACTAGAACTAGCAAAGCAAGGGACCTGAATACCAGGAAGCAAGGCCATTGACAGAATTCCTGACAAACGGAATAGGAATTTGCATGCGTAGACAGGTTGGTCCACTATTGATGGTAGATAAATAATACCGCATCTGATTTAATTATTTTTTAAAAATCCTTCAAAATTTATTAATTTTTTTAAAAATATTAAAATATAAATTTTCAAAAAAACATTAAACAATTCATAAAAGGTAATTTTGTCTTTTACCCTAATCAATATACAACAAAGTACAGACATGGCATTATTGCTAAAACTATAGTCGCATAATTTGTCATGCCTAATATTAATATCAAGCTTTTAAGTAATCAAGATGTCTGGTCCCTCTGAAAGTTGTATTACTTTTGGCTAGTCGAAATTTGATGCTTGACCCTGTTGTGGGGCCAGGCCTGGTTTGGTTTGATCACAATGACAATCACAAACCCAGCTTAGGCTCAGCTCACGCTTGTTTAGCTACGTGGGCATGGGGTAGCTAGTAGCTTGCTTTTTCGTAACCCCAAAAAGTTCATTAATCCAAACAATTACCTTATCTAATCTCTTTATAATTTTGACCATTGAACCCAACAGTTACAAAGTGAAAAGCTTGAGTCGAGAGGAGATACGGATCAATCACAAAGTCGTAAAATGCTGACAAAAAGCGTTTTGTTGCTCATTAAACCACATTACTGCGATAAGAATTAATCAGTCAAATGTAATTACTCACACACCTAACCTAAACAAGAGATGAATCAAAGTGAATGGATCAAACAGTTACTCTTCATTATAAAGGTCAAATCAAAGACTAGCCAGGGCCCAATGATGATATTAAATCTAATTTATTTATTGAGCGAAGGAGGAGGGAGGGGACGGAAACAGAAAGAGGGATTCTGTCTCTGTTAAGAAATCTCAAAAAGCCTCAGTTTCTGTAGTTGTGTGTTTCCTAGTGCTGTTGTGGGTCTCTTTCTCTAACACAGTCACTGCAGCCAACGCCCGCGCACTCCGGCGCACCCTATGGCTACCCAACTTATCTTCTCCGCTCTGCTACAATACGCTCCCTATGCAACCTCCCTTATCCACCACTAAACTGTGATTTGAGTACACTATTGTTTTTTCCGCTTATTCCCTCCTGATATTTAGTCAACATGAAGATTCTTGTTTTGGTACTATTAGTGATATGCACACCCTTTCTATCCTACACCGCCGCCGACAATAATAGACTCTCAGAGATTGAAGCTTTGACCTCCTTCAAGCTCAATCTCCAAGACCCACTCAGAGCGTTCAACGACTGGGACCCCTCCACCCCATCCGATCCCTGCGACTGGCATGGCGTTTTTTGCTCTGCCAACCGAGTCACGGAGCTCCGTCTCCCCCGTCTCCACCTCGCTGGACCTATCAGTGATCAGCTCGGTAATTTGTGTATGTTGCGGAAGTTAAGTCTCAGGTCAAACTCACTCAATGGGACAATCCCTTCTTCTCTCTCTAACTGCATTCTCTTAACCGCCGCCTCTTTGTAGTCCAACTCACTCTCCGGCAGCCTCCCACCGTAGTTGGGTAAACTTACCAATCTTCAAATCCTCAATGTCGCTCAAAACCGTGTTGCTGGAAAAATCTCCGGCGATCTTCCTCCTAATCTCCAGTACCTTGATCTATCAGGAAACTCATTCACTGGTTCAATCCCAGCAAGTATAGCCAACTTATCACAGCTCCAACTGATCAATCTCTCGTACAATCAGTTCTCCGGCGCCATTCCTGCAAGGTTCGGCGAGCTTCAAAATCTTCAGTACCTATGGCTTGATAACAATGCGTTAGAGGGGACTTTGCCATCAGTGATAGCTAATAGCTCTTCGCTTGTGTATTTGAGTGCAAATGGAAACTCTCTTGGAGGTGTGATTCCGGAGAGAATTGGAGCGCTTCCGAAACTGGAGGTCGTTTCTTTGTCGAAAAATAAGCTATCGGGGTCGCTTCATTCCTGGCTGTTCTGTAATGGGTCGGTTTATCCGCCTTCGATAAGGATTTTGTAGCTGGGTTTCAACTCGTTTAATGATATTGTTGGGCCCGAGTCAGGTACTTGTTTCAGCGTCTTGCAGGTTTTGGATTTGCAACAGAATGAGATACGAGGTGAGTTACCTGTTTGGTTGACAAAGATTGTTACTTTGACAACGTTGGATGTCTCCGGGAACTTGTTTTCCGGTGTGATTCCACTGGAGATTGGGACCTTGACGATGTTGAAGGAGTTAAAAATGGCTAACAACTCGTTCAGTGGAATGATTCCAGAAGAAATCGTGGAATGCAGTTTATTGAGTGTTCTTGATCTCTAAGGCAACCTCTTTACAGGTGAAATCCCTTCATTTTTGGGTAGCATGAGAGCTTTGAAGGTGTTGTCTCTTGGTGGTAATCAGTTCTCGAGTTCGGTTCCCCCAAGTCTCCGAAATCTCACACAGCTTGAGACCTTGAGTTTAAGGGGCAATAGTTTGAAAGGAAGCTTCACAGTGGAGCTTATGGGATTTAGCAACTTGACTACGTTGGACCTCAGTGGAAACAGTTTTTCCGGTAAGATTCCTGCTGACATCGGGAACTTGAGTAGGATAATATGGTTGAATCTGAGTGGGAATGCATTTTCAGGGAGTATACCAGCTAGTCTGGGAAATTTATTGATGCTGAGGACTATTGATTTGAGTAAACAGAATCTATCTGGAGAGATACCATCTGTCATTACTGGCTTACCAAATCTTCAAGTTGTTGCCTTGCAGGAGAATAAGTTGTCTGGGGAAGTTCATGAAGGGTTCAGTAGTTTGGTCGAATTGCGTTACTTGAATCTCAGTTCCAACGTACTTACTGGACAGCTCCCGTCGACATTTGGCTTCCTTAGGTCGTTGGTTGTTCGGTCACTGTCCAAAAATCACATTTCCGGGTTAATTCCTCCAGAGCTTGGTAACTGCTATGATATCGAAGTCCTAGAGTTGCAAGCGAATTCTTTGATTGGTCACATTCCAGCTGATCTCTCTAGCATTTCGCATTTGAAGCTGCTTGATCTGGGTAGGAACAATTTATATGGTGAAATCCCTCCGAAGATCTCCAATTGCTCATCATTAACTTCCTTGCTATTGGACAATAACCATCTTTTAGGCAGCATACCGGACTCATTACATAATTTATACAACTTGACATCTCTGGACCTCTCTTCTAACAGCTTGAGCGGAAAGATTCCTGCTAGTCTTGCACGAATTCCTGGATTGGTATACTTCAATGTGTCGAGGAACTTGAAGGTCAAATTCCAATCACATTAGGTTTGAGATTCAATCAATCCGTATTTTCATATAATCAAGACCTATGTGGAAAGCCATTAGACACAAAATGTGTGGATGTTGCTGCAAGAGACAGAAGGAAAAGGTTGATTCTCTTGATTGTTGTGACTGTAGGTGGTGTTTTCCTTTTATCAATATGCTGCTACTGCTACGTTTTCAGCCTCTTGAGGTGGCGCAAGAAGCTAAAACAGCATGCAGCCAGAGAAAAGAAACGAAGCCCAGCAAGGGCAAGTTCAACTACAAGTGGAGGAAGAAGAAGTTCAGAAAATGGTGTTCCAAAGCTTGTTATGTTCAATAACAAGATTAAAGTTGCAGAAATGCTTGAAGCAACCAGACAGTTCGATGAGGATAATGTTCTGAGCAGGACAAGGTATGGCTTGGTGTTTAAGGCATGCTACAACGACGGAATGGTGCTCTCCATACGAAGACTCCCCGACGGATCACTAGAAGAGATAGAAAAGAAGCTGAATTTCTGAGCAAAGTCAAGCACCGCAATTTAACAGTTCTTCGAGGCTATTATGCTGGTCCACCAGACATGAGGCTCCTAGTTTAAGACTACATGCCTAACGGTAACCTCGCCACACTCCTTCAAGAAGCATCTCATCAAGATGGCCATGTCCTAAATTGGCCAATGCGTCATCTCATTGCTCTTGGAATAGCTCGTGGACTAGCTCGTGGACTAGCATTTCTGCACACATCCAACATGATCCACGGTGATGTCAAGCCGCAGAATGTGCTATTCGACGCAGATTTTGAAGCCCATCTCTCTGATTTCGGCCTAGACCGACTCTCCATCGCAACCCCAGCAGAGCCTTCCACTTCAACAACAGTTGGCACAATGGGTTACGTCTCACCAGAAGCAGTCTTAACAGGAGAGCTCACAAAAGAATCAGATGTCTACAGCTTTGGCATAGTCCTCCTCGAGCTGCTGACTGGAAAAAGGCCGGTAATGTTTGGACAAGAAGAGGACATTGTGAAGTGGGTCAAGAAGCAGCTTTAGAAGGGTCAAATTACTGAACTTTTAGAGCCAGGTTTGCTTGAGCTTGATCCTGAATCATCAGAATGGGAAGAGTTTTTACTAGGGGTCAAAGTGGGACTGCTCTGCACAACACCCGACCCGCTTGACCGACCGATGATGTCTGACGTTGTCTTCATGCTCGAAGGTTGTCGTGTCAGTCCCGATATCCCGTCATCCACTGGCTCCACCTCGCAGACGTCCCCAGTGCAACAACCCGAAACATGATCCAATGACCCGATACTGCCCTTAATTTCGTCGTTTTTTAACCAATTTTTTTAATGTGCATGTAATAGTAGGGGAAATTTGTTAGAACTTTTCTTCCACTGCTTGATTCAACTTTTTCTTTTCCCCTTTTTCCTTAATTATCGCCGGCCGGGCGGGACCACCGTGGGTGATGGTTGAAGTCCAAAAGAGATGTAGTTTATAGTCAACGAGTCCCTGTTGAAAATAATATTAGGTGAAATGACAGATCGTGGGGTCCATCACATCCCGCCAAACGAGAAAGTTTTGATGAATAATTCTGCCACGTGGAAGCACAGTGCCTCGGGAAGGTACTTTTAAGTGACAAAAATAGCCGTTGGTGAGTTGTGGGGTTCGGGGTTGTAATAGACAAGACAACCTGGCTAAAAAAGAAAGTGTCTTTTTGTAATCTTCCTGAAGCCACGTGGAGTGGCTATGTTTCTCCCAGTGTTTGTCTTGTTGGACACGACCTCTTAGTCCTCACGTGAAATGTTCTGTCCGGTTATGATTTCATACACCTTAACCTGAAAAGAGGAGGTGTTTCCCTTAGTCTTAAGCGAGGAAGTGGGAAAGCGTATATTCACATATTGTGGTGGGGTGCGTTGATCCTTCAATCATTTTGTTGATTGTCTGATTTTGTAATATTTGTCTACACCAGTGGGGTGTGTTGATCCTTCAATCATTTTGTTGGTTGTCTGATTTTGTAATATTTGTCTATACCAGTGGCATTAACTTTTGCATGGACCGACAAAGTTTGAATTTTTTGATCGTTGATTGGGCCTTTCGTTTGCCCAAATGCCTAATTCCATGGTTCGCGTGCATCTTTCCAGAAGAGAGTTAGGTCATTTTTTATTCATAAATCAGAAAAACTAAGCTCTATCTCTGTATCTCATGGTATATAAGCTACATAAATGATGGAATCCGAACTAAGAATTCTCTTCACAAAGGTTTATATTTTCCGTATCTGACAGCCAAAGTAGCATTAGGTTTGACCAGGTTACTTACTAACTTCTGTTCAACTAACTGCACGTTCTTCATCTACCACTGAAAATGGAGGAGGATGTAACTTTGTTAAAAGCACAAGCATGCTGTTCTCTTATCCGCAACTTCTTCTATAGTTACATGCAAAACAAATCATATAAGCTTTTAAATGAACATTGCGTGTTGACTGACGCCCCGAGTCATCACCCTTTATCAATCAAGTTCTATAGCATTCCTATGTACATGAGACATGTCCACCATAACACGAACAAATCTAACAAATAGATAGGCCATTTGCAATTTTGGCCACAAAGCAACTACACATTTAGTACTCCAGGATATCAGCCGTCAGTACAACTTTCACACAACCTCTTGCTGATACTTATTCACTAGCCTTAAAAGGAAAAAACAAAGAGCGGGAATTATGTCCAGGGTCCAATACTAGAAGTAGAGTAGGAAGAAGAATCAGATAGCTACACAAAAGGCTTGAAATTGCAAGACTACTTTGTCAAATGGAGCAAGACATTGCTCATATATATAACTCCATTATAATCAAGAATTAGTAGGGAGAAAGAGCTCTGTCAAAAAGTTAAACAGTTACAGTGTTTTGATAGGAGAGGTTAGCTGTCTCCTGCCTCATGAAAATCAAATCCAACATTAAGACTATGAATCCAACAATACGTACACATCTAAATTTCTCAAGAAAATATACTGAGGTAATTGTATAACCCTGAGAAAGAAGGCTCAAGAAATAAATGTTCTTTTAAAGAG